>CM034466.1:29180149-29660469 GCA_019925255.1 Litchi chinensis
TATATATAATAGAGAAAATTATAATTTAACTACTTAATTGAAAACTATATTATTGTGGAGCAATGTTTCATACTTTATTATAAAAAACCTCCTTGTCGTTAATGGATGTCTATTAAACTTAATTGTGAGCTGTACAAATATGGGAAAAAAGATGGAAATATCCTTATGTGACTGTATTGACCCAATTGACCTCATATGATAATGAAACAAAATGCAATTACAAATTAAAAAAGATATTGGCGGCGGAAATGAAGGATAACAGCGACTACCAGTTAGGATTTTTAGGTATTTTCTCTCTTTTTTTTAATACCGAAATTGTCCTTGGTTTTTTTAATACCAAAATTACCCCTTATTAAAGAAAATTACAATGAGATAAAACGAATGTAGCCGTTGCAACGGCCGTATGTCGAACTACATAAACCCCATCTCATACACCCATTTTTGCATGTTTTGCACCCATGTTTTCAAGGCTATTTTAACCTCACCTTACATACCCTTTTTTTTTTTCCTCTTTTCTTGGCATGTTATGCGCCCATGTTTTTGACACAAATTAATTGCTCATTCAACTTTTAACCCAAGTATTTCTATTATAGGTATATTTGGAGCTGTATAAGAGATTAGTAAAAGCCTGATAAAAACCCATTAAATTGATCTAATAGAGTGATCCAGTAGATTAAAACCCAAATCTTCAATGTCTAGCTCGCAGAGACAATTAACTCACTACTGTAGTTCTCAGGTCACTGATAAACTATTATCCAGTTTGCCTTATGCTTAGCTCATCATCTGGAGCAAGCTCCAGTTCGCAGGTCGTTTATGGAATTTTCCAAAAAAGTAATAGCCTAACTTGAGGAAAATTCAATTACTAGAATTGGAAATAAAATCAAACTCTGATTTAGCGGAACATATCTCTAATTGATAGACACTGGTTTTAGAAGTGAATTTAATGTAAATTTTTTTTCCTATTTTAATTGTATTTAAATTGTAACGCTTCACGCTATAAATAGAGGTTAAAATTCATTATAAAGAGACGAAAAATGATTATAATATACTGTGACTTTATCAAAATAACCAGAGAACACAATCGTGGTTATAAACATCACCACGTAAAAATACCAGTGCAATCTCTATTCTTCCTCTTCTTTCTCTCTTGTTTTTGCCTTGTTTTTTTGTTAATTACAGGTATTGGGTCAAGAACTTGAGTCGACCAATTTCAAATGTCGATAATTTCTATTTAACAAGCACAGTACAACTAGAAGAAAAAGTCCATGAAAGGTGCTTCTAATTCTTCAACTTCAAACAGCCAGATTAATGAAAGAATTGTAACGGTACCAAAATATAAAAACATTGGCCAAAATAAAACATCCAATATGTGATAGATATAAGAAAACCAATTCAAATAACAAAATACATCACCATTGCCAACATCCAAAATGTGATTGTGACAGATTTTACACAACCAAAAATAGTAGCAAAATAAAAGTGCCCTCAAATGCCAACATCCAACAAAACATCAGCAAGAGAAACTAACCAAAAGTAACTAGTGCTAATCAAACGTGACATGAACTCAACATCTGCAACATTGAGTTTCAAAAAGTAACAAAGACTGACATATATGTAACTAACAATAATAACCAACAGCACCACTGAACTAACCAACATCTACAACCTGGCAGCATTTTCGTCATGTTGACTATCTGTTAGAACATCAACAGAACAATGTCAATAATAGCCTTCTGTGTAAAGCAATGGAAACTTTAAAGGAAAATCTTATTACAAATTCACTAACATTGAGCATATCGAGAATTCACCTGTTTACATGTTTTTGTTCAATCAAATCTTTGGCTTCTATTTTATTTTTTCTTTTTGGCTTAATACAATATTGTTTTAGGCGGGCAATATAGGCAAATAATGTAAATCATCTCTTGCAAATATGATTATGTGATTAGTACTACACTACTACTGAACAATATAAGGAACCCGGTAAAGCAAAAAAAGGAAAAAAGGTTGAGAAATAAATAAAATATGATGGGCATCAGTCTCAGAATCAGAGTCCCCCATTCTTTTTCCTTTTCTCTCTTGAAATTCTTTACTAATAAGGATTTCATAATGACATTACTTTGCTCAATCAAATATTTTATCATTAGATGTGTAATAAATTATAGACATGTATAAACATATATTAACAATTACATACATAAAAACATATATTTACAATATCCATAACAAAAACATAAATACATACATATTTGATCATAAAAATCAAACCCAGTTTAAAAGTACACGAAAAATACGTAACTTCTTCACAACAAATTAACAACATACAGCACAGAAAGCCTTTATATATCTTTCACAAAACAACCACAAAGAAATTTACACGAACCCTGCACAAACCTATTTTAAACACAAACTCAATCCATTCAAGCATAAAAACAACACAAAGGGTCATTGTTAAAAAAAAAAAAAGGTCAAACAACAACAAACCCAGTTCATTCAACCTTTTAAACAACACAAACACACTTTACACAAACACAGTTTACAACCCAACATCAAAAAACAACAAACCCAGGTCCTTCAACCATGACAACAACAAAAACCCACTTTACACCCAAATCCAGTTTACAAACGACCTAAAACCAACTTAGTTTAAATGCACAAAAAATCATTTTTTTAACAAACACAATTTACCTGCAAATCCACTTTACAAACCAACATCACAAAACAAATAAAAATCACATTTTTTGGCCAAACAAAACAAGTTCCTTCCTTTCAAGCAAAATTGGAACAAATGCAACAAACCAATGTAGTGTTTTTTTGAAAAATAAAGTGATACGTACTTTTTTGGTGGATTTTTTTCTCCTTACTAACCACCATGCTATCTCGAACAACAAGTCTAGGTATTAGTTTTTGGGTTTTGTCTCATAGCACAGGGAAAAAGGGCTTTGGGTTTTTTAGGGTTAGTGGTTGCTCTGGGTCAATTTCATTAAAACGGAAAGTCTGGTGATTTTTTTTTTTGGCCCTCTACCAACTGGTGTCTTTTCAGTCGCCTTATTTATCCCCTTTTTTTATTAATTTTTTTCGATCCAGTCATATAACATTAACTTCCACCGGCTCAGCCCACGTGACACACATCATGCCCATTGTAACGACTACCTTACCTCTACATCCGTTAACATAAATATAGCGCATCTAACGGTAGGGGGTTTTTTGTAATAAAATATAAAACATTGCTCCATCTGAATATATTTTTCAACTAAATAGTTTAATTATAATTTTTTCATATAAAATAATATCTTATGGATTAGATATTTATGAGGTTCGGTCGAGATTACACACTACTAGTGCATTCGTATGATAAATTTCAAAGAGCTACCGGGTTTCACCAAGATTACACACCACTGATAGCCGAATTACCGCTCCAAAAAAAAGGGAGACAGCATGCTCTAGAAAACTATTTTTAAATGAAGATTTTTAGTATGGTAAAAAAAAGAAACAAACATTCCAAAAAAAAAAAAAAAAGTTAAAGAAAAAGATGCCTAAAAAAAAAAAAAAGAGAGAGACTTTTAGTATTTTATTAAAAATTTATACCAAAATAATTATAAACTTCTGCAGCTAGAATCCAACAGGTTCTCTCTTCTCACGTAGTCACGTTGAAAAAGAACCTTATCATCTTCTTCACTGCTCTCTCTTTCTCTCTGTACACACTAGCTACCATGCACTCACTGCCATCACAAGCCCTCCGCCCTCTCTCTCTAACCCAACCCTTCTCTCGCTTTCGCTCCCTCTCCTCTCTGTCCTCCCCACTTTTTCCAAAATTCCAAACTCGCCCCTCTTTTATCAGAAATCACACAAACGCCCCACTTTTCATCAGAAGCTGCTCTTCCTCCATCACCGCCAAGCCCTCCTCAGATTTTCACACGAACCGGACCCGGCCTGAACCAGACGAGAAGCTCCGGGCCCTCCGGGACCTGTTCTCGAGGCCTGCAGTCGACATTGATGCCTATATTGTACCGTCTCAGGATGCTCATCAGGTCCAATTTCTGTGTTTTTTTTTTTCAGTTTTTGAAGAAAAATCAAAACTTTCAAGCTTTTTGGATGTTTTTGTGATTTGGGTGTGAAAAGTTTATAGCTTTTGTTTGAGCTATTGGTTGTTTGTAATGGTGCTGGATTGTGGTAAATATAGGGTTCTATTTCGTTTTAATTTACTTTTTTTCGTTTTTTTTTTTTTTTTTTGATTTTTTTTTTGGGGGGGGGGGGGGGGGGGTGTGTTGTTGATAGGACTCAATTGGGGTATGTTGTTTTGTTAAATTGGAGCTTTATTGTTTTTCTTGGATTTGAAGTTTTGTTTGTTGGTAGTGTGATTTAATTGAAATCAGCTAGTTTAGAGCATTTTTATGAACAGTTTGATTTTTTCGTTGAATTGAGAATTAAAATGATAAACTAGATTTTTGAGTTTATCAAGATCTTATGTGTGGATTAGTGGCATTTTGATAGTTTTTAATTGTTTTAATCATCAGGTTTTCGGTGTTGCAGTGGTGTATTGTCTTTAAATTTGAACTGGGATATTTTTTGTTTTGACTGCAGAATCCAATTGTTAGCATAAATTCTTATTTACTGATGTTTAGATGTTAGGTAATTTATTGTCTGTTTTCGTTGCAGAGTGAGTTCATTGCTGAATGTTACATGAGGAGGGCTTATATATCTGGATTTACTGGTAGTGCCGGCACTGCTGTTATCACCAAGGATAAAGCAGCTCTTTGGACGGATGGTCGTTACTTTCTCCAGGTTTTGAAAAGATGATGCCTTAAGCTCACTGTGTTTCGTTTTGCTTCATTTTGTGCCTATGCATAGTCCTTTAATTATGCACAGCCACTGTATCTTTTTGTGCTGAAATTTTGTTTTAATTGTTTTCTTTAGAAGTGGACTTGTTGCAATGTCTGGTTTGATGAGCTGTTACTAATTGTTTCTCTTTGTTAATAATTAGGCTGAGAAGCAGCTGAGTTCTAGCTGGATACTCATGCGGAGTGGCAATCTTGGAGTCCCTACAACAAGTGAATGGCTCAATGATGTTTTGGCTCCTGGAGGCCGAGTTGGCATTGATCCGGTGAGCAATTTCTCTACCTCAAAAATTTGGCAATTCATTTGTTTTGCTTTTTCTTGCAGAAGTAATCATCATCTTATTGAAGTGTGATTCTTCTATTCCCTGTTTCCAACATTATTTTGAAGCATCTGCTGAAATTATCAAAATGCAAATCCTTCTACATGAATAATATTGTTGGCTTACGATTATGAATTAGTTTCCTTATGCTTGGCTTGCTTGCTTGGTACCCTTTGTCTGCTAGTATATTTCATAGATAATTTCTGTTCTTTTCTTTTCCTACCTCTATTCATATTGAATTCTTTTAGACATCATGTGATAGGTTTTTTGTTTTTTTTTGTTTTTTTTGTTTTTTGGATTTATGTGTGTAACTAGCCCTTTACATTCATGTGTCTGATGCACCATCTCTTTGATAATGTGAAGGGAGCAGTTTCTTTTTTCTTCTGATGCTGCAGAAGAATTGAAGGAGGCCATATCTAAGAAGAATCATGAGTTGGTATACTTGTATGATCTGAATCTTGTGGATATTATATGGAAGGAATCAAGGCCAAAGCCTCCAAGCAAACCGATTAGAGTACATGACTTGAAATATGCTGGATTGGATGTGGCATCAAAACTTTCTTCCCTGAGATCTGAATTTGTTGATGCTGGTTCATCCGCAATTGTGATCTCTATGCTTGATGAAGTAGCCTGGCTGCTAAATGTGGTAACATTTTAATATTCTCTTTCAGAACAGCCCTGGTAATTCTTACGTAGCTAGAAATAGAATGCTTATAAACATGTACACCGAATATTTTGGGAGGTTGGGCATTTTTTAGAACCCAGAAGGATGGTGATACCTAATTATCGCCCTTATGAGTTCAGTGGGAGTCACATTTACAAATTTTGTTCTGCAGAGAGGAAGTGATGTCCCACATTCGCCTGTCACATATGCCTACTTAATTGTAGAGATTGATAAAGCAACATTGTTCATAGATGATGCTAAAGTCACCCCAGATGTGATGAATCACTTGAAGAATGCCGGAGTAGAGTTGAAGCCATATGATTCCATCCTTTCTGAAATAAAAAGGCAAGTCTGGGGGCTTAAATATATTTGTTCTACTATGAAGAAGTTATGTGTTCTGTTGTTGTTCATAGGCTTAATATGTTAGTTGTGAAAACTCATTTGACAATCCCTAAAGACTGATATATGGCATCTTTTTCCAGTTTGGCAGCTCAAGGTGCTCAGCTTTGGTTAGATCCGTATTCTGTTAATGCTGCTATTATGCACACGTATAAACTTTGCAGTGATAAATATCTTGGTAGTATTGGGAATAATAAAAGGAAACATAAGGCTAAAATCTATGGTGATTCCAATGGTCAGTCTGGGGGAGCTGCAGGGGTGTACAAGCAATCCCCTATCTCTCTGGCAAAGGCAGTGAAGAATTCTGAGGAGTTAGAAGGAATGCAGAATTCTCACATCAGGTATTGATATTTAGTTGTATTGCACATCATTAAATGGTATCAAGTACTGTATTGGTTTTAACGAGCATGGGTTGGGACAACAGTCTGAATTAATCAAGCTGCAGGGTTAAAATGCAGTTATTTGTTGGTAACCATACAAAAGCAGCTATGAGCTATGTATGAGATCTGTCAAGAAATTACTTTCGCTATGTCATTGTTTTGGTTGGATGGATTTGATGTTTTTACATACCTGTCAATGTGAAGTTGATTCTTTAGAGATTTCCTTGGTTTTGATTTATCAGAAAATGTCATTTTTGTGCGACATCATGATTTGTTTTGATTATTAGAAAATGTCATTTGTGTGATCTCGTGATTTAAATTTAATTAAGTTTTTTTTAGTAAAGTTTTCCTGAGAAAAATATTTTGTAACATTCTTCTGGCAATAGTTCTTTAACAATAAAAGAGCTTATGAACAATAATGATCAGTATCCACAAACATGCATGAGACTATCTTCTCCTGGGTATAATTAATTATTTTCATTAAAAGAAACTCTAGAGTTGATGTTTGTGAGATAGATCAGTTTCAGGAACTTTAAGAAATAAGTCTATCACGTTGTTTCCATGCAGGGACGCTGCTGCTTTGGCACAGTTTTGGGTCTGGCTGGAAGAGGAACTTCATAATGATGTGAAACTAACAGAGGTGGATGTTGCAGACAAGCTTCTTGAATTCCGTTCAAACCAGTCTGGTTTCATAGATACAAGCTTCGATACCATTAGTGGTATGCTGACATCAAAATTTGTTGATTAGTTGTCTTCCATTTCTAGAGCTTTCAGTTTAAATCTGGTTTACATACACTTTCTTCCTTCTAATACCATATGTTCACCATTTATTCAATTATCTACCTTAATAATCTTTTAAGTTTAAAGTTTTGCTTTTTTGCCTTTCCTCTTGCTAAAAAAAGTTGCATTGCCCAGAATAGTTATAATTGCTTATGAACTGAAGTCCTTTTTGTACATATTTAACAATTAGTTACTTACAAAATTTAAGCTTGAATTGTCTACTTGGGAAATTGCTGTTATTGTAGAAACTTAATATGACAAATGTTATTTCATTGCTTACAGGTTCTGGTGCAAATGGCGCTATCATACACTACAAACCAGAACCAGAAAATTGTAGCGTTGTGGATCCAAAAAAGCTTTTCCTCTTGGACAGTGGAGCTCAATATGTTGATGGGACAACTGACATAACGAGGACAGTGCATTTTGGTGAGCCTACAGCACGACAAAAAGAATGCTTCACCCGAGTTTTGCAGGTACAATCTCTTTTTTGCCTGTTTGCATCCATATTACATGAAGAAGACCTTGCAGTATGTCATACAAGAATTCTCAGACAATTATTTCAAGCTTTTAAAGGAAGGGAATAGATAATGTTACATTGGTGACTACAAAACTGCTGTGTTATACTTGTTATACTCCCTCAATTATTTTTAGTTTCTGTGTCATTGTGTCCTTTAATCTAGACAACTAATACTGTATTTAAGCAGCTGGTGGGTATATTCCTGATTCTAAGGTGTCTAATTTCAGGGTCATATAGCTCTTGATCAAGCAGTATTCCCTGAAAATACGCCTGGTTTTGTATTGGATGCATTTGCCCGTTCTTCTCTTTGGAAGATTGGACTTGATTATCGTCATGGTATTTATCCTTTCTTTCGGTTGACCTAATGCTTGTTCGGGAATTTCATTGTCGCGAGTTTACAATTTGATCAAAATGGAAATGATGGTTAAATGTATTGTTCCCCCTTTCATGTATTAGGGACGGGGCATGGTGTAGGAGCTGCACTAAATGTTCATGAAGGCCCCCAAAGTATTAGCTACCGATATGGCAATATGACTCCCCTAGCGGAAGGCATGATTGTTAGCAATGAACCTGGCTACTACGAAGACCATGCTTTTGGCATTCGGATTGAGGTACGATACTCATTCAGCTGTAGTTCTATAATTTAGTATATTGTAAATCACAAGGATTTTGAGATATCTCACTGCAGCACTTATATTCTGATTTTTGGTGTATAGTTATCTATTCTTCTCTCTTGCATACTTTTGTTGGTATTACTTTTACTTAATTGATGAATAAATTCATTCCAAGATCTTAGAACTTTTAGTTTGTGATTGAGAAACATGTTTCATTTTTCTTTTTGTTCTTCTAAGGATTGGATGAGTGCACAGCAAAAAAATACGACAAATAAAAAAAAAAAAAAAAAACTGTAGCTTTAGTAAACTTCTTAGGTGATGACTACTACGTATAGAAATCTTTTTCAGGTTCTTACATATTCATTGCTAATAACATATAGCTGACCGAGAAGACTTTCAGCTCTGCGTGTGTGTGCAGACAGGTGGTGTTGTATGATAATTTTCTTGTTTAGACAAATAACTTGAGCTGATGGATTAAATGCATTTTTCATGCTAATTTTGATGAACTGACTTTCTTGCCAAGTGTTTGATATCTAAAATTTTTTCCGCTCACTTTTCTTTTGTTCTCTTATAAGATGGTAATCTAAGTTCTTTTTGTATTGCAGAATCTACTCTATGTGAAAGAGGTTGATACACCAAATCGTTTTGGAGGAATTTCATATCTAGGATTTGAAAAACTCACATTTGTTCCAATTCAGGTATGCTTGTGATCGTCATTAACTATTTGACATGTCATGAATAGGATCATGGTGAAGTCATTATGGAAATCAGAACAAAATTTGATTAGGCATGCATACTTTTGGTTGCAGCACAACGTAGCTTGTAGCATAAAAAAATTTGTATAATGAGTGTTGTTTTATCATTTAGATCTCTGTGCCCTTTAAATAGCTTCTTCTGGACTGAGTTATGTTTTCAGTCATGTTTTGTTTGGTTATTTTCATTCTGTGGTGTTCTTATTTATTTTTCAATTTGCACACTTTGCAGACTAAATTGGTTGACTCATCTTTGCTCACTGAGGCAGAGATTGATTGGCTTAACAATTACCATTCACAAGTTTGGGACAAGGTTAGTGCCGTGAAGTATGAAGCAACATTACTAGATACCTCTGTAGTTTGTACTTGTTTTGGTACAAATGTTCGTGCAGACATGTCTTTCCCTGATTTGACCAACCGTTAACATGATGTTAAATATTTCAAATGCTCTGAAATATGCTAATGCAGTCAGCATTTATCGACCCAAAATGTGGTTATCCACAATCTATATCTTTAAAGAAATATGTTTACTATGCAAGACTTGTGGCTCGAAAGATCCTGGAGTCATTCATTTTAGTTCTTTCCGTATCTTGATAAATGGGTTGTGATTCTTATATGTGATTTAATAATAACGACTATTAACTTGACATCTAACAGGTCTCGCCATTACTGGATGGTTCTGCGCGCCAATGGCTTTGGAACAACACGCGGCCACTTATCAAAGAATGATCCCCAAAGTTTTTCCTCATTTACTTCAAATTCCAAGTTCTAAAGGCTTGACTTCTGTATTGGCTTCATGTATATATGCTATAGATATTATTCAATTACAGTATTGACACTGTAGAAATATTTGTACAGATCATTACATTTCAGGGAGCATGATGTGAAATCTTATTTAGAGATTTTTATTTTATTTATTTATTTATTTATTATTATTATTATTATTATTATTTGTTTTGATGGTAGCACCTTTTAATTGGCAGATTTGAAATTTTTGTTTGGATAATTTATTCTCTTAAGACATCATTTAAGTTGCAAAAACAATAAGATTATATGATTTTATTTAGCAAACCATGACCAATGAGATGGATGCTTATTTCTTGTACTGCAAATATGAACCTATCAATTGTAATACGAAGATTAAGGGCTTGTTCGCTAACATTTTGTAAATATATTTTGTATCTTTTGAAAATGAAAATTAATGAAAATGTGTTTGTCAATCATGATTTTTTAGTGGAAAAAAACAAAGAGAAAACACGTCTTTCACTTTTTCCATTTTCGTTTTCATTGTTTTTCGCTCTCAATTTTCAGTTGGATAAAAACCATATGAAACTTATTAAATGATGCTTTATCTATTAAAAATAAAATTATTAAAGCATATATATATATATATACACTCAGGGTTTTTTAATTAATAAAATTAATTTAACCTTACGCCTAGAATATATTTTCAAAACAATTACAAAAAAGGCATATTGAATATCGATCTTCTTTGAACTGATATTTTTTCCTTATATTTTTAAAACGTGTGATTGATTATTGTAAAAGTAAAAGTTAAAAACAACCACATCTACTTTTATTTACTAGAATGTTGATATATTATAAGATTATGATAAATCAAGAAAAATATCAGCTTAGTAGAGGATCCAAATTCATGCATATGATAGTAGTATTACTTAATATACATTTTTTAGAATCTTGTTTTCAATTATTGTTACCTGACGCATTTGCAACTCCTAAAAATAAGAAAATTATAATGAAAACCGAAAACAGTACCTAACAAATAATCTTTAGGCTTTCTTTAAATTCAAAAAAGCGATATAATAATAATAGTAGTAATAAAAATAATTACAATAAAATATAAAAAATAATAGTTATAAACATAAACATTTAAACTTCGACGGTTAAGAGTCTATATTCTACAAACAAGTCCATAAATTTATCTATATAAATCTAACAATAACTTAAAAGAAAATTAATGTAAAGAATAAATCAACTTGATTAGCATCTTATATAGATATCTAGAACCAACGAAGTCAAGTAATTATTTTTGACAATGTTCTTTTAACACAATACAACCATTGAAATAGTCATAGAAGTTTAAGAAAACGAGTGCCACTGCAACACTTGAAAAGCAATATCATACAAATGAAAGCTAAAGCACAACACTGAACTGAAGATATAGAAGAAGCAACTCCCACATCTGATTTCAACGTGTGAAAATATAAGCAAGTTATAATGTCTAACAAATCACACAAAAGATGTCTTCACTCCATATGCTGACTAGAAGAACAACCTTGGTCGATTTTCTGTGGAATACTGGGCATTGTAAACAAACAAAACTTATTAAAGTGACAGAACGAATTGTATAAAAAATAAAAAAGGAAGAAAAGAAAATATGAAATTGCTTAGTTTAGTGAATCAAAGCGTACCCTTTCTGCATGGAATTGTTGTATGATTGTGTTAAGGTTAGTATCTGGACATAATTCAAAATATTCCCATTCAATCCTGACGTCCTTTAATCTTGGCATGGTCAAGTCTCCCTGAGAGAAAGTCTTCATATTCCTGCAGCCGCACACTTCTAAATTTTCTAAAGATGGGAATTCTAAGGTAAAATTACAAGAGCAAAAACTTGTGAGATTGTCCGCTTCTATGAGTTCCAAAGTCTTCAAGTTGCTGAAAATAATTTTCTCTGTTACTTCACCATGATTTTGTATTACTTCAGTAATTTTTGGACAGTGGGATATACACATTGTTTCGAGCTTCATCAAACTTTTGGCCATGGAGGATGTGACTATGGTTTCCAAACTATTACAATTCCTAACATTTAGAATTGTAAGATTTTGGAAGGAAGCTGAAGGCGGCATTAGATTGACCAAACTGTTACACGTATCTACTGTAAGAACTTCAAGATTTTGAAAAATTAAGTCCCATATGGAGTCTTGTTCCCACATGTACTTCATATCCTGAAGATGTTGAAGAACTAATGTTTTCACCTTTGCAAGTGGCGCTGCCTGTGTTTGATCCTCTCCACAGAAAAATATCTCTTTGCATGAACCTGCCTGTGTTTGATACTCTCCATAGAAAAATGTCTCTTCGTGTGAATCTGCCTGTGTTTGATCATCTCCATAGAAAAATATAGGTCCAGTAACTAAAAGCTTTTCCAGATTCTGACATCTTTGAATGATACCAGGTGGAAAAACTGTTGATTCATGTTCCCGGACATCAAGAATTTTAAGTTTGTGAAAGAGATATTCTGGAACCTGGACCTGCCCCATCATCGTAAGCTGTTTTCCAGTTAATTTCAATTCCTCCAAGCAGGGGAAAACCAGCTAGCAACCAATCATATAAAAAGTAGGTGTTAGGTTCCTTCAAACAATGTCATAGATCATACATAAAACAATTTCATATAGATTTAAATAGAAGGAAAAATATTTAACCAATTTACTTGGCAAGAAATACTGAATAGTCAAACTAAAATCCTGTTAGAATTGAAAGAAAAAATCTGTCGTGACCATAGAGCATTGATATGCTTAATGTCATATGAACTACCATCAATTGAAAAAGAAGTACAGCAAGAAGAAATTCTACATACCTGTTGGACCAAGTAGAGAGGTTGCTGCGTTTGGCCCTCCTCGTCAGTGTAATGGATGCCACAATCATAAAGCTCCAACCTTTTCAGGATAGGCCCTTCCACTGTATGTTTACCAGGGTAGAACGTTCCAAGTTTTGGAAGGTGCTTAAGTTTCAAGGAGGTCAATTTTGGAAAGACAAACTTAGCAGGCACTTCTTTCGCCGCTACTCCTTCCTTTGCAAAGATATATTTCAGACTTGGACATCCTAAAACTTTCAATTCTTGTAGGTTCATAAAGGGGACATGCTCATACTCCTCAGAATTTATCCCCTGGATATCACATATTTGTACTAGAGAGTAACAATCATCAACATTTAGAGACTCCAAGCTCAACAACCTTCCACACATGTTCGATGGAAACACAGTCAATAGCTTATGACACATTGTAACTTCCAATGATTTTAACTTGGAAAATGAATCCTCAGTACATTTGTTGTGCCATATCATCTTCAAGTTATTCATGTCGAAAATTCTTAGTTCCTTTAATTTAGGAACTTTAACCTGTAGTTTGCATGGTTTTGAGTAGATGAAAATAATTTCTAATTATAATTTAAAATAATTAAAAAACACTTATCCAAAAAATTAAAAAATAATAAGTCAGAGTCTAACTAAAAGGAGAAAAGGTAAATTTAAATTAAGAAGATTACTAAGCTTATATAATAGGAAAACTAAGAAAAACATAAAAAAGGAGAATATGTATGGTGATCTACGTACCGTCTCATCAAAAATGAATTCCTTGAGTTGAGGACAACTTTGTATTTGAATTCTTTCAATGACGGAAATTCGATATTATATCCAGAGCACAATCTTGTCAGCTTCGTAAGGTCTCTCATCTCTAGGCAATTTAATTTAGGGAACACTATTGTATCCCTCCTTTCTTTTTCTCGCGACTCTTCCGAGATTGCCGTAGAAGATGAAATAAGCGCTTTTAAATTATCACATCCATACACTCTCAATTTAGTTAAATTTTGAATGCAAGAAGACAATGGTGAAAGTAAGCTGTGCCAAATTTGTTCGATCTGTGGAATTTTATCAACACTTAGGTCCTGCAAGTTGGGGGTCGCAACCTGTAGATAGAGTTGTTTCAATCTTCTTTGTATAGAGAAGTGACAATTACTTATCACATATACTAGGCATGAAATAAGATTTGAAATGTTTTATGCTACAAAAGAAGTAAACATCCAAAATCTTTATATACCAATTGCATGGCCAAAATGTAGCTTTAAAATGAAGACTACAAAACTGTGACTTGGAACTATAAAGTAACAACACAGTTGGTGATGCTTCCATTGCATCTATTATCAACATCCAAGAAATAATATTGGTGTTACAAATTTAATTAACTAGATGGGAGCCATGTACTGATCAATTCAATAAACAGTTTAATCCGTGATAGCTAAAATAAAAATATATCTTCAATCACTTATATGAAAGCTAATTTGGCTATTTTTTTTTTTTCCTTCAATGAAACCAATTATATTTAATTTATCGATTATATATATTATTTTATATTCATGCTGTTGTCTATGTCCCTTGTACTAATTGAACCATGAAAGGTTTCTTATTGTTGTATGAAGAGATATTAGTTCACTCCCCTTACACTAAGGGATCGTTTATTTATTTTTTTTCAACACTTAATAATTCTAATTGGATAGAATTCTAATAGTTTGCAATGGTTTTGAGTTGATGAGAATTATTTCTTATTATAATTTAAAATAATTAAAAAACTTTTATCCAAAAAATTAAAAAATAGTAAGTCAGAGTCTAACTAAAAGGACAAAAGGTAAATTTAAATTAAGAAGATTACTAAGCTTGTATATTAGGAAAGCTAAGAAAAACATAAACAAAGAGAATGCTCAATTTTGTCAGCTTTGTTAGGTTATCCATGTTGAAAATGCTAAGTTCCTCTAGGCTAGGAACTTTAAATTGTAGTTTGCATGGTTTTGAGTTGATGACAATTATTTCTAATTCTAACCAAAAATAATTAAAAAACATTTATCCAAAAAATTAAAAATAGTAATTCAAAGTCTAAAAAAATGGAGAAAATGTAAATTTAAATTAAGGAGATTACTAAGCTTGTATAATAGGAAAACTAAGAAAAACATAAACAAGGAGAATATGTATGGTGATCTACGTACCGTCTCATCAAAAATGAATTCCTTGAGTTGAGGACAACTTGCTATGTGGAATTTTTCCAATGACGGAAATTCGATATTATATCCAGAGCACAATCTTGTCAGCTTCGTAAGGTCTTCCATCTCTAGGAAATTTAATTTAGGGAACACTATTGTATCCCTCCTTTCTTTTCCTCGCGACTCTTCCGAGATTGCCGTAGAAGATGAAACGAGCGCTTTTAAATTATCACATCTATACACTCTCAATTTAGTTAAATTTTGAACGCAAGAAGACAATGGTGAAAGTAAGTTGTGCCAAATTTGTTCGATCTGTGGAATTTCATAAACACTCATGTCCTGCAAGTTGGGGGTCGCAACCTGTAGATAGAGTTGTTTCAATCTTCTTTGTATAGAGAAGTGACAATTACTTATCACGTGTACTAGGCATGAAATAAGTTTTGAAATGTTTTATGCTACAAAAGAAGTAAACATCCAAAATCTTTATATACCAATTGCATGGCCAAAATGTAGCTTTAAAATGAAGACTACAAAACTATGACTTGGAACTATAAAGTAACAACACGGTTGGTGATGCTTCCATTGCATCCATTATCAACATCCAAGAAATAATATTGGTGTTGCAAATTTAATTAACTAGATGGGAGCCATGTACTGATCAATTCAATAAACAGTTTAATCCGTGATAGCTAAAATAAAAATATATCTTCAATCACTTATATGAGAGCTAATTTGGCTAAATTTTGTTTTTCCTTCAATCAAACCAATGATATTTAATTTATCAATTATATATATTATTTTATATACATTCGATTGTCTATGTCCCTTGTACTAATTGAATCCATGAAAGGTTTCTTATTGTTGTATGAAGAGATATTAGTTCACTCCCCTTACACTAAGGGATCGTTTATTTTTTTCCAACACTTAATAATTCTAATCGGATCGAATTCTAATAGTTTGCATGGTTTTGAGTTGATGAGAATTATTTCTTATTATAATTTAAAATAATTAAAAAATATTTATCCAAAAAATTAAAAGACAGTAAGTCAGAGTCTAACTAAAATGTGAAAAGGTAAATTTAAATTAAGAAGATCACTAAGCTTGTATATTAGGAAAGCTAAGAAAAACATAGGCAAAGAGAATGCTCAATCTTGTTAGCTTTGTTAGGTTATCCATGTTGAAAATGCTAAGTTCCTCTAGGCTAGGAACTTTAAATTGTAGTTTGCATGGTTTTGAGTTGATGACAATTATTTCTAATTCTAACCAAAAATAATTGAAAAACATTTATCCAAAAATTAAAAAATAGTAAGTCAAAGTCTAAAAAAATGGAGAAAATGAAATTTAAATTAAGGAGATTACTAAGCTTGTATAATAGGAAAACTAAGAAAAACATAAACAAGGAGAATATGTATGGTGATCTACGTACCGTCTCATCAAAAATGAATTCCTTGAGTTGAGGACAACTTCGTATCTTGAATTCTTCCAATGATGGAAATTCGATATTATATCCAGAGCACAATCTTGTCAGCTTCATAAGGTCTCTCATCTCTAGGCAATTTAATTTAGAGAACACTATTGTATCCCTCCTTTCTTTTTCTCGCGACTCTTCTGAGATTGCCGTAGAAGATGAAACAAGCGCTTTTAAATTATCACATCCAACACTCTCAATTTAGTTAAATTTTGAACGCAAGAAGACAATGGTGAAAGTAAGCTGTGCCAAATTTGTTCGATCTGTGGAATTTCATAAACACTTAGGTCCTGCAAGTTGGGGGTCGCAACCTGTAGATAGAGTTGTTTCAATCTTCTTTGTATAGAGAAGTGACAATTACTTATCACGTGTACTAGGCATGAAATAAGTTTTGAAATGTTTTATGCTACAAAAGAAGTAAACATCCAAAATCTTTATATACCAATTGCATGGCCAAAATGTAGCTTTAAAATGAAGACTACAAAACTATGACTTGGAACTATAAAGTAACAGCATGGTTGGTGATGCTTCCATTGCATCCGTTATCAACATCCAAGAAATAATATTGGTGTTGCAAATTTAATTAACTAGATGAGAGCCATGTACTGATCAATTCAATAAACAGTTTAATCCGTGATAGCTAAAATAAAAATATATCTTCAATCACTTATATGAGAGCTAATTTGGCTAAATTTTGTTTTTCCTTCAATGAAACCAATGATATTTAATTTATCAATTATATATATTATTTTATATTCATTCGATTGTCTATGTCCCTTGTACTAATTGAATCCATGAAAGGTTTCTTATTGTTGTATGAAGAGATATTAGTTCACTCCCCTTACACTAAGGGATCGTTTATTTTTTTTCCCAACACTTAATAATTCTAATCGGATCGAATTCTAATAGTTTGCATGGTTTTGAGTTGATGAGAATTATTTCTTATTATAATTTAAAATAATTAAAAATATTTATCCAAAAAATTAAAAGACAGTAAGTCAGAGTCTAACTAAAATGTGAAAAGGTAAATTTAAATTAAGAAGATCACTAAGCTTGTATACTAGGAAAGCTAAGAAAAACATAGGCAAAGAGAATGCTCAATCTTGTCAGCTTTGTTAGGTTATCCATGTTGAAAATGCTCAGTTCCTCTAGGCTAGGAACTTTAAATTGTAGTTTGCATGGTTTTGAGTTGATGACAATTATTTCTAATTCTAACCAAAAATAATTGAAAAACATTTATTCGGAAAATTAAAAAATAGTAAGTCAAAGTCTAAAAAAATGGAGAAAATGTAAATTTAAATTAAGGAGATTACTAAGCTTGTATAATAGGAAAACTAAGAAAAACATAAACAAGGAGAATATGTATGGTGATCTACGTACCGTCTCATCAAAAATGAATTCCTTGAGTTGAGGACAACTTCGTATCTTGAATTCTTTCAATGACGGAAATTCGATATTATATCCAGAGCACAATCTTGTCAGCTTCATAAGGTCTTTCATCTCTAGGCAATTTAATTTAGGGAACACTATTGTATCCCTCTCTTTTTCTTGTGACTCTTCTGAGATTGCCGTAGAAGATGAAATGAGCGCTTTTAAATTATCACATCCATACACTCTCAATTTAGTTAAATTTTGAACGCAAGAAGACAATGGTGAAAGTAAGCTGTGCCAAATTTGTTCGATCTGTGGAATTTCATAAACACTTAGGTCCTGCAAGTTGGGGGTCGCAACCTGTAGATAGAGTTGTTTCAATCTTCTTTGTATGGAGAAGTGACAATTACTTATCACGTGTACTAGGCATGAAATAAGTTTTGAAATGTTTTATGCTACAAAAGAAGTAAACATCCAAAATCTTTATATACCAATTGCATGGCCAAAATGTAGCTTTAAAATGAAGACTACAAAACTATGACTTGGAACTATAAAGTAACAGCATGGTTGGTGATGCTTCCATTGCATCCGTTATCAACATCCAAGAAATAATATTGGTGTTGCAAATTTAATTAACTAGATGAGAGCCATGTACTGATCAATTCAATAAACAGTTTAATCCGTGATAGCTAAAATAAAAATATATCTTCAATCACTTATATGAGAGCTAATTTGGCTAATTTTTTTTTTCCTTCAATGAAACCAATGATATTTAATTTATCAATTATATATATTATTTTATATTCATTTGATTGTCTATGTCCCTTGTACTAATTGAATCCATGAAAGGTTTCTTATTGTTGTATGAAGAGATATTAGTTCACTCCCCTTACACTAAGGGATCGTTTATTTTTTTTCCCAACACTTAATAATTCTAATCGGATCGAATTCTAATAGTTTGCATGGTTTTGAGTTGATGAGAATTATTTCTTATTATAATTTAAAATAATTAAAAAATTTATCCAAAAAATTAAAAGACAGTAAGTCAGAGTCTAACTAAAATGTGAAAAGGTAAATTTAAATTAAGAAGATCACTAAGCTTGTATACTAGGAAAGCTAAGAAAAACATACGCAAAGAGAATGCTCAATCTTGTCAGCTTTGTCAGGTTATCCATGTTGAAAATGCTCAGTTCCTCTAGGCTAGGAACTTTAAATTGTAGTTTGCATGGTTTTGAGTTGATGACAATTATTTCTAATTCTAACAAAAAATAATTGAAAAACATTTATTCGGAAAATTAAAAAATAGTAAGTCAAAGTCTAAAAAATGGAGAAAATGTAAATTTAAATTAAGGAGATTACTAAGCTTGTATAATAGGAAAACTAAGAAAAACATAAACAAGGAGAATATGTATGGTGATCTACGTACCGTCTCATCAAAAATGAATTCCTTGAGTTGAGGACAACTTCGTATCTTGAATTCTTCCAATGACGGAAATTCGATATTATATCCAGAGCACAATCTTGTCAGCTTCATAAGGTCTCCCATCTCTAGGCAATTTAATTTAGGGAACACTATTGTATCCCTCCTTTCTTTTCCTCGTGACTCTTTCGAGATTGCCGTAGAAGATGAAAGGAGCACTTTTAAATTATCACATCCATACACTCTCAATTTAGTTAAATTTTGAACGCAAGAAGACAATGGTGAAAGTAAGCTGTGCCAAATTTGTTTGATCTGTGGAATTTTATAAACACTCAGGTCCTGCAAGTTAGGGGTCGCAACCTGTAGATAGAGTTGTTTCAATCTTCTTTGTATGGAGAAGTGACAATTACTTATCACGTGTACTAGGCATGAAATAAGTTTTGAAATGTTTTATGCTACAAAAGAAGTAAACATCCAAAATCTTT
Source organism: Litchi chinensis (assembly GCA_019925255.1). NCBI lineage: Eukaryota > Viridiplantae > Streptophyta > Magnoliopsida > Sapindales > Sapindaceae > Litchi > Litchi chinensis. The sequence continues at coordinate 29,199,921 of CM034466.1, forward strand.
ATATACCAATTGCATGGCCAAAATGTAGCTTTAAAATGAAGACTACAAAACTGTGACTTGGAACTATAAAGTAACAGCATGGTTGGTGATGCTTCCATTGCATCCGTTATCAACATCCAAGAAATAATATTGGTGTTACAAATTTAATTAACTAGATGGGAGCCATGTACTGATCAATTCAATAAACAGTTTAATCCGTGATAGCTAAAATAAAAATATATCTTCAATCACTTATATGAGAGCTAATTTGGCTAAATTTTGTTTTTCCTTCAATGAAACCAATGATATTTAATTTATCAATTATATATATTATTTTATATTCATTCGATTGTCTATGTCCCTTGTACTAATTGAATCCATGAAAGGTTTCTTATTGTTGTATGAAGAGATATTAGTTCACTCCCCTTACACTAAGGGATCGTTTATTTTTTTTCCCAACACTTAATAATCCTAATCGGATTGGATTCAAATAGTTTGCATGGTTTGAGTTGATGAGAATTATTTCTTATTATAATTTAAAATAATTAAAAAACATTTATCCAAAAAATTAAAAGACAGTAAGTCAGAGTCTAACTAAAATGTGAAAAGGTAAATTTAAATTAAGAAGATCACTAAGCTTGTATACTAGGAAAGCTAAGAAAAACATAGGCAAAGAGAATGCTCAATCTTGTCAACTTTGTCAGGTTATCCATGTTGAAAATGCTAAGTTCCTCTAGGCTAGGAACTTTAAATTGTAGTTTGCATGGTTTTGAGTTGATGACAATTATTTCTAATTCTAACCAAAAATAATTGAAAAACATTTATCCAAAAAATTAAAAAATAGTAAGTCAAAGTCTAAAAAAATGGAGAAAATGTAAATTTAAATTAAGGAGATTACTAAGCTTGTATAATAGGAAAACTAAGAAAAACATAAACAAGGGGAATATGTATGGTGATCTACGTACCGTCTCATCAAAAATGAATTCCTTGAGTTGAGGACAACTTTGTATGTTGAATTCTTCCAATGATGGAAATTCGATATTATATCCAGAGCACAATCTTGTCAGCTTCGTAAGGTGTCTCATCTCTAGGTAATTTAATTTAGGGAACACTATTGTATCCCTCCTTTCTTTTCCTCGCGACTCTTCCGAGATTGCCGTAGAAGATGAAATGAGCGCTTTTAAATTATCACATCCAAACACTCTCAATTTAGTTAAATTTTGAACGCAAGAAGACAATGGTGAAAGTAAGCTGTGCCAAATTTGTTCGATTTGTGGAATTTCATAAACACTTAAGTCCTGCAAGTTGGGGGTCGCAACCTGTAGATAGAGTTGTTTCAATCTTCTTTGTATGGAGAAGTGACAATTACTTATCATGTGTACTAGGCATGAAATAAGTTTTGAAATGTTTTATGCTACAAAAGAAGTAAACATCCAAAATCTTTATATACCAATTGCATGGCCAAAATGTAGCTTTAAAATGAAGACTACAAAACTGTGACTTGGAACTATAAAGTAACAGCATGGTTGGTGATGCTTCCATTGCATCTGTTATCAACATCCAAGAAATAATATTGGTGTTACAAATTTAATTAACTAGATGAGAGCCATGTACTGATCAATTCAATAAACAGTTTAATCCATGATAGCTAAAATAAAAATATATCTTCAATCACTTATATGAGAGCTAATTTGACTAAATTTTGTTTTTCCTTCAATGAAACCAATTATATTTAATTTATCAAATATATATATTATTTTATATTCGTACAATTGTCTATGTCCCTTGTACTAATTGAATCCATGTAAGGTTTCTTATTGTTGTATGAAGAGGTATTAGTTCATTCTAAGCGATTGTTTATTTTTTTTTTCCAACACTTAATAATTCTAATTGGATCCAATTCTAATAGTTTGTATGATTTTGAGTTGATAATAATTATTTCTAATTATAATTTAAAATAATTAAAAAAAATTTATCCAAAAAATTAAAAAATAGTAAGTCACAATCTAACTAAATGGAGAAAAGGTAAATTTAAATTAAAAAGATTACTAAGCTTGTATAATAGGAAAACTAAGAAAAACATAAACAAAGAGAAGATGTACTGTCTCATCAAAAATGGATGTCTTCAATTGAGAACAAGTTTTTAGATAATTTAAGCTTGTAAAGCTTGTATTTTAGAAAATTTTGAATATTAATAATTTTAGATTATTTTCTTTAAAAATTATCCTCTTAAATATTAATATATCTCCTTTTTTAACCTAAGCTTATATGGATCAAATTTTGTTTTTATTAACCAAATACATGTGATAAACAACTTGAAAAATATTCATATTAGATGATGTTAATGTTTTCACTTTCAACGAAATCTTTAAATTCAATTTTTTTCTTATATTTTTATTAAAGAAATCAAACATTTAAATTAATGAAAATCAAGATTATAACTACTACTTACAAATTTGTCTCGATGTCAATATCAGTTAATTGTATTCATAATAGATGAAAACTTATAATTGTATGATGAGATTTTGGAATAATTGAAGGAAACTAATAAAATTATGAGGACACAGGAAGGGAAAAATATGATAGAGAAAGTACCTTCTCATTGAAAAGCGATGAGTGATTATTAAGCTCTTTCGCGGAAGATATTTGGCTGGCCGATGTATAGCTTGCCAATTGCAATGGGGAAGCTGTCTTTGCTTTGCGGCAGAAACTTTTGAGCTTTGGAAGATTTCTCAGTCTCAGATAGCTTAACTGACTGAACTTGATGTCATGAACCACTTCAGTGCTGTTGCCGTCATCTTGTTCCTCAATAGCAAAAATCTCTTCCACATTCTCGCACTTAAAAACCTTAAGATCTGTAAGATTTGGAAGGACTCTGACAATGGAGAAGAAGCAGAAGATATTACTCAATTTGTTGCAGTTGTCCACATGTATAGTTTTTAAATTGAGGAAAGAGTCTGCTCCAAGTGGACGGTTACATATCTTCTCCAAGCTTTCCATATACTCAACCATCAACGACTCCAGAGAAGGTAAGACAGAACAAGATACAGAGTTTACAATACATACACAGTGATTGTTCCATGAAACATGGAGATACATCAATTGAGGAAAACCATTTCTATCTAAATCATCAAGAAGATTCATAGCACCTACCACGTCACCCTCCAATTCTAGTTCTTCAACCCCTGGCAACTGCGAGATAATCCAATCCTCCTTGGTATCAAGCTCAAGTCTCAAGAACCTTCTCGATATATTAGAATAAGGTTTCCGATCCTTCCAATCATATGTAACATCTCCTATACAAATATTGTATCTTTTAGGCTCCGAAGAGATCAAGCCTCTAAACATTTTAGATTCTGGAATATGTATCTCTAATGTGGTCAGACGACGCAAATCCTTCAACTCATCAATGCTGGGTCTTGCGTCCTTCCATTTGATAGAAGTATTATTCATATACAGTGCTTCTATTCCAGTTAAGCTTGACATGGCTTTCGAGGGAATAACACTGAGATCGGAACAATCCGTCAAATCTAACAACCTTAGTTTAGTCAATTGACACAACTGTTTAGGCAGCATCTGAATATTAGAACCACGAAAACTAAGGACTTCAAGTTTGTTCATGTCTCCAATAGTAACTACATCTCCCAATTCACAATGATCTAGGCACAATGCCTGAAGATTTACAAGATAACTAAGTGATGATGGTAGTGGCTTTAAATCAATTTCAATCAAGTGTAAAACTTGAAGACTCCACATCCCTATAAAGAAATTATCAGGGATTGTCAAATCTGAATGCTTTGGTTTCACACAGAGAAACTTAATATTTGGACATCCTGACCCTAGATCTTTAGAAAGCTCATCAATATTATATAAGGTGATCGAAGTGCAATTTTTTAATGTCTTCTCATTTGTCAATGACCGTGGGACATGACCATTTATCACTGTAAAAACATGTCGATCTTTAGATGCAACTGATCTCGCTACGTCACAAATAACATCATGTATGGCAAATCTTTCCCAGCCAGGAGAATGAATGCCACAAATAGAGAATGAATCAGTCTCAGGAGCATGAAGCAACAAAGAAGCGGCCTTGAGTTGGTTGACTGACGCATACACATTACATAGTGCATCTTCCACCGTGTCAAAATTGTCAAAGTAGCCCAAACCGAGTCCATATCTAAACAAGTCTTGAACAGAAGCATCATGGGTGCATCCCATGCAACTACAGAGCAAGAAAATTTCCTGGAGTTCCTTATCTAGAGAATCATAACTCAACTTTATGCTATTGTAGACGTCCCTTTCAAAGCCCTCCGGAGAAGGTTTGTTCAATCTTCGCAAGGCCTCTGTCCAGTCTTCTATTGCCTCGGTGTTTTTCAACGCATTTGCCACGGTAACAATGGCAAGGGGCATACCTCCACATTTGTTAGCTACTTCAGTTGCTACAGAGTTCAAACGAGGGCTGTCAACACACGTACCTGCTATACTCTTGAAAAGAATCCAAGCATCTGCTTCACTTAAAGCCTGGACGTGAAAATTATGTTGTGAATCCATCCCTTCTGTTAGCACATCGCAGCTTCTTGCTGTTAGCAATAATTTTAATCCCTTACAAACGTTTCCAAAAGGAATTCCTACCTCCTCCTCTAATTTGATTCCCTTCCAAAGATTATCTAAAATTATGAGAATCTTCTTCTCCTCTTTCTTCAAATAATCACACAGTTCACTTGCTCTTCCGGGTACGGTCTCTCCTTCGAATTGCAAACCCAAGTGATCAGCAATGACTCCTTGAATAGTTCTTATGTCAGGTGACTGAGATACTTCTACAAAAACTACCTTATCAAAGAGCTTATCTTGCTTTGCTTGGCTTCCAACTTTCTTGGCTAGAGTTGTTTTACCGACGCCACCCATGCCGTGAATTCTGACCATGTTGACATCGGCCTTTGTCAATGCTGCAATTATATCCTTTAAAATCGACATTCTTGATTCGGAAAACTCCTGCTGTATGCTAGGCTGAAGGCATGTCTGCTCTGGAATGGACGGGCGTGAAAATCGTGTAAACTCTTCTTGCAAGAGTTTATCAACATGCTTCAACATCCCAACGACTTGATGCTCCGGATTATGGTTTTGTTGCTCAGAAATATCTTGATGCGCTGTATTATATTTATCTATGAGCTCCGAGGCCTTAACTATGATGCTGTCGACACTCTCCTGCCAATCCTTAACCTGGGGCAAAGGCTTTCCTCCAACTTTAATTAAACATCGCACATTGTCTCTTTTAGTCTTCAGCTTCTCTACTTCCTTCTTCAGATTCTTAAGATTGCTCTTGTACTGCCACAAACTTAAGGATCTCATAGCTTTTTGCAAGTGTTGAGCAACATCTTTCAACATGCGAGCAACATCGTTTCTATGTTGATAGGATATCTTCAAATCAGAATAAGTACACCCCTTGCAACATCCCGTGCATTCCCTCAAATTAGAACAAGTACACCCCTCGCAACATTCGGGATTATCTTCACTAATAAGCTTCCGAACCTCATCGATGATGTCGGTGGCTTCCTTCAGCCAATCTTTAACATCCGGCAGAGGCTCTACCCCAGCATTAGTTAAACCTTGCACGCTTTCTCTTTTATCCTCCAGATTCTTCAGTTCCGTCTTCAGATTCTCAAGGTTGCTCTTGTATTTCCATAAATTTTTTAATGGACATACACGACGTGCTACAGGACGTAATATGTAACGTCCTATGGGACCAAAAGTGTTAGAAAGAAGCTTTGCAGCAATTGTAACAATAGCAGCTTCCATTTCACTTGCTTTTTCGGTTTTTTGGTTTTGAAGAAAAAGAGATGAGAATCAAACCAAAACAGAGAGAACAGGAAAAGCAGAGTGAAACAAAGAGCACAAAAAGGCAGTGTAAAAGAGAGAACACAAAAAAGCAAAGAGATTGCAGATGTTAGATCTCGAAGCAACAAACTTTTAAATCAAAACCACCAAACTGATCAATTGAATGTCTAGAAGCAATGGATTGAAAACTGAAAGAAAGAAAACTGACAACTAAAATTGAAAATTTAGAAGCAACCGAGTGAACTGATTACTGTAAAACAGAGAACACAAGGAAGCAAAGAGAGAGTAGAAGTTAAATCTAAAAGCAACAAAGTTTGAGATCATAATGACCAAACTGAGAAATGGGTTTCTTCACTTGGTAGAGAAGAGAAATAAAAGAAAAGAAAACAGAAATTGTATGTGTAAGATCAATCAAGTGAGCTGGTTACCACAAAACAGAGAACCCAAGATAGCAGAGCAAAACAGAAAGCACAAGCATGCAAACAGGGAGCAGAAGTCTTTTATTTTATTTTTTTTTCTTTTTGTGGAAAAAAATAGGGAGCTGAAATTGATTTGGAAGCAAAAGTGCATTCAGACCAAAACGACCAAAATGAGATCAGAATTTTTTGATAAACTCAATAAGAGAGGACAGACCAAAAAGAATAGTATATTGTCTCAAGAAATGTGAGTTGTGATCAAGTGTATCACATCAGTTGTCTTGAAGTAATGCATGCTTGTTTGATCTCTTTATGCAAGCAATCAGGTTAATACATTAGAATATTGTTTTAAGCTTCTCAAATAACATATTATACCATATCGATTAAATTGCTTGCACATTATTTTGTGGCAAGCATCAATACTTTGTAAATCTTGTTAACAATAATGTTGTGTTTATACCTCTACATTATAAGACAAAGTAGGAAAAAAAAGCATGTTTATATCTAATATCTTATAAACAGTACTACTTATAATTTTTTTTTTTCTTTTCAAATATCACAAATCATACCGCTACTTTTGTACTTATACATTTATAACTCTACCTTACAAGAGACTGGGTCATTTCCAGATCCAATATCAACTAAAACATATAGTGTATAAATCATTTTCTCAACAACCACAATTTATATAGTTTTAATTGAGGTAGTTAAAAATGATTTTAGTATAAATTTGAATTTGTTACGCTTTTGCTTGGGAGGTTCAAAATGACATGGTATACTCTCTTTCATGTTTAATAGAAGTGAACTGATTTTGCTTTATCAAGTATATCAAATGACAATAATATATATTATAGGCAATTAATATAAGGTGAGGCTAAACTATGTATTATTATATATGTATATTTATACAAATACTAATTGGAAAGGGAGTATTCTCTTCAAAATATATATCTTATAATAATAATAATAATAATTGGAAAGGGAATATTATCATTAAATCGTTAATCTTGATATTTAGTTCATATAAATCGTTATTAATTTTGATAGGTTCTCAGATATTCACTATCATTGTTCCAGAAACAGAAAAATAATGGCTTTAATATGGGTTCATTGAACGGCTAAGGCGGTCCACGAACATCAGGACCATATACTCCTGTCATACTTGCCTAAATTCCCACTAAAATATATTAAAAGAAAAAAAGCCAAACAGAAAAACAGATTTCACGAGCAAACATGACACAACCATTAAAAAATAAATAAAACATTTATTGGGAGTGAGTTCCACTGTCAGTCAATTAACAGTGTGATTTGCTCACTTTTGCCGCTTTCCAACAACAGCTTTCAAAATTCCGCCATAAACGCTGATTTTGGAGAGCACGTGTTCTCTCTCTAACACATAACAAACAAACAACTGACAGGTACCTACTACTCTTTTTCTTTAATATATATTTTTTATTTGTTTCCAAATGGCCTCCTCTTGAATCTTATTTTTCTTATTATATGAATTAGGAAGATCTGTGGAAGAGCTACAAGGCTCTCTCTTCAACAGATTTGGTTCATCCCATCCGAGGATGCAAAGCATCAAGAGCAAGGCAGGCGTGGGCCTATTGCTGCTCTTACGTTCAATTTTGTGGTTGCCTTTGGAATTATTTTCATGAACAAATGGGTTACTCTGTGAAATTATTGTAAAGCAAATATAAGGAAAAGCAGTAGGAGAAAAAGTGACTTTAATGCCTCGGACACCTCTTTTACTTTATTAAAGCTGTACATTAGATTATTAATTAACTTGAAGTCGGTTTGCAACATGTATGTCTTTCGTTTTGTGTGCCCGAAGCGTGTGAATGGCCGACCTATTTGTACTATATGTATATTTGCAAGTCTTTGCTCAACTTGGATTAATGTAAAAATAAATTCAATTCATTTGTTTATTGTAGAATTAGTGAATTTCCGCGTATTCATCTCTTTCTTCTAAGTGTCAGTCACATGAACCTATAATGACAACTTGGATATACTTGTACTATATATAAATGTGCAAGTCTTTGCTCAACTTGGACTAAAGAAATTCAATTAATTTGTTTATCTCAGAATTAGTGGATTTTCACGTGTCCTTTTTTTTTTCTAGGTTAATGCCCTGACTTAAAAATATTTATTCAGACTTCTAATGATTTTGAATTTGGAAAACCCTAGTTATTTGGTTATGTCATACCATTTTCAAGCTATCTGTTGAGAAAATTAGTATTTTCTGTAAGTTACAAATTTCAACTTGAAGAACATATTGTGTTACTAACATTCTTCCAAATTTTAACTGAAGATAATTAAAATATATATATTCAAAAAATAAAGCTATAATAAAAGAAGTCTAATTAAATGGACAAACAGGTAAATTACATTGTAAAAAACTATAAAGTTTGTCATCTATGCACCTTATATCATCTTTTAAAAAAACGTCTTAAATTTAGTTAAATCTTAAAATCCGGCAGAGGCTCTACCCCAGCATTACTTAAACCTTTCACACTTACTCTTCTAGTCTTCATGTTCTCAAGATTGCTCTCCTACTCCCAATTAGCAATTAGCAATTAGTTAAACCGAAACGTGTTGTATCAAGCGTACAGTTTGCAAGCTTAATGTTTCTATGACACCAAGTCGTGTTAGTCAACCTAAGACGACAAAACATCAAAAGAAACAAGTCACTTTATTGGAATGTGTAAAGTAAAATTTAGGATTAAAATTATGTAAGTGGCCAACAAAAGAAACTACCTAACATTGTCTTCCTTCAATAAAGTTGCCTTTGAAATTAATGTAATCAAATTTAAATACGAAGAATTAATTAAAAAAGATAACTACTTTACAATAATTTAAATGCAAGTGCCAATTGCATGAAACTAGGCAAGCTTCCTCTCAAATTGAAGATTCACATTTCCATTACCTTAATGCTTCGATCGGCCATCCACCGACTACAATCTCTATGAAATCTCACTTTTTTAAAGTAATTAATTAAGAATATTAATTTAAGTTATTAGTGGCCAACAAGAGCTGCCTTAGTATAATATATATATATATATATATGTATATATAATCTAACATTATTAAAGCCACTTTTTCAACATTAATGATGGAGCTCACTAATTCCACCATGCTTTGGCTTCTTTATTTTTTAATTTTTTTTCCCAAATGTTATTTACCTTAACAATTGTCCACCACACCTCAAATAGTCTCTTCTTTTGAGTTTGCTTTTTTCTTGCTTTCAGTTTAGATAGAGTGATTGTGGTTAGTAGTTCAAAGTTCAAACACAAATTTACATCATGAAAGTGGATAACAAATTGTTCAATAAAAATTTAGCTTTGATGAATTGAAATTTTATATGAAGTGATAAACATCAACCATCAACCAAAACAGTACACGCATATATATGTTTAACACAAAAACAGTAAAACAAAACTATAAAAGTGTATTTGTTTTGCAACGGAAATTATTCTCTATCTCTAGTTTTTCAACTAGTAGTCGGATTCCAATCACAAATACGAAAAAGAACCTCAAATCATAGTGTAAAAGTCTTACCATATGTTTTCTCAGTTTTTCTCTCTTCTGTTTTTCATTGTTTTTTGCTCTCTACGTGTTTTTGTGTTTTTCTTCAGTTTTAAAAAACCAAAAGCCATTATCTATTTACATTACTAATCAAGAAGACAATTGTTGGAAGTAAGCACCACTTGACTATCATAGCAGTTATTTAACTAAATCCAAACTAATGGATTTGGATTCGATCATGGGTATGGGTTATCTTGAGTAGACCGGACCCAACAACCCAATAACCTAACATTTCTCACTCACATAAGATGAGCCAAACAAAATTCATAGAGAAAACAGTAGTGACTGACGCAGAACGGAAGTTCTAGGGTTTACCAGCGTAATCCCTAAAGTAACAAACTGGAATCCACCAGCAAATATAGAATGAAGGTAAACTGAAACTTCAAAATATTATTGAATAATGCCGCAATTGATAACAAAGAATCCTTAAATAGGCTCCTAGAAACCCTAAAAGAAGCAAAAATACTAAAATATCCTTATACTAAGCAAAAACGGAAAACAAATAAAACGTAAATAAAAACGCTAAAATCTTCGGGTGCCCGACGACCCAACTTAAACAGCTCCGTTGAGGATGTAAATAACGTCAACCGGGCCAACCTAGTTGGCACGCTCTAGAAATCTGAAAACCCTTTCCGAAAACATATTATAATAGGAAATCTGACAACCGAGTCAAAAGTTATGTCCGTTTCTTTGAAACTCTTCTTTTGGACAATTTCCGGTCCATCTCTTCTTCAAACTCCAAAGCCAACTGTCCTACATCAGTGACCCCTTTATGATAAGAAGAATAGGCATTCATATAGACAAATACATCATGTGACCTATGAACAATAATTGATAACACTAAAATATACCATTATTTCGTCCCCATATACCTATTGTTTGTGATGAATATTCGAGTAAATCATATTAGTTGTTTAATGTTTTTATATTATTTTAGTAAGCTAAATCATGGAAGGTTATGACAAGTAAATTGATGTGTTTCAAAGCAAAGTCAAGATAAAAGAGCTAAGAGTCTTGCAAGTTGAAGTTTTAAGACAATCGAAATTAAAATTTCAGAGTTTTTAGGCTGGAAGATAAGTATGCTTTTTAAAACCGTACGACATGCACAGTTGGAGCTACCTAAGCTATAACCTATTAAATTAAAGCCCCAAATATCTAGTTTTCATAGTCATGAACAGTTCATCAGTCGGAGTTCTTTAGAGAAAGTTATGACTAATTTAGTGATTGATGGTTAGTGCAGTCACAAGTTTGAGTTGCAGGATCAGAAGATGTAACCGTAACATGCGACCGTTGTAGCTTGGTGCAGTAGGTTCACAAGTTGTGACAACTCGTAGGATGTTGTCCTAGGATCACAAGTCACGACAAGAAGTTACGACACCTGTTTTTGGCATATTTTTTATTTCAAACGTGCATTAATTGTTTTGCTTTCTTATCAAGAAACCTCTTTTTGGCCGACCTCTAACACTATAAATTAGTGCTCTCCCTATACCATTAAACACACAACTCAAAAGAGAGAGAGAGACAGCAATAGAGAGGAGAAGAGAGGGAGCTTCACGTAGGGTGAGGGCTTTGACCTCAACCACAATTTTTCAACAGCAGTCTTTGGAGCTTTCGAGTCGTCATCAACAATTGGAGGCACGAGGGTTGCAACATATTGGGAGTCAAGTTGGAGGGTCAAATCCGACCTTGGAGACGAGGGGATCATGCCTATTCAATGAGATTTTCCTTTATGCTTTATTTTTATCTATTTAAATATGTTGTTTCCTTTCGCTTTAGTTCTTTTTATTATAAATTGATGATGAACTAAATTTTCATGTCTAGTCTACAATGTAACTTGACCATAATTTTAATTTATTTAATGACTTAGTAATATTTTATAATTAATTTTTATTTTTGTATTCTATTTTATTGATGCTTAATGTTAGTCGATTAATTTGGATCTGTTAATTGATTAGATCTTAGGAATCTGATACTATCAAGAGAAGTGTTATGAGACCGAAACCCAATACAATAGCATAATTCATATGAGATAGAAATATACTTGTATGGTTGTGTAATTGTGTACGGATAATCTGAACTTAATAAACTCAGGTTAGTTAATCTATCTAGAGATATAGTCAAGTTAATTAATTTGAATAAATGGTTGACCATCGAGAGAGGCTAGTTACTATTTTAGGATTATCTAATTAAATACAGGATAAAAACTATCTTTAGGAGAGGAGAATAAATCAAATGATTGGTTAAGTGAAGTTGTATGCCTAAATATTATTCAATTGCTGATTTACTTGAAATTTGATTGTTAGTTTAATTTATTAATTTTTATTTTGTCAATTTCAAATTCGGTTTCAATAATTTGGATAAGGTGTGATCTTGACCGCTTTCGTACTTAACATAAATAATTTGGACAATCCTCGTAACAATGATACTCTACTCACTACTATATAATTTGTGGACCGTGTATACTTGCACGGGTTTCTAATGTGAATATTTGGTATTGTGTTTTAATTAGAAAAGATCTTATCATTAAAATTAATTTATAAAACACTAGAAATTTTGCCATCAATAATGTACGTAACGTGGCTTGTTCCTTCAAATCTCAATTGTATTTCTACACAAGAGACTGTAAATTTGTTCATTATCATGTCTTAGATTTAACATAATTTTATTTGTTCAAACATATCTAATCGCTTAACATAATATGCTTGATCCTCCAATATTCTATATAATTACAATTGCAATTCGCCAACGTGTAAATATATGAATAAAATAAAATTTATTAAATTTTCCTGTCTCACTTTCATCCTTCAGTTAACAAAAATGACTAACACCATATAAATGTCTCATAGGCCATATTATTATGGTCATAGAAGACACACTAATGATACAAACATCATCTGTTACTTTGAGACAAAGTGAACAGTCACTGAGAACATAAATAGAAGTTTTTACAAACTTCAATGGAACTTACATAATGAGAAATTAGGAATAAATTCACTCATTTTTCATGTCAATCACAATAAGCACACGCGGTATGAAATGTATGTTACAATGAATCTTATCCTTTAATAAGGAAGTGTATGTCTTTTATATTAAGATTATTCACTGTACATATCTTAGTTCAGATGTTTTCCTAGCACCTCACTTGAGTTTCTAAAGCTCACCTTCTAGATGTCGATGATTAAGAAATTCATATCTGGCTTAATCAGGTTCTCATGATGGTGGGGATACATCATGAGCGATTCAAAAATTTTAGGTAGAACCTCATCTTGACTATAGTCAATGCGACATTTTATATATTTCAAGCCTTTAAAAAAAAATCTCATCTTTATCCTCTGAAAATATATGTGTCTCATCTTGGCTTGTTGTCTTAACAGCAAGACAACTATATATGTAAGAATACTAGTCTTAAACTTGATGACATACTTTCATATATAATCTATGTGAAATGAATATGCATTGGTTTTATACAACCAAAATGACGTATTTATTCATAAAATAGATATAGTTCAACATAACAATTATAACATCATAATTTATGCAAATGTAAAGATTTAGCATATGACATAAATACATCTCTTGTCATAGCTTTCGTGAGTGGATCCACTATCATACATACTTGATTGTTAGATTCTTTTTTGTTATTGTATCCTTGACTAAATTGTACTTAGTCTCTATGTGCTTCGATTTACTATATATTTCACATATTTAGTATAGGCAATTGACGTATGACTATCAGAGTATACAATAATCGGCTTGCTCACATCAGCTTCTAATTTAAAATCCTCTAATAATCTTTTAAGTCAGACTACTTCTTGGACTGTAGCTGAATATGCTATAAATATAGTTTTTATGGTGAAAAACATAAGGCATGACAGCTTCTTGCTACTCCATGAGATAGCATCTTGGCTGAGCAAAGAATGCATAACCAGATGCACATTTTCGTTTATCCAAACCACCTCCCCTATCAGCTTCTGCATACCTAACAAGACTCATGTTGCCACCTTTGTGACATAGAAAGTAATCATCCCTTTCAGATATGTTAATATTCTTTTCACAACAATCTAATATTTCCATCTAGGATTGGATTGATATCAACTTACCAATCCAACTACATAGTAGATATCAAGTCCCATATACATCATAACGTACATGAGATTTTCAATAACATTAAAGTTAGGAACTCTTTGCATTCTTTCAAGGTTTTGTGGAATCTTGGGTACATTTCAAGTCTAAGAGTTCAACCCTTCAAGATGAGAGTATTCATAGGCATACAATCAACCAATATAGAATCGTTCGAGAATCCTTTTAATTTATGGCTCTTGTGATAAAGGAAAAATTCTCTTTAAACAATCTCTATCACTTTTAATTCCTAAAATATTGATAGCTTCCCCCATGTTTTTCATCTCAAAAGTTGAGGAAAATGATTCCTTTATGGTTATCATGAACTCTCTGTCATTTCCAACTAATAGAATATCGTCTACATATAAAGATAGTATTATAAACTTATTTTTTACCAACTTAACATACACACACAATGGTCCTATTCCATCAACTTAAATCAATAGGACATAACAACCTCATGGAAACGGAGGTACCATTGTCTAGAGGATTGTTTCAAGCCATAGATCTATCTCGTGAGCTTACATACTTTTAGCTCTTGGCCTTTTTTGAAACAAAATTCGCTAGCTGCTCCACGTAAATTTCTTTATCTAATTCTCCATTAAAAAATGTTGTCTTTACATCCATCTGATGCAATTTCAAGTCTATGTGTGCGACACTAATTAATATAAGGCCGATGGAAACAACCTTCCCATAATGGAGAAGATTTCTTTATAGTCTATACTCTCATGTTGAGTATATCCTTTCGTTACTAATCTCGCCTTATATCTCTCTATTAAGCTGTCTGTCTTACGCTTGATGTAGAGAACTCTGTTGTTTACAATAGCTATGCAATCAGGTGCTAAGTCAACCAAATCTTAGACATGATTATTTTTTATTGACTCCATCTTTTCTTACTTAACTTTAATCTAAAATATCTCTAGCAAGTGAGTTGAGAGCCTCATTCAAATTCTTTGGCTTGTCACTTTTGTGCAAAGCAAGCATAAAAGCTTCCTCTCAAATCTTAAATCGATGACGAGGAATAGTTTTACAGTTGCTTCTACGAGTTGATTGTTTTGAGGGCACTAATTTGTTAGTCCTTTTACTCCCACTGGGAACAAATGAATGAGTTATTCCAATAGCTCTGTTACTCCCACTAGGGATAAAGTATTCAAACAACTCTCTATCTTCATCTAGTTCAGTGTTCAGATGTGGAACATCATCCGAATCATTCAACTAGTAAAATTGAAATTCTTTTTGAACCTCACCTCTGCTAGAAAATTCATTCTCTAAGAAGTTTACATCCATGACTCTAATTTAGTAATGCTTCCATCTAAGTTTTCCCTTATAAGTACATACTTGTTTGAGTGCTCAAAGTATCTAATAAAGATACACTTCTTTACTCTAGCACCCAACTTTTGATATTTATTAGAAAGATCATGTATATATTCTGTGCACCCCCAAGGTTGCATATAAGTAAGTTCAGGTTTCCTACTTATCTATAATTTATAGGGTGTGGAAGATATTGACTTTTTAAGGACCCTATTCATAATATAAGTAGCTATTAATAATGCATCTCCCTAGTAAGATACTGGGAGATTCGCTTTATACCATCATTGATCTTACTGTCTTCAATAATGTTCTATTCCTCCTTTTTGCTATACCATTTTGTTGTGAGTTCTAAGAGTGGTCAACTGTTTATCAATACCTTTTTCATGACATAATAACTCAAATTGGTCAGAAAGGTATTCTCATCCTCGATTAGTCCACAAAAGCTTTACAAATCTATCTAACTGATTCTCCACCAAATTTAGATATAATCTAAAGCTTTAGATTTATGGGAGATCAGATAGACATGACCAAAATGATGTAATCATCTATGAATGTTATAAAATATGAGGCACTATTTCTAGCTCTCATATTTATTAGTCCACAGATATAAGAATGAATTAATTGCAATGGATTCTTAACCTTAATTTCTTTTCCAACTGATTTTCTAGTTATTTTTTCTGTAAACGATTTTCACATATAGGCAAATCTATCTTATTGATGGAACCTTGAAAACCTATCTTTGGCCAATCTATTCATATGATTTTGCCTGATATGCCCTAGTCTAGTATGCCAAATATTAATATCAATATTGACAACATTAGTGGAAGTAATAAGTGAAAAACAACCATCTTATTAATAGTATCGTCAAATTTGGTATTTAATATGGTGAAACCATCCATTAGATATTTAGTATACCTAATCACACTGAATTTAGACAAATCGTTAAACAGTTGCTATGAAAAGTTAAATTATATCCTAAACCTAGAAAGACAATTATAGAGACAAAATTTTGTTGAATCTCTAGAGTATAGAGGATATTATGGAGATACAACACTTGGCCACTTCGTAGAATCACTTTACAGGTGCCAATACCTCTCAAGTTGTTCCCTATGTAGATCCATTTTGTTCCTCGGCTGATCTGATGGTACTCTACAAATGCTCCTCTATCTCTAACTATATAGTCTGTGGCTCCTAATTCTCTTTCTTCTACTTAATGCATTCACCAGCGAAGTGACCCATCTTGTTAGAGTTGAAACACTTCAACTTACTCTTGTCATTCCTTATGCCACCATACTTACCCCTCTTGGGTTTTCTGATATCACCCTTATTGAATCTAGGATTCTCTTTGCCTTTATTCCAATTCTTGTTCTTTCTTCCCCTCTTATGCTTAGAGTCAAAATCCTTATGCATGCTGGACTCAGTCATACAAAGTTTATTAAAAGCTTTAGCTACCTCTAAGCACTCATATTTGAGTTCAACATGACGTGAGATATCATCAAATGTCTTAATGTTATCATTATAGGTCATGTTAATTTTTATGTTCTCTCAACTGTTTGGGAGAGACTGGTTCACCACTTGTACTTGCTTCTTGTCAATTAAGACATGGCTAGCTGATTTTAAATCACGTATCATGTTTGACATTGCTCTCAGATGTTGCATTATGTTATGATCCTAACACTTCCGATAAGTATCAAACTTGATTGTGAGTTTCCTCAATTTTATGGTTGATGTCTCATCACATTTGTCTTTCAAAATTAGCCAAATGTCTTGTGCCATCTCAAATTCTTTGTACATGCACATGTGGTCATCAGCCATGCTAGACAACATCATTATACTAGATAACATTGTTCTTATTTTCCAGACCTAATAAGCCTTAATATCTCTTCTGTATTGAGTAGAAGTACCATGTTCGGGTTCAATCATGGTATTGGTTAAGGTTTCAAGAGCCTCTTGCTCCTCTAGGATATACTGAATCTTGTGGTGCCAAATATCATGGTTATCACCATTCAATTTGTCATTCTTATTCAGTTTAGCAACCATATTATCGAAGCACATGTCATTTCCCTAAATGACATTTATTCTACTTAGAGACTTATTATTTATATCTATCTATGTCTATACTAGTACATTTACTATCATTTTACTAAAATAATACAGCAACTATACACTCATAAATATGGTAATAAAAAACGTTGAACATGAATCGAAAAAATAGTCAAACTACCCATCATCATCCATTTCTAAATATTCACTAAATTGTATATGTGAGTGTTTTGCACAAAACAGTCCTAATATCTTACTCTAAAAGATGTTAGGACACCCACGTAACTGTTATACTACACAATTATATAAAACGAATAATAACATTTTATAAATAATAGAAAATTTGTACAATCAATTCCAAAACATAATTACAAAAATAAATAAAGTGACATCAATCAAATAGATTCATGGTGCGGTAATAAAGTTCATCCAAATATTCTTCTAAGTACTAGTCAAAATCAATTGCTATCTCCATATTCTCCTCATTCGATGAGATGTCATTCACCTCATCCTCATCGTTTGAGAGCACTATGATCTCGAGCATGACCTCATACATATCATTTTCAGAGATCTCAATGATCTCAGGCTCCTATATGTCATTAGAAATCTTGATGATTTCCTCATCATCAGATATGACAATAATCTCAACCATATCATTAGATGCCTCACTGTTTGACCCTGTCGATCCAGTACCAAAGTAATCAATGTCATAATATAATGCATGATCGAAACTATAAATCTACAAAGATTTTATTATACACAAGTATAAATATTAGTATCAATATTAAATCAAATAATAAACTAACGTATTAAAGCATGCAATTCAGCTCCCACTGGAGTTAACATTTCAAAAAAAAATTAGAAGCAAATTTTTTTTTTAAATTTTTCGATCATTGGGAACCGTCTCGGCGCCAGTGTGTGGCCCTCATGAGTCGACAACCGTTGTGGTCATGCGTTGGCAACTGCAACTGGTCGGCCACTTGCGCAAACAAGCGCATTGTGATTTCTGGCTTCGACGCTCCATGTGGCAGCTTTTGGTGCTACCACACGTCCATAAGATATGGCTACTCCAAAAACTATCATGTCTCGTTACACATGTCACCATTCAATTCGTCCACTCTGAAGACACGTGGCTTCTCCAGTTGTCACCTCATGTGTCACATGTGACCTAACCAGATTCTGCCACATAGTGAAACACGTGGGTGAATTATATCCCACCACGACTCTAACACGTGCCATATTTGATTGGTCACTCTCGTGCTTATGTGGCTTCACCAGAAACTAACACGTCTCTTGAGACGTGGCTTCACCACAAGCAACCACATGGATATGTTACTATTCATCATCTTCATCATTTAAAAAATTTCTGGATTTTAGTTTTATAGATTCAAATTCAAACGCATTTTTCTTACTCATTTTTCATCCAAATTACTCATATAATATACCGTTAGAAAGCTCTTTTCGAGCCCTATTCAATGGTGTAACAATCGCATGAAAAAAAAAATAAAAGCAATTGACATTAACCTCTAAGAACAAATTCGTATACATCAAGGGTATTAAGTTCTTCAACGTCTAATGTCCTAAACGTCTCAGATTTTTAATGAAAATTAAATTTCATGGCATTGGACATTAATCTACCAACAAGCAACACATAAAAGCTCTAATACCATTGATAAACATCAACCATCAACCATCACAGTACACACATATATATGTTTAATATAAAAACAGCAAAACAAAACTATAAAAGTGTACCCGTTTTGTAGCGAAAATTATTCTCGATCTCCGGTTGTTCAACAAGTGGTCAGATTCCAATCACAAATACAAAAAAGAACCTCAAATCACAGTGTAGAGGCCTTGTCATGTGTTTTCTATGTTTTTCTCTCTTCTGTTTTTCACTATTTTTTGCTCTCTGTGTTTTTGTGTTTTGTGCGTTGGAATTGGTTTTTCATTAGTTTTAAAAAACCAAAAGCCATTATCTATTTATATTACTAACCAAGAAGGCAGTTGTTGGAAGTAACTACCACTTAACCACCATAGCAGTTATTTAACCAAATCCAAACTAATAGATTTGGGTTGGATCATCTTGAATGAACTCGACCCAACAACTCAATAACCCAACTTGAAGAAGTAATGAAATGCTTACTAAAGAAATTAGAGAACGATGATGAGGAATGTGTATGGTTGTAAATGTTTACTTGTTTTGGATTAATCTGTAATGGAAATACGAAATGTGAATCCCACATAAATTTGAAATTATGGAATGGAATTGACATTCCACGACCCATTTTAGGATTCTCATTCACATTCCCTTCTAAATATTAAAAAACTTATTTTAACCTCATTTAAAAACAAAAAAAAAAATAGACAAAATTGGAAATAAAAAACCTATTTTATGTTTATGAATTGTGTAATAGATAACACTAAATAATCATTTAAAATATTATTATTAAAATAGTTTAATAAACATAATATTATTATAATAAAAAAACATATATCTTGATGACAAAAAAAATACATGATTTTCTTTAAAAAATACTTATGGAATATATAATTTTAATTAAGGGTATTTGGGTAACTTGTAAACAATTCATTCTGATTTCAAATTAAAGTAAACACTTTAATAAGATATACGCCGATATAAATATGTTTTCCATCCTAGCAGTCTAGGTTTTTTTTTTTTTGAATACATGAACTGTAACTAGGACAGGCCCAGGAGACATCCGGGACCAACCGAGATAGGACACTAGTGGCACGGCCCGGGAGACTACTCCCAATTGGGAGACCACTACCCACACGGAGGTGGGAGGGAAGACCCACACTAGGGTGGGACAGCTACCCACACAATTGATGGGGACTAAATACTATTATATATTATTATTATTATTATTATTATTATATAGATTATTATATTATTAAATAATATACATACAGGGGTGTCGAACCCTGCCCCCTTACAAAGGGAGGCAGGGCTGGCTGCTGGCGCTACCACTGCGCCAGCAGCTAGTTGACCTAGCAGTCTAGGTTTAAAGGCACCCATCACACTATCTACATCATCAAAAGTAAAATAGAAGACTCCCTCTATCTAAGTAAACATGAGAAATCCATGAATTATATTTATAACCCTTCATCCCAAGCGAAACACTGTGCCATGATGGGTGGGCATTTATAGAATTTTAATTAACAAAAGTAGTGACTTACTAATAGGAGAACAAACAACACGATGCAATTCATTTATTTAACTAATGAATATAAACCATATCTGTTTACAAATGAGCAATTCATTTATTTAACTAATGAATATAAACCATATCTGTTTACAAATGAGTGCTAGTAGTGTGTTGTTTTCTAATAAAATTAGGTTACCTTTTACTTGTTCTACTTTTTTTAAGTCACTATTTCTGTTAATAAAAAATTTATAATTTCATCAAGATTTATAAGATTTCATTAGAAAAAACTCAAAAAGTACATAGTTTGGACATATAAGTCTTATATCAGAGGATTTACATTCATGGTAAATATATAATTCACTAGTAAAAGAAAAAAAAACACGAATTCAAGGTAAATAAAGCTCTTGGATTTAGTGAGAATTAATTGATATATATTAAAGTCATAAATTTTAGTTGATACGTATATCCTGACCCTATGTATAACTCACAATAATAATAATGGCAAATATTTTACATCAGAATGACACAAGGGTTGAGAAATTCTCTTTAAAACAAACACCTCAACAAGATATTTAACTTACAACAGTAACCATATTCGATAATTTTATTTACATACCACAATCAATGAAGGTTAAGGATGATTTTTTTGATCTGACTAACGAAGATTAAGTACTACATGCTTGATGTTTTTGGCTGTGTTGGATCCGGAGTAGAAAGTTCAGTGTACATGTTTGATATTGTTCTGGCAAAGCACTCCTTAGCTTGAGGCCTCTTGATCTGATAAAAATAAATAAATATTACATGTTAAGAATTAGCTCTGATTTGCTGTTCTAACATGGTACAACAGATCATATAATTAAAAAGTTTTGATAGTTTTTTAGAAGAAATTGAAGCAAACTTACTTTGAATGTGGGTGTGAGAAGGCCATTATCCATGGAGAATGGTTCAGGCACCAAAGTTACAGCTTTTGCAAATTCGAAACCTCTCAACTAAACAATTGTGAGAAAAAGGAAAAAAACATAAGCCTTGGCTCTTGTATCATTGCACATTTGGTGGTCAAAAGCATGTTTAGAGGGAAAAACTATTACCTGGCTTTCTTTTCCAACTTTGTTCATCTCATTAAGAACAGCGGTTCTTGCTCTTGGATCATTGCACAACTGTTCAAAGTTCTCAAACTGCATTAAAGCATTACAAATGCATCACAAGTTGACCACAAAAGTTAAAAAACATTCTAGTTCATCAATGTCAATTACTGTAGTGTTACATACACAAAATTGTCTTCTAGGCACAATATCGAAACAACAAAATCAAATAAGAAACTAGTTTGGGTGGCTCAGTTATAAGCAGTAGCATCAAATTGAAATTAGTTTTGCATATGAAAACAAATTGGGAAGAAGTTGCAAGGAAATAGAAATAACGAAAAAAACCTTGATGCCTTCAGATGCTGTCCAACCTTTTAAAACATCAGGATCCACTGTGATTACAGCTACTAAACAGGACTTCATGCTAGCACCTAAGAGCATATTAAGTGGCTAGTAAAAGAAAGGTTAGGAAGTTGCATATACAACATAAGCTCTGTCTCTGTACCATACGTAAAACACCGGCCGACAAACTTGCACTTTGCATATACATTCTCGATCTGTTCTGCCGCCACGTACTCTCCCTGTGCCAACTTAAATATGTTCCTTTTCCTATTATAAGTCAAATATAGTGTTAAAACAATGTTAAATAACTCATTGCTCAAGATAACGTGATTCAGACATTGGAGCCATATTTTTCAAAGATTATAATTAAACGAAAGGCTGACAAAACAATTTTGCATTAATTATATGAATCATACCTATCTATGATCTTAAGGCAACCTCCAGGTAACCATAACCCAATATCTCCAGTATGTAGCCAACCATCATCATCAAATACTTCTCTCTTGTTTAATTAATGAAGTCAGAACATTTGCAAATTCATTTTAGTAACGATGTCTAAAAGCATATGAAGGTTTGAGCTTCATCTTTGTAGTAGCCTTGGAAGACATTGAAACCCCTTACACAAACTCCACCTAGAGGATAGGGCTGATCTTCAGATGTGTAATTCATTTCAGGAACATCCACAAGTTTCACTTTTAGAAGAAGAAAGATGAAATACACATATTATCACACATAAGACAGAAAAAGAAATTTGTTTTTTCTAGCATCTCATCATATTGATACAGGTTACTTTTTGCTTAGTATGCATGATGAATTGCATTTGTCTTCTCCAATACTCGGATTCATTTACGCTGAAAATTATATAATTACCTATAATTTAGAATTACACATTAACAGAGTTTGTCTCTCATTGGGAAAAGATAGATGCAAAATATTTTGTAGTAAGTAGAAAATTTTCATTTATGCAGTAACGCATATGTAGCAGGCCAATACTCATAATTGAAGTACTCAGTTGATTTCCAAGTTTTCGAAATCAACTTACCGCAAGCAGGGTTAAGTCGTCACTTATATTTTCTATAGTACAAAGTTGAAAGTTTCTTCTAGGAGGCCCAACATGACCAGTTGAGTCGTCACCCTCATCTATACCGCATGTCATACCAGAAGTCTCAGTCAAACCATATCCTTCCATTATGCAACATTTAAACCAACTACCAAATACATAGACAGATAAAAGGGTAAGTTAGGGAGAGATACAATTTCACTCGAGAATCAACTTACATGTTCAAAAAATCCATTACATCTGGGGACAATGGCGAAGCAGCTGAAGCCATGAAACGAACTTGTCCTCCAAGCTTTTCCTTCATCTTATTAAACACCAATCTATCCCACATCATTGATAAGTTTTGGCCTGAAAAATCATTTTTATATAATTAACAAAAACACAAAAGAGTAGCAACCACAATGCATGCATCAGTTCAAGTATAAAGAATTGTATATGTTTAGAGCTTAACATTTATGATTCTAATTTGTGTCTTCCATGATACTTTTATGTGTAAGAAGACGGTATGGATGGATTAATAAGAAAAAAAAAGGTGGGTTAGTTTCTTGCAAACCGACCATTCATCATGGCTTCCTTCTTGGAATTGTATGCTGCTGTGAATAGCCTCTGCCTCAGAGTCCCAGAAATCTTTACGGTGTTTGTTATTCTGTGACAACCAACAGAATTAGGGACTGAGCGACCATAGGAAATACAACTAGAGAATAAATTATGCAGCAGTCAACCATGATCGTACCCTGCATATTTTCGGTTATACAAGCGAGGAACGTTGCGAAATATAGCAGGTTTTAGAACAGCCAAATCATCCATCAACTTCATATTGTCCTACAAAAATTGATTAGCATACACAAGTCAATGACGACAAATTATAACATCATTTGTCCAATACAAGGAACTAGTAAAAAATAACTACAAATATTTAGTTAAGTAACATACCCCTTATAGAAACCAACAGCAACCCCATAATAAGCTATAACAATTTGGTTAGTTCGTTCATAAATGTGGCCCAAAGGAAGATAGGATATATAACCGTGAAGAACACATAATTTAACATAAAAATCAGAACTCAATATTGAAACAAACCAAAAGCATCGATAACAATCCAAATGTTGAACCTACATGTCTGACGAATAAAATTTGTTCTTAACACTGAAACCAGCAACACTTGAAATCAGGTTCTGATGTGTCAACACCACTCCCTTTCAAGATAAAGAACAAAAAATAAATAAATAAATAAACATAGCATTACAAAATATAGATAGTCAAATCACTAAAACAATATCAGCTTAGTTGCAGGAACTGAGAAACAAATTTCAACCTTTGTCAATGTAGAAACCATTTTGTGTAGCCTCACTTTAGCGGAACCGTTTCGACAACTGGTCAAGTATTCACAGAGGTCAGCCATGGCTGATGAAAAAGACGAAAGTCGAATTCGGTGGGCGGCGCTTTGATGAAGACAAAATGCGAGTCCGGCGGCTCAAACTTGGGGATGAAGATTGAAGGTTTGACGGCCATGGGTGGAGAAGAAGAGAGCTACGAGACGACGGCTGCTATGGAGGAAAAGACTGGTTAGAACGGCGGTTATGGTGGAGAGGTGCATGTCGGCGGCCAAGTTTTACTGAAAGCAACATTGAAATTCGGCTGCCAAGTTGGAGAAGAAGACTGTCAACTTTGTCTCTGGGGCCATGTAGGTTGGGCCAATTGAATTGTTTGCTGAAAAACACTATAAACCCAACGTCAATTTGCAAACACATCATGCCAAAAATATTTGCTCTAATGGACGGATAACACTCGGAGCTTAGTCTCCATTAGGCGGTCATGCGTACTTATCAATTATTTCATTCTTATCTTATCATGTAATATAATACCGGAAAAATATTCCCGCCAACTGTGAGCTACAAGTTAACGAGTTTTACAAGCTATGAGCTATGAGGTATATTAATCAATCGATCACTAGATATTTCGAGCTCTATTAATCTATTCACTAAATACTATATTTTATGCAACAAATGTTTTTTTATCCAAAAACATTTTTAAGGGCTGATGGGGGCATGTTGAATTTTTTACTTTTAGTTAGCTTTCCTAACTGTGCTATAATAGTCATGTATGAATAAGTTAAATAAATGGGTTGGTAATCAAGTCAATGTCATTCTTAAACACTTAGTAAGTCTTGATATAAATAAGTTTCAATAGTCCATCTTCATAGTTTCTATACTTGTCTCCATTCATTATCTTCATAGTTTCTATATTTGTCTCCATTCATATATGAGCAAGTTAAATAAATGAGTAATACAACATAATCTAAAAATTTGTTAAAATTTATTGTCTAAATATTATGGCAAACTTATATGTAATATATCATTTCAAAATTAATATGATATATACAAATTAGCTTGCTATATCATTTGAATAAAATTTTTAGATAAATTTTTGAAAAGTGAAATGTTATTCTAAGTAAATGGGTTGATAATGGAGTCGATGTCATTCTTAAACTCTTAATAAGTCTTGATATAAATGAATTTCAATAGCCCACCTTCCTAGTCTCAATACTTGTCCAGTCAATTTTAATCTCTATGTTACAGGAACTTTTGTTTAGTCTCTATACAAATTTTCTTTTTTTTTTTTTTTTCCTTTGGAGGCCTATAATGCATATTTTCGAAGTGTCTATTTCCATTATGAATTATGATATATATGTATTTCATTACGTAGAAATCATGTAAAAAAGTTAGAACGACCCCAAAAAACTATTTTTAAATACAGATTTTTAGTATTTTATTAAAAATACTAGATTAGAGCATTTAATTGAAATCAGCTAGTTTAGAGCAGTTTTATGAACAGTTTAATTTTTTTGTTGAATTGAGAATTAAAATGATAAACTAGATTTTTGAGTTTATCAAGATCTTGTCTGTGGATTAGTAGCATTTTGATTTGTTTTAATCCTCGGGTTTTCGCGGTGGTGTATTGTCATTAAATTTGAACTGGGATATTTTTCGTTTTTACTGCAGAATCCAATTGTTACCATATGTTCTCATTTACTGGTAATTTATTGTCCGCTTTCGTTACAGACTGAGTTCATTTCTGTATGTTACATGAGGAGGGCTTATATATCTGGGTTTACTGGTGGTGCCGGCACTGCTGTTATCACCAAGGATAAAGCAGCTCTTTGGATGGATGGTCGTTACTCTCACCAGGTTTTGAAAAGATGAGACCTTAAGCTCACTGTTCTTCGCTTCATTTCGTGCCTTTGCATAGTCCTTTTATTATACGCAGCCACTGCATCTTTTTGTGCTGAAATTATGTTTTAATTGTATTCTTTAGAAGTGGACTTGTTGCAATTAAATCGTTTGGTTTGATGAGTTGTTACTAATTGTTTCTCTTTGTTAATAATTAGGCTGAGAAGCAGTTGAGTTCTAGCTGGATACTCATGCGGAGTGGCAATCTTGGAGTTCCTGCAACAAGTGAATGGCTCAATGATGTTTTGGCTTTTGAAGGCTGAGTTGGCATTGATCCGGTGAGCGATTTCTCAACCTCTAAAATTTGGCAGTTCAATTTTTTTTTTTCCTTCTTGCAGAGCATATCATCATCCTATTGAAGTGTGATTTTTCTATTCCCTGTTTCCAACATTATTTTAAAGCATCTACTGAAATTATCCCAATGCAAATCATTCTACATGAATAATATCGTTGGCTTACAATTATGAATTAGTTTCCTTATGCTTGGCTTGCTTGCTTGGTACCTTTTGTCTGCTAGTGTATTTTCATAGATAATTTGTGTTCTTTTCTTTTCCTACCTGTTGAATTCTTTTAGACATCATGTTATAGGTTTTTGGTTCTTCTTTTTGTTTTCTGGATTTATGTGTGTAACTATCCCTTTACCTTCATCTGTCTGATGCACCATATCTGATAATGTGAAGGGAGCAGTTTCTTTTTTCTTCTGATGCTGCAGAAGACTTGAAGGAGGCCATATCTAAGAAGAATCATGAGTTGGTATACCTGTATGAACTGATTATATGGAAGGAATCGAGGCTAAAGCCTCCAAGCAAACCAATTAGAGTACATGACTTGAAATATGCTGGATAGGACGTGGCATCGAAACTTTCTTCCCTGAGATCTGAACTTGTTGATGCTGGTTCATTTGCAATTGTGTTATGATGCTTGATAAAGTAGCCTGGCTGCTAAATTTGGTAACATTTTAATATCCTCTTTTGGAACAGCCCTGGTAATTCTTACATAACTAGAAACAGAATGCTTATAAACATGTACACCAGATATTTTGGGAGGTTGGGATTTTTTTAGAACAATGGAAGGAAGTGATGTCCTTATGAGTTCTTACGAGTTCAGTGGGAGTCACATTTACAAATTTTGTTCTGCAAAGAGGAAGTAATGTCCTATATCCGCCTGTCACTTATGCCTACTTAATTGTAGAGATTGATAAGGCAACATTGTTCATAGATGATGCTAAACTCAATCCAGATGTGATGAATCACTTGAAGAACACCGAAGTAGAGTTGAAGCCATATGATTCCATTCTTTCTGAAATAAAAAGGCAAGTCTGGGGCCTCAAATATATTTGTTCTACTATGAACAAGTTATGTGTTACATTCTTGTTCATAGGCTTAATATGTTAGTTGTGAAAACTCACTTGACAATCCCTAAGGACTGGTATATGGCATCTTTATCTTTTTCCAGTTTGGCAACTCAAGGTGCTCAGCTTTGATTAGATCCTTATTCTGTTAATGCTGCTATTATGCACACGTATAAACTTTGCAGTGATAAATATCTTGGTACATTGGGAATAATAAAAGGAAACATAATGTTAAAATCTATGTTGACTCCAATGGTCACTCTGTCAGGGGTTTACAGGCAATCCCCTATTACTCTGGAAAAAGGCAGTGAAGAATTCTGCGGAGTTAGAAGGAATGCGGAATTCTCTCGTCAGGTATTGATATTCAGTTGTATTGCCCATCATTAAATGGTATCAAGTACTTTGTTGATTTTAATGAGCATAGGTTGAGACAATAGTTTGCATTAAGCTGCAGGGTTTAGAATGCAGTTATCTGTTGGTAACCATACAAAAGCAGCTATGAGCTATGTATGAGATCTGTCAAGAAATTACTTTTGCTATGTCATTGTTTTGGTTGGATGGATTGATGTTACTACATAACCTGTCAATACAAAGTTGATTCTTTAGAGATTTCCTTGGTTTTGATTATCAATTTATCAGAAAATGTTGTTTTTGTGCAACATCATGATTTGGTTTGATTATTAGAAAATGTCATTTGTGTGATCTCCTGATTTAATTAAGCTTTTTTTAGTAAAATTTCCCAGAGAAAAATATTTTGTAACATTCTCTGGCAAAAGTTCTTTAACAATAAAAGAGCTTATGAACAATAATGATCAGTATCCACAAACATGCATGAGACTATATTCTCTTGGGTATAATTATTTATTTTCATTAAAAGAAACTCTAGAGTTGATGTTTGTGAGATAGATCAGTTACAGGAACTTTTAAAAATAAGTCTATCATGTTGTTTCCATGCAGGGACGCTGCTACATAATGATGTGAAACTAGCAGAGGTGGATGTTGCAGACAAGCTTCTTGAATTCCGTTCGAACCAGCCTGGTTTCACAGATACAAGCTTCGATACCTTAAGTGGTATACTGACATCCAAATTTATTGATTAGTTATCGTCCATTTCTAGAGCTTTCATTTTAAATCTGGTTTACATACACTTTCTTACATACCAATTTCATAATTAGTTGATTAGTTAATAATCTTTTAAGTTTTAATTTTGCTATTTTCCTTTCCTCATGCTATAAAAAAGTTGCTTTGCCCAGAATAGCTATAATTGCTGATGAACTGAAGTCTTTTTCGTACATATTTAACAATTAAGTTACTTATAAAATTTAAGCTTGAATTATGTACTTGGGAAATTTCTGTTACTATAGAATGACAAATGTTCTTATCATCTGCTTCGTGATTTCATTGCTTTTCTGGTGCAAATGGCACTATCATACACTACAAACCAGAACCAGAAAATTGTACTGTAGTGGATCCAAAAAAGCTTTTCCTCCTGGACAGTGGAGCTCTATATGTTGATGGGACAACTGACATAACCAGGACAGTGTATTTTGGTGAGCCTATGGCACGACAAAAAGAATGCTTCACCCGAGTTTCGCATGTACAATCTCTTTTTTGCCTGTTTGCATCCAGGTTACATGAAGAAAACCTAGCAATATGTCATACAAGATCTCTCAGATGTATTATTTCAAGCTTTTAAAGGAAGGGAATAGATAATGTTACATTGGTGACTACAGAACCGCTGTGTTATACTTGTTCTACTCCCCATCATAACTATTTTTAGGTTCTGTATCATTGTGTCCTTTATGGTACTCCTCTAGACGACTAATACTGCTTTTAAGCAGCTGGTGGGTATATTCTTGATTCTAAAATGTCTAATTTCAGGGTCATATAGCTCTTGATCAAGCAGTATTCCCTGAAAATATGCCTGGTTTTGTATTGGATGCGTTTGCGTGTTCTTTCTTTGAAAGATTGGACTTGATTATCATCATGGTATTTATCCTTTTTTTCTGTTGGCATAATGCTTGTTTGCGAATTTCATTGTCACAAGTTTACAATAGGATTGAAAAGGAAGTGATGGTTAATTGTATTGTTCCTCCTTTCATGTATTAGGGATGGGGCATGGTGCAGGAGCTGCACTAAACGTTCATGAAGGCCCCCAAAGTATTAGCTACCGATATGGCAAGATGACTCCCCTAGTGGAAGGCATAATTGTTAGCAATGAACCTGGTTACTACGAAGACCATGCTTTTGGCATTCGGATTGAGGTACAATATTCGGCTGTGTTTCTATAATTTTAGTATATTGCAAATCACAAGGATTTTGACTTTTGAGATATCTCACTGCAACATTTTTATTCTAATCTTTGGTATATAGTTTTATATTCTTCTCTCCCACATACTTTGGTTGGTATTATTTTTACTTAATTGATAAATAAATCCATCCAAGATCCTAAAACTTTTAGTTCGTGATTGAGAAACATGTTTAATTTCTCTTTTTGTTCTTCTGAGGATTGAATGAGTGCACAGCAAAAAAATTTGACATAAATAAAAAACTGTAGCTTGAGTAAACTTATTGGTGATGACTATATCTAGAAATCTTTTTCAGGTTCTTACATATTCATTGTTTATAACACAGCTGACCGAGAAGACTTTCAGCTCTGCGTGCGTGTGCAGACACGTGTGCACACGTGTTGTATGATAATTTTCTTGTTTAGACAAATAACTTGAGCTGATGGATTAAATGCATTTTTCTTGCTAACTTTTGATGAACTGGTTTTCTTGCCGAGTGTTTGACTCACATTTTTTCTGCTCATTTTTCTTTGGTTCTCTTTTAAGATGGTAATCTAAGTTCTTTTTGTATTGCAGAATCTACTATATGTGAAAGAGGCTGATACACCAAATCGTTTTGGAGGAATTTCATATCTGGGATTTGAAAAACTCACGTTTGTTCCAATTCAAGTATGCTAGTATCGTCATTAACTATTTAACATGTCATGAATAGGATCA
Source organism: Litchi chinensis (assembly GCA_019925255.1). Classification (NCBI taxonomy): domain Eukaryota; kingdom Viridiplantae; phylum Streptophyta; class Magnoliopsida; order Sapindales; family Sapindaceae; genus Litchi; species Litchi chinensis. The sequence goes on from CM034466.1 coordinate 29,230,449, forward strand.
TGGTGAAGTCATAATGGAATTTGGAATAAAATTTGATTAGGCATGCATACTTTTGGTTGCAACACAACATAGCATATAAAAACATGTATAATTAGTGTTATTTTATTATTTAGATCTCTGTGCCATTTAAATTGCATCTTCTAGACTGAGTTATGTTTTCAATCATGTTTTTGTTTGGTTGTTTTGATTCTATGGTGTTCTTATTTATTTTTCAAATTTCACACTTTGCAGACTAAATTGATTGACTTGTCTTTGCTCACTGAGGCAGAGATTAATTGGCTTAACATTTACCATTCACAATTTTGGGACAAGGTTAGTGCTACGAAGTATGAAGCAACATTACTAGATGCCTCTGTAGTTTGTACTTGTTTTGGTACAAACGTTCGCGCAGACATGTGCCTTTCCCAAATTTTACTGACTGTTAACATGGTATTAAATATTTCAAATGCTTTGAAATATGCTAATGCAGTCAGCATTTATCAATCCAAAATGTGGTTATCCACAACCTATAACTTTAAAGAAATGTGTTTACTACACAAGACTTTTGGCTCGCAAGATCCTGGAGTCATTCATTTTAGTTCTGTCCATGTCTCGATAAACGGGTTGTGATTCTTATATGTGATTTGACAATAACGATTATTAACTTGACATCTAACAAATTTCGCTATTACTGGATGGTTCTGCACCCCAATGTCTTTGGAACAACACACGGCCGCTTGTCAAAGAATGATCCCCAAAGTTTTTCCTCATTTACTTCAAATTCCAAGTTCTAAAGGCTTGACTTCTGTATTGGCTTCATGTATATATGCTATAGATATTATTCAATTACAGTGTTGGCACTGTAGAAATATTTGTACACATCATTTCATTGCAGGGAACATGGTGTGAAATCTTATTTAGAGATTTTTGCTATATTTATTTATTATTTTTATTATTTGTTTTGATGGTAGCACCTTTTAATTGGCAGATTGGAAATTTTTGTTTGTATAATTTATTCTTTCAAGACATCATTTAAGTTGAAAAAACATTAAGATTATATGATTTTATTTAGCTAACCGTGGCCAATGAAATGGATGCTTATTTTTTGTATTGCAAATATGAACTTATATTAGTGACGTTTTTGACTGTGTCGAATCCCAGGTTAACAGCTCAGAGTAATGTTTGATAGCTCATGTTAATATTTTGCTTTGATTTACAGATGCTAAATGGTATAAAAGATTACATAATTTAAGAGTTTGGATTGTCTCTGAGTAGAAACCAGAGTAATTTACATTGAATGTGGAAGTGATAAGGCCATTCTTAATAAATATTTTTTAGAATCCAAATTCATCCATATGAAAGTATTCGTACTTAATACATATTTTTTAGAATTATATTCTCAACTAATATTGGGAATTTAGCAAAAATGCCCTAATTGTACATCAATATTATGTAATTGCCCTTTAAGGCAATAAAATTGCAAAATTACCCCTAATTTACTAAAATACCCTTAACTTATACTAGCCCTTTTTATTATCCTAATTAAAAAATCATAAAATTATCCTAAGTTACCCAAAATGCCCCTAATAAATTAAAACCAACTCATTAATACAAAACATTAATTCTTTACCTACCTATTTAAACAACAATAAAATAAATAAAACACACAATCAAATAAATATTATCAATCCATTAATTCATCCTCCATCACAATTTCTCTCCAACAACAATCACCCTTTTTTTTCTAACTTTAGATTTGAGTGGAAGATAATGTGAAGAAAAGTTTGGGCATTGATAAAGGTTAGTAAGTATTTAATTATAATTTATTTGATATATTTGAAACCAAAAAAAAAAAAAAAAACAAGTGTTGTTCGGGTAAGCAGGCGACCCGAAATCGGGTCACCTGTTAACCCGAAGAGATAATTTTGATCCATCGGGTCAGAATTATCTCTTCGGGTCAGAAGGCGACCTGATATCAGGGCGACCCGAAATTGACCCGATGTGTCAACTGATCCCATCGGGTCAGTTTGACACATCGGGTCAGAAGGTGACCCGATATCGAGGTCGCCCCGATATTGGGTCGCCTTATGACCCGATGAGATAGAAATATCTCTTCGGGTCAGAAGGCGACCCAAACTCGGGTCAACCCGAGTTCGGGTCGCCTCCTGACCCGAACAGAACAACATTCAATTTTATTTTTATTTTTTTGGTTATTTTTTTGTTTTTAGGATTGTTATTAAATTTTAATAGTAACGAATTTGTGTTATTAAAATTTCAGGATAAAAGATGTCTATTGTACAATTGGTTTTTAATTGGGATGGTCAATGGAAGAGCGATCGTAGGGTTTATTGGTATGAAGGTCAAAGAGCAAGGACTTTTAGATTTCCACGGAATGCAACTTTTGAGTAACTATTGGATAAAGCATATCGTGTCACAAGTATTGATAAAAACCATTACCAAGTTATATTAACTACTGTTGCTCAAACAATTTGTCCAAGTATGCCTATTGAGATAATTGATGATGATGATGTTGAATTATTGCTTGGCCGTGAGAATGTTGACCCTCTAGTGTATATAACTGTAAAGGAGGTTGAGCAAGATGTGAATGACTTTGATCCCAATTTGGAAACAACGAATGTGAATGACATTAAAACGTCCAATATTAGTCCAACATGTCAACCAAACTCAGATATCCATTTGGATGATATTAGGGAAGGATTTATGCCATGTGGCAATGATAATACTTATTCCACTCTTCATTATGGATTTGAGGGTAGTTCGAGAATGGAGCATGTACCTGAGGTTTTGATTGATCACCATACAATAAATTATAGTAAACAAGAACAACATACCTATCCCAGTAGTTATGGTGAAACAACATCGGGTGGAGTTTCGAATACATATGACCAGCAATTTGAGCATGTTCAAAAGCTTGTTCCACCACCGTGTGCATTATACCAAGTTAATTCTAATGAAGTTGCTCTTAGACGCAATCTTATGCGTATTCAAGTCGATAAATTGTTTGACAACAAAGAACAATTGCAATTAGAGCTAGGTAGATATACCTTGACAAATCGGTTCCAAACAAGAGTCATGAAATCGGACACATCAAGATATCAGGTTCGGTGCATCGTTGCAGATTGCAGTTGGCGCTTACGTGCAGTTAGAGATGGAAATTCAAATTATTTTCAGATTAGAAGATTTAATAATGAACACACATGCTCCATGGAACAACGATTTCCATAATAAAGGCAAGCAAGTGCTCGTGTGATAGGGGAACACATCAAGGAAAAATTTAAAGACCACTGTGTATACAGGCCTAAAGAAATTATAAGAGACATACAAAATGAGTTTGGCATCTCATGTAACTATCACAAAGGATATCGAGCTAGACATATTGCATTGGATGAAGCTCGAGGAACTCTTACTGAATCATACATGATTTTGCCTTCATACTTATACATGCTAAAGCAAGCCAATCTTAGAAGTATTACTGACCTTCGGACTGATTGTAATGACAGGTTCATATACATGTTCTTTTGCTTGAAAGCTTGCATAGATGGATTTTTGTCTTCCATTAGACCAATCATTGCTATTGATGACATATCTTTAAAAGGTCCTCACAATGAAGTTTTATTTGTGGTTGTGTGTATGGATGGTAATGATCAAATTTTCTCTCTAGCCTTTGGTGTAGATGATTCTGAAACTAATGATGCATGAGAGTGGTTTCTTACAAGATTACGCCATGCTATTGGAGAAGTTGATGATTTGGTTATAGTTTATGATAGAAAATCTAGCATCAACAATGGTGTGGAAAAAGTGTTCCCAAATTTCTTCCATACAGCCTGTGCAGTGCATTTAGAACGGAATATGGTTGCAAAATGTGGAAAAAATAAGACATTAAAATATGTTTATTAGAAGGCAGTTAAGGTGTATCGGGTGAATCAATTTACCCCATGCGATGGAACAATTAGCAAACTTGAATCCTGAAGCCGTTACATTCATCACTGTTGTAGGTATTGATCGTTGGTCACGTGTTCATTGTCTAGGAAAAAGGTACAAGATAATGTCAACAAATATTGCAGAATCGATGAATAATGCAATAAGCGATTGTCGAGAATTACTAATCACTGGAGTTGTTGAATACATTAGAGGGGTTCTCCAATGTTGGTTTCATGATCATCGCGCGGAAGCACTTAAAGTGACAACTCAGCTGACAACCGCGGCAGATGTAGCAATTGCTCTCAATGATGAATTTGCTCAGACTTACATAGTTCAACCAATTAATTTTTACACATTTTTGATTAAAGATGGAGATTTGGATGGACATGTTGATTTAACAACAAAGACTTGTAGTTGTCAAGAATTCAACCAACTCCAATATCCATGTGCGCATGCTTTAGCTTGCAACAGGCTTAGAGGATTTTCATATTCAGACTACTGTTCGCCTTACTACTCTTCTAGGTCTCTTGTTGTAGCATATAGTGGGGAAATAAACCCACCTGGACAACCATCCGACTGGTTGGTTCCAGAAGAGGTTGCGGCTAAAGTTATTCTTCCTCTGTTGGTCAACGTTGTCCAGGAAGACCCAAAAAGAATCACATTCTATCAATTGGGGAATAAGTTTATAGAAGGAGTTGCACTAATTGCAAACGTCAGGGTCATAATAGTCACACTTGCACCTATTCGAAGTCTGTAAGAGTACCAAGCTATATCGAGAGTATGGGATAGTCAAGTGGCAATAACAATGTTGTAGAATGATTCAGCTTGGATTGTTTTATGTCAACTGAAGTTGTTTATATATTTGTAAGCAATTTTTGCATTTCTGTCTAACCGTAGTTAAATGTTGACATGCATTTGAATGAGGAAGACCTACATTGCCTTTTTAATATTGAATGTTTCTACCTAGGAATCTGCAGTTTGTAAACATTTCACACAATATATTATTACATTTCAAGCACTTGGACCTACGAGCTTAAAAAAAAAATTGACATAGTTTTGCTTATACGTACAACATCTTCAATCAATACAGCACACCTGCTTAAAACATTCTAAATAATCACTTTTTCATATATCAAAATAAAATTTTCAACCAAGCAAAATGCACCACATTGGTATTGTAATCACACAGGTCACTATTAGTTTACTGTATGTTTGATACATCATTATTTTTTTGTTATCAACATCAATAGTATCTTTTTTACATACAGGTTTTATAGGTACAAATTTACAATTTTGAAAAATTTCCGTCGCGATTTGTTCTCTGAGCCATGAGCTGTCTTTTGCTTCAAATTCAAATGGTTGTCCAGCCCATAGACATTCCAAGTATTTTAATGTGAAAATCCCACAGTCTGACCTATGTAATGACACATGATAAAAATAAAATGTCACAGTTGATATTCATTCAGTCATCAATAGTTATTATTGTAAAAAAGTTGAGAAATAGATTTATTTATACCCTCCATCTTGTTCTGGAACATTTCCCTCCAGTCGTTGCATTTGAAATGGAGTAGTATCAGAGCAAGTGTTTGGTAATGTCCGAACCAACAATGAAGGCAACATCTTTCAAAGACATGTTCCCCAAGTAACCAGATGGTTGACGATTATGACATTCGGCTTTGAATCATATATGTTAATTACATGCTTCGCCAAGTCAACTTCAATGGCAACCCAATGTACATTGTTAATGTTTGTAGGAAATAGTAGCTAGAAACCAACATGGATACAACCTATTAACAAAACATGCAAAAACCAACAGAAAACATGTAATCAAACATAAAACTTTGAATTAGTTGCTCACACTGTTGACTTTACTCTAACCTTGCCATGCATGAGTCGAAGTCTTTCCATGTACATAATCTAACATATCACTATCTCAATCATACATATCATGCTTAAACTATTTCTTACTCTTACTCAACACCGACCACCTCCCTTGAATTTTCATCTGCATAATTGTAAAGTATATTGATCACATAATAAGTTAACGAAACAAATTGGCCCATGATTAATAGTAGTAATTACCATGAAACTATAGTCCAATAAAGCTTTATCACGACTATATCTGTTACGATAATGAAACGCACGACGACATATGAGACGACAATATGTCTCCATATGCTGTATGTTGTGTACAATAGGCAATACATCAGTAATTTTCAAATGAGAAGTATAAGTTGTAAACAAGTATGGAGACAGATCACTTACATTACCCTCCAACCACTCAGTTGGGGACAATATTTTCTTAAACCATGCAGCATCAGCCGTAAGTAACCCCTTGTCCAAACTGTATTAGCACAAATTTAAACACCATTATATATACGAATACTGTTGATAATAAGTAAAGTGAGTGTACATATTCATACCTCATGTTACTAGTGTCAGATATCCATTCGTTAAGTAAACATAAAAAATCTTCATCTACTTGGCTTTGAAGTCCAAATTCTGGCATTTTGGGTTTTTTCGGGTTTTTTGTCGTGGGATCAACATATGGGCTTATCACTTACGCCGATCGTTTGCGGTCTCGGTTCAACTTGATAGTAAGCTTCGGTGGTCTTGATAGTTGGATGACATCTGGTGAACCAACGGGCATAGAGGGAGATGATACATCACGTACTATTGATGTAACCAAATCATGGATGTTGTTGTCACTCGAATTTAATACCATCACATCATCAGCAGTCACACTATCAGATTTATCATTTGCATGTAAGGGAGTTTGATCACATGTTTGCATTCAAATAAAAGTAGTTAATATATGCACGTGTAAAATAATATATATTAAAATTAACTAAAGTATAAACCAGTATATATTTTACATTATCAGGAATATTGGAAGTATCAGACACCATAGACTTGCAAATAAACTCTGTTAGTTGTTTAAACCCCTTACGTATTTCATCCTCTACTTTCTTAAAATGTTCATCTTGTCGTACACTAAGAGCTTTAAGTTGAACTTCAAGATTATATTCTATTTTCTTGAAATGTTCATCTTGTCGTGCACTGAGAGCTTTTAGTTGAGCTTCAAGATTACTCAACCTTTGACTTGAATACTTTTGGTTCTCTCGTCTGTATTCTTTTTTGGTCTTCATACAAGAACCACCTTTGTTTGGCATCTCATAACCCCCCTCAAAACGAGTATCATCATCTCTGTAGACATTATCTCTCTTGACATCATCACCATTATTACCAATACACATGTCATCATCATTTATGCACTCATCCTGAACATCATCATCAAAACTGTCATCATCATCAAAATTTCCACTAGGACTCCCAAACTTGACATCATTTAAAGCAATCCAAGAATTCAAACTCTCCCAACATGGCTTCTTTGCTTCATCAGCTGAAGGGTTTATCACTTTGTAGGTAGTGAGTTATATATATATATATATATATAAAACCATTTACATGCATAAGTCTTAGGAATTTGACAATTGTCAAAATTAAATGTCATAAATTAGTTATTACTTACATTCATTTTATCAAATAAATTCTTCTGTAAAAAATCATAACCAAAAATCCCTGTGCATATCCAATTAAGGATTCAAGGGGCAGAATTGTTGACCCTTGTTGCATGTCCAAGTGTCGACCACATTGGTATTGCTTCAATTGCCCACACCTTAAAAAGAAACAAATAACAAATATTAATATATAGAAAAGTAATACGGTTGAAGAATTTAGTATAGGTACAAAAATTGTAACATCAGATATTAACTTGAAATGCTGTCACAAAGCCATATAAATTTACTTTACTTGCTTTGTCTTTTCCTTTCACGGAAGAATCAAACACATCATTCAAATAACTAGATAGATACTTATACGACCTATGGTGTATGCATGACCCCCAAGGAAACTTATTAAAAGCATTTAAGTCATCCACTAGTTCCAAAGCCCAATACTGAATGACATTACGCTTATCAGTTCCACATAAAGTCATTTCCAAAAATAGCACTAAAGCTAACTTCACCATATCCATGTCGTTAATATTTTTATTAGCCCAAAGCCTCGTTTTAAACCAATCAATCACCATCCCAACTGATACTTTGTTCATACTAAAGTACTTCTGTCGTAGCCTCTGATTATTCAGTTGAGATTCTTCCATTTCAAAGTTAGAGTAATCTTCAAACTGAAGTCTAGTCACCAAACAAAACTCCACTGGGCTATACCTTATCAAGTCATTTCCAACATGAAACCACATAGTATCCGTTAACTGGTTTTCATGTTGGATATGACACTCCCTCAAAAGAATGTGGTGACAAAAATGCCCAGAAAACACCATTTCATTAACATCAAGAAAATGACCAAAACAAGTACTCTTAAATTGTTCGAGCTGATCAATAGTAAGACAAGATTTTATCAATTGTATGCTTTCCCAATTATTGTAGCCACTAACTCGCCTTGATTCTCGGGCTGTTTTCTTTATTTTCAGTAATTTGTCAAACTTTGTTTCAGCCATTTATACCTATAAAAACAATTATTTTGAAATCTTCGTGAAATAGAATCTAAACCTAAAATATATATATTGGTTTCCAAATACCAAAACTGAAAATATAAATGAAATGAAACCAAACATCATGTGTGACTAGATTTGAAATTGGTCTCAATCAAACCAATTGTCATTTATCCATATACTAAGCAACCAACATACACCAATTGTCATCTATCCTTACAAACAATCATAAATGCAAGTGTGGTTCAATTTGTCGTCTTACTATTTTATATTCAATTAAGTGATATTATAGTCCCATCAATTAAAGCAAAAAGAGATTGGTGTCATAGTAAGACAATAAAGTAATCAATTTATGCAAACTAATGAATGGTGTCATGAGAGTTGAGAGACTTATCCAAATAAATAAAACAAACAATCAAAATCCACCCTAAACACATTATATCCATACAAGTGCTTTGTACATCATGAACTTAACAACACATTTTCGTGTCCATATTCAAAGACAACAAAATTTATTTAAAAAAATAATAATAATAATATTAAACACGCAAAATAAGCAAAACAAGGAATTAAAAGACCACACAGTAGATTATAATCTATATGCTTTCTTCGAAATCTCATCTTGAATGGCATCCATTCAGTATCTATACATCATAAGAGAACTAAGTGAAGAGGAATTGTTAAGGATCAATTAACTTCAATGCTTCAAATAAAATCATCCCATTTTTGCATTTAATGATAATAAATAGCATATTGAGGAGGATCACTGCATCCCATCCTATATGACAAGCATTATAAATTGTATTTATTACAAAGTGAAGGTCCTAGACAAGTTTAGACAAGCCTGGCAGCTTAAACACTCCCATCTTGTCAATCATTACGACTGTACTAGAACCATATATAATGTCTTCCCCACATGTTTATTAAAGTTCAATTAATTATCAACAAAACTATTCTTTAATTTGGAGAAGATATGGACCAATACTTTTCACCATTCATTTGCATGGATTGCACAAAATCCAGACAAAAACATACTCTAAACTTTAAACTATAGTTTAGAGTTTTTAATTTAATGCCCTTGGGCATTTTAGGGATGTTAATCCTACAGTGGAGAAAAGATTTTAAGAAACTTTGGTGTATCAAACTAACAATATCAACTCAAACATATAACCACCTCAACTAGATTATTGTATATTTTATGAATGAATTGTCAAACAGTCATTATGCAATTTATAAACATACTACAACGTAAACATTCATAGAAAGAATGGAACACTAAATACGAATGAACTTCACCAATTACAACAGTCTTTCATCTATTAGAAACCCAAAGGTTGTAGTAACGTAAAAAAACATTTACAACTAGAGAATGAGCTATGCACAAAACAAGTAAAAAAATTGGGAAGAAATTTGAATACAATCACCAACAGTAAGCGCAAGACAACAGACAAGGTATATATCAAAATATCACATTGCAATATAGCGCCCATCAACCATCAAAATAAACTCAATCAAGGAAGAAGGAAACTCACGGGAAAAATTCCTCAAGATGATCTCTAGATAAAGCTGCATCAACCTGTAGAACAAAGTTCAATTTACATCTTGAACTGAATGAACTAATTTAAAACAAATTTAAATAAAAAGAAAAGGTAAATGAAAATTTATATTAAAAAAAGACTCAGAAACTACAACTTGACCAAGTGCTTTGTACAATCAAAAAGAGTGAAAACAATCAAAATTCATCTAAAAAATCAAACTATCAAAACCCACCAACACATTATATCCATACAAACCATTAAAACCCAACACAAAACAATCTAAACTCATCTATAAAACAAACCATCGAAATAAAATCCACCAACGATTTATGTCACATAAACAATCAAAAAATAACACAAACAATCAAACCCACCTATAAAACAAACAATCGAAATCCACCAATCCTTTATGTCACACAAACAATCAAAATCCATCTAAAAAATCGAACTCTCATAACCCACCAACAGATTATATCCATACAAATCGTTAAAACCCAACACAAAATAATCTAAACTCATTTATAAAACAAACCATCAAAATAAAATCCACCAACGATTTATATCACATAAACAATCAAAAAATAACACAAACAATCAAACCCACTTATAAAACAAACAATCAAAATTCACCAAATTCTTTATATCACACAAACAATCAACATTCATCTCAAAAATCAAACTATCAAAACCCACCAACACATTATATTCACAGAAATCATTCAAACCCAACACAAACAATCAAAACTAACATAAAAAAACAAACTATCAAAACCTAAAAAACCCCACACAAACAATCCAAACACACCACAAATCATTCAACACCCATAATACTTAAAATCCAAATGAAAATGGATGAGTTTGGGCGAAATATACCTTCCAATTCGTCGAATTTGCCTTGTTGTTGGGTCGGACCTTTCGTCGAACGGTTGGTGGGCGTGCTTGGTCAGTTTGCGATTGTATGGTTGGTTGTCGTTGAGCTTGGATGGGTGGTTGCGGTGATCGTTTGGCGATGGTTGAACTTCGACTTTGGTGGATGTTGGTTGAGCTTAGGCGAGTTCGGGTAGAGGTTGGTTTACCTCGGTCAGCAATTGGAAACGCTCTTGCGTCGCGGGTGAAGGTTGCTTGACTTGGGTGGAGCTTGGTTGAGCTTCGGTGCACCTTGGGATGGCGTTGAACTGGTCTGAAGGAGGTGGATTGGGTCGGTTTGAGAGGTTTACCTCGGTCGGCGATTGGGAAACGTTCTTCTGTCGCGGGTGGAGATTGCTTGACTTGGGTGGAGCTTCGGTGCACCTTGGGATGGCATCGGACTGGCCTGAAGGAGCAGAATCGGGTCGGTTTGCAAGGTGCAAAGTGGACTACCGTGAAGGAGAAATGGAGGAGTGAATCTACCGTGAAGGAGTACTTGGGTTTGATGTCTTTAAGGGCATTTTAGTCATTTAAGGGTACTTTTGCAATTTAATCCTCCCAAAGGGTATTTATGTTGTTTTAGTATGTAATTAGGGTAATTTTGCTAAATTCCCATTAATATTATAGTAGTATTATTTAACAAATATTTTTCAGAATCTTGTCTTCAATTATTGTTACCCTCATTTGCAACCCCTAAAAATAAGAAAATTAATTTCTTACTTTCAAATAAAAATTAATAAACAAAAAGATGAAAACCGAAAACATTCCCTAACAAATTTAAATTCAAAAAAGCAACATAATAATAACAGTAGTAGTTAATAATTGTAATAAAATATCAAAAATAATAGTTATAAATATAAATATTTGAACTCTGACCATGAAGAGTTTATATTCTATCAAAAAGTCCATGAATTTATGTAAGCCTCTTTTTCATAATTTCGTAATTCTAAGTAGCAGTAATTAACTTATAGGGTGAGAATAGTAAATTTCATAAATATAACCCTATAAAGTGACATTAAAATGTTAGTAGAGATTTTAGAAATCAATTAAGTCAAATAGCAAGTCAATTACTAATAAAGGGCAAAATAGTCATTTGTCATATAAGGGCCTATATATATATATATATGAGTGTTGGTGTGATGTCACTCTTTTGAATTCTGTACTGTAGAGAAAACCTTGCACAAACGATTTATATATATAATATTGCCCTTGTTTGAAACTTATAAAGTTATTTAATTTTTTGAAATTGCGTATTCGAATTTTAATAGAATTTTCGAATGGATCAAAAATGAATTCGAATCCGAAAGGTGACATGATGATTTATCTATGATATAAAATGAAAATTATAATCAAAGGCTTCCGAGAAAGAGTTGAAGTGAATGGATTAATTTAAATAGTGTGGTAGGTGAAATTTTATAGAAAACTAGTAGGCATATCATGAAAATATCTCAAACAAAAGAGGGCAAAATGGTCCAAATAAATTAAGGGCAGGAGATTTAATTATATGACCAACTTGAGGGGCAATTAGTTAACTAAAATAAGAGTATAAGAAGTGGAGAATCTGCTGGAAAAATGCAGAACACACCAGAAACCAGAAACTGAAGCAGAAAACAGAACATTTTCGGGTAGCAGAAAAGAGGTCTGAACAGCAGCTGTTTTCCAATGTTTTCAAGCCATTTTTCAGCAGATTTGAAGCCCCCAAAGGTTTGTAAACAATCCTAGGGAAGTTATTCAACAAGAATCAAGTGATTTGGAGAGGTAAGAATTGAGTTTTCATGATGTGTTTATGTGAAAAAGCTGTTGGATGCAGTATAGTGAGCTGTCTTGGTTGTTGATGAGTTTTTCATGATCTAATTCAAGGTTTTGAGCCATAAAACAAGTGGAGAAGCAAGCCAAGACATCAAAGAATAATTGGTAAGTGGTTTGGTTGAAAAATATTGTGATTTGAATTGAGTATGATGGTGATTAGTAAAGATGAAAGCTGCTGGAAATGTTTTTGTTGTGATTGTGATTGAGATGTGTGAGAAGTATGATGATATGTTGAGATATATATATTGCTATGCATATTGGTTATGTTAGGGTGAGATGATGTGAAGAAAATATGATTGAATTGGTGTAAAACATGGGCTGTTATGGATGAGTTAAAGCATGAGAGTTAATTGAAGATAAATTATTTGATAAATTGCTTCAATGTTTGGCCAACATGGTGATTTTGGTTCCAACTTGTTTTAAATTAAATTTGAGGATGTTATGTGCTGGAAATTATGTTAGAATGATGATTAAGAGGTTAAAAATATGAAATGAGATCATGGAAATGAAGATGAATGTAATTTGGCCAAAGGAGGTAGAAATGGTATACATGCTGTCTTGATTTTCCATGATATTGTATGAGCTGATTTTAAGCAGTTTAGGGGGCCATGTGATATGAAACTTGAATGAAAATGAAGTGAAAAGATTGAACTTGAATATGTGTAAGTTTGGTTAAGAAATGATGAAAATTGGATAGGTAAATTATGTTAGGTGTTGGATGAATTGAAGGGGGCAGCTTGTGTATTGATTTCAATGTTAAAATTAGATGGAAGAATTGAAATAGAAAGCATGTGAGGTTCGGTCAAGCTAGAAGAGATGATGTTTGATAAATTTGTATGATGTATTTGATGAATTTTATGAAAAACAAGTGTAAAGAATTGAGTTAGAATGGAAGTGGATTTGAAGGTAGTTATAGTGTTTGATAAAATATCTAAGAGAATAAGTTAGTGAAAATATTGAAAGTTGAATGAAATGAAGTGTTGTGTGTGCATGTATAGGTCACGGTCACCATGATGAATATGTGATCCCATTAAGTTTAGATGTAATTAAGGTTTGATTTAAGCATGTTAGAAGTTAGAAAAATTAAGGAAATGTTAACATTTAAAAAGGAGATTGAAGAAAATAGTATGTAGTGTGTGTGTGGGTTGTGGCCAAGGAAAGGGGTATGTAACCCCATCATTTTTTGATCCTTTTGAGCTTTAATATATGTATATTTAATGTTAGAAAATCATATGGGAGTGTTAGAATTAAAAAAGGAAACTAGATTGCATTGTTGATGCTTTTTGACTTGATGAAGGGCAAGAGGTTATGCATGTGTTTCGTTGATGTTTATGGCATATTTAGAGTCCTAAAAACATGCATGAATGAGTAGGAATCAAGGTAATTAATATGGATACATATGGGTGCATAATGGCATACAATCTAGTAAAGATTAAAATAATAGTAGAATGAGAAAATAGGTATTTGAAAGGGATATAGAGACCTGCACTATTTAAGCTTAATTGGGGTTGTTGTAGACCTCAAAACATGTATAAATATCATAGCAAACCATAGAAATTTGAAGGGAAAGGTTTGGATAAAAATTGAGGAAGTTATGGCTTAAATAGTATATCTATGTAGTCGTAAAAATGAGTTGAGAGTGAAAATGAATTCTTTGATGCATGAAATGAATGTATTCGATCATAATTGAGTAAAAGAACCTTAGATACGAAAGAAATGACATTATTGCATGTGTGATGCAAAAATGTACATCAAAAAGTATCGAAAAATAGGTGTTTTTCATAGGTTTCACCCCTCGATACTTAGAATTTTTCGAAACCGTTTTACGGGGGACCTAAATGAGAGATAAGAAGATGATCCAAGTGAAAACGGAAGCGAAACAGCCCGTAGAATGGGCTGTGAATAGTATTCTATTTTAGGGGGTTCGAAAATTTTGACTTTTCGTTCCAGATCTCTAAAAATTATACGAACTGCGTGGGGATGTTCCTAGGGGTATAAAAGTTAAACTTTTATGAAGAAATCATAATTAGAAAGCCTTGGTTGAGTTAGGACTTAGAAAAGAAAAGTGTAGTCAAAAAGGACATTGTAAGGGACTTTTAGTGTTGAAAGCAATGTGTGTGATGTTATATAACACATTGTGGCCTATTTTAAGTAAGAATATGTCGTGCAGGTGACGCACAAGCTAGCGGAGCAAAAGAGACTCAGTAAAGCCCTTCCGCATGCTTGGAAATCAAGGTAAATACTTTACCACTTACACTATTTCAATTTTACTTTTAATTATAAGTCTTATCGTTAAAAGAGTTATAAAATGATTTCCAAATATAAGTTCGGATTTTTGTAAAAGAATCTTGTAGTGATTAAGAAAAGAGAATCGAAAACAAAGTTGTTTTCAAAAAGTTGAGTCTTAAGTTTTAGTTAAAAGCATTAAAAGTTAAATGAGTTGTGCTTTCCGCACTTAGAAAGAAAAGTTTCAAAAACCATGTGTAATCCCTTAGTTTTCATAGAATCTAACGCTACGCATGCGACGTAGAAAATTCCGCACGTAGTTATCTAGATTTATAGTTATCTGCGCTACGTTGCGATGCAAAAATTCTGCTCGTAGTCATCAAGATTTATAGCTGAAATTGCACTACAATATGCGATGCAGAAAATTCCGCATTTAGTTGCAAAGAGTAGAGCTCAGTAGCACTACTATATGCAATGCAGAAAATTCGTAGGTAGCTGCTTCAATTTGAGATGGTTTCATACTATGCCTACGATGTAGTAAATTCCGCACGTAGTGGTCGAGACGTCTCAACAGCATCATGGTTTGTGTCAGTTAAAAATCGCCACGTGATACACCACGTTGAGTGTGGTTAGAGTTTAGGGGTACATATGGTGCTTTTAGTAAGAAAAGAACCATTTTTGAAAACTCTATATGTTTAAATCCATTTATGATTAATTAGTGATACCTTACCTTACATTGTTGAACTGACAACTTTTCTTTGTTGTAGCTTATAAATCTGTCACAGGTATCCTACAGGGCATCAAGAACCAAATAAGCGTTTCATCAAAAATATAGGTGGGCAACATCGGAAAATATACCATATAACTCATGTCAATAATTGTGAATCTAGAAAATAAGAAAATGCATGTATAATATTGAATCGTTGGTAACATGTGTTCAAAGTTTATCTTGGTGTAAATAATGATGTAAACTTTTTGTAAGCTTTTATATGATATATGTACACATATACATATTACATGATGCGGTTTACAATTGGTCATTGGTGTGTATTTGTGGTGTGAAATGCATGATTGTGGATAAAAGAAGTTGGGTGGTACTTGAAAATAGTCGAAGTATGTTTTTTTACAGGTAAAAATTTTGGGAACCTTAAAAATACAGTCATTATGCTATCGAAATTTTTGTAAAATTTTCTTCAATTAAATGCGAAAAATTTATACAAACCCAACTATTTTCAAAGAAATGGAAATTGATTTAGTGAAAGTAAAGTAAACGAGCAAAGTATCTCAGGGGTTTGCTCCACAGGTCTCTTAACCGTGAGTAAGGTTATTAGAGGTTCACTTGAGTGCCCAACAAGACCTTTCGGATAAGAGCTTAGAGAGAGTCTAGTTTGGGTCTTGTCAATTTATCTATATAAATCTAACAAAAACTTGAAAGAAAATTAATGTAAAGAATAGATCAACTTGATTAGCGTCTTATATAGGCATCTAGAACCGACAAAATCAAATAATTATTTTTCACAATGTTGTCTTATCACAATACAACCATTGAAATAGTCATAGAAGTTTAAGTAAAGGAGTGCCACTGCAACACTTGAAAAGCAATATCATACAAATGAAAGCTAAAACACAACAATGAACTGAAGATATAGAAGAAGGAACTCCAAGTCATAATGTCTAACAAATCACACAAGATTTGCCTTCACTCATATGCTGACTAGAAGAACAACCTTGGTCGATTTATCAGGAATTCTGGGCATCGTAAACAAATAAAACATATTAAAGTGATAGAATGAATTGTATAAAAATAAATTAAAAAATAAAAAAAACAGAAGAAAAGAACATATGAGATTGCTTAGTTTAGTGAATCAATGCATACCCATTTTTCATGGAATTGTTGTATGATTGTGTTCAGGTTTGTATCTGGACCTAATTTAAATGATTGCCGAGCAATCATGACTTCCTGCAATCTTGGCATGGTCAAGTCTCCCCAAGAGAAAGTCATCATATTCCTGCACTTCCGCACATGTACTTCTTCTAAAGATGGGAATTCTAAGGTAAAATCACAAGAGCAAAAACTTGTGAGATTGTGCATTCCTGTGAGTTCCAAAGTCTTCAAGTTGCTAAAAATAATTCTCTCCTCTGTTACATCATCCTCATTTTGTATTATTTCTGTTATTTTTCTACAGTGGGATATACGCATTTCCTCGAGCTTCATCAAACTTTTGGCCGTGAAGGATGTAACTATGGTTTCCAAACGACTACAATTCCAAACATTTAGAATTGTAAGGTTTTGGAAAGAAGCTGGAGGCGGCATCAGATAGACCAATTTGTCACACATATGCACTGTAAGAACTTCAAGATTTTGAAAAATCAAGTCCAATTTGGAGTCTTGTTGCCACATGTACTTCAGATCATAAAGATTTTGAAGAACTAATCTTTTCAATTTTGCTAGTGGCGCTGCCTGTGTTTGATCCTCTCCATAGAAAAACATCTCTTTGTATGAACCTACCACTCCTTGTTCAAATAGATTTCCATTAAGTAAGAACTCTTCCAGATTTTGAAATCTTTGCATGATAACAAGTGGCAAAACTATAGATTCATATTTCTGGACATGAAGAATCTTAAGTTTGTCAAAGAGACATTCTGGAACCCGGGCCTGCCCCATCATCATAAGCTTAAGCTCTTTCCCAGCTAATTTCAATTCCTCCAAGCAGGGGAAAACCTAGCAACCAATCATTTAAAAAGTAGGTGTTAGGTCCCTTCAAACAGTGTCATAGATCATACATAGAACAATCTCATATAGATTTAAATAGAAGGAAAAAATCAACCAATTTACTAAGTAGGAAATTCTGAAATAGTCAAACTAAAATCCTGTTTGAGTTGAAAGAAAAAGTCTGTCGTGACCGGGGAGCATTGATATGCTTAATGTCATATGAACTACTATCAATTCAAAAACAAGTACAGCAAAAAGAAATTGATTCTACATGCCTGTTGGACCAAGTAGAGAGCTTGCTGCATTTGGCTCTCCTCGTCAGTGTAATGGATGCCACAATCACACAGGTCCAGCTTTTTCAGGATAGGCCCTTCCACTGTATGTTTACTAGGGTAGAACGTTCTAAAATTTGGTAGGCGATTAAGTTGCAAGGAGATCAATTTTGGAAAGACAAACTTAGGAGGCACTTCTTTCGCTGCTACTCCTTCCTTTGCAAAGATATATTTCAGACTTGGACATTCTAAAACTTTCAATTCTTGTAGGTTCATAAACTGGACATGATCATACTCGTCAGAATTTATCCCCTGGAGATCACATATTTGTTCTAGAGAGTAACAATTATCAACATTTAAAGACTCCAAGCTCAACAACCTTCCACACATGTTTGATGGAAACACAGTCAATAGCTTCTTAGACATTGTAACTTCCAATGATTCTAACTTGGAAAAGGAATCCTCCGTAAGTTTGTTGTGCCATATCATCTTCAAGTTATCCATGTCAGAAATTCTCATTTCCTTTAAGCTAGGAACTTTAACCTATAGTTTGCATGGTTTTGAGTTGATGAGAATTATTTCTAATTATAACTGAATATAATTCATAAATATTTATCTAAAAAATTAAAAAATAGTAAGTCAAAGTCTAACTAAATGGAGAAAAGATAAATTTAAATTATGAAGATTACTAAGCTTGTATAATAGGAAAACTAAGAAAAACATAAACAACGAGAAGATATAGGGTGATCTATGTACCGTCTCATCAAAAATGAATTCCTTCAATTGAGAGCAACTTTTTATCTTGAATACTTCCAATGATGGAAATTCGATATAATACCCAGAGCATAATCTTGTTAGCTTTGTAAGGTGTTCCATCTCTAGCCAATTTAATTTAGGGAACAATATTGTATCTCTCCTTTCTATTTCTCTCAACTCTTCCGAGATTGCCTTAGAAGATGAAAAGAGCTCTTTTAAATGATCACATTCATACACACTCAATTTAGTTAAATTTTGAATGCTAGAAGACAATGTTGGAAGTAAGCCGTGCCATATCTGTTCCACGTGATGAATTTGAGAAACTTCCAAGTCCTGCAAGTTCGGGATCGCCACCTATAGATAGAGTTATTTCAATCTTCTTTGTATAGAGAAGTAACAATTACTTATCATATATACTTGGCATGACATAAGAGTTGAATAATGCTTTTTGCTACAAAAGAAGTGAACATCCAAAATCTTTATATACTAATAGCATGGCCAAAATGTAACTTTAAAATGATGGCTATGAAACTATGACTAGGAGCTATAAAGCAACAACACACTTGGTGATGCTTCCATTGCATCCATTATCAACATCCAAGAAATACTATTGGTGTTACAAATTTAATTAATTTGATGCGAGCTATGTACTGACCAATTCAATGAACAGTAATTTAATCCATCATAGCTAAAATGAAAATATATCTTCAATCACTTATATGAAAACTAAGTAAGCTAAATTTTGTTTTTCCTTCAAAAAAACCAATTTTATTTTGTCATCTATATATATGTATATATTCATATGATTGTCTATGTCAGTTCATTTACTAATTGAATCCATTTAAGGTTTCTTATTGTTGTATGAAGAGATATTAGTTCATTCCCCTTACACTAAGGGGTCGTTCATTTTTTTTTCAACACTTAATAGTTCTAATTATTGGATCCAATTACATTAGTTTTGTTTGTTTTTATAAGTGGTCAAAGAACTTAAAAAATCTACTATTAAAAATCTTAACTTTTTCACTTAATTTCAAATCATTGGAGTATTTTATATTATTTTCTTTCAAAATTATCCTCTTAAAGATTAATATATTTCCTTTTTATCCTAATTTTATGTGGATCAAATTTTGTTTTTATTAATCTAATACATCGTGATAAACAACTCAGAAAATATTCATATTGTATGGTGTTAATATTTTCACTTTCAACAACATCGGTTAAATTCATTTTTTAAATATATTTTTACAAAAAAAAATTAAACATTTAAATTAATGAAAATCAAGATTATAACTACTACTTACAAGTTTGGCTCAATCTCAATATCATTTAATTGTACTCATGAAAGATGAAAATTTATAACAGTATGATGAGATTTTGGAATAATTGAATGAAACTAATAAGATTATGAGAACACACCAAGGGAAAAAGATGATTGAGAAAGGTACCTTCTCATTGAAAAGCCATGAGGGATTATTAAGCTCTTTCCCGGAAAATATTTGGCTGGGCATTTGCAATGGGGAAGCTGTCTTTGCTTTGGAGCGGAAACTTTTGAGCTTTGGAAGATTTGTCAGGCTCAGATAGCTTAACTGACTGAACTCAATGTCATGAATCACTTCAGTGCTGTTGCCGTTATCTTGTTCCTCAATAGCAAAAATCTCTTCCACATTCTCGCAGTAAGAAACCTGAAGATCTACAAGATTTGGAAGGACTCTGACAATGGGGAAGAAGCAGAAGATATTACTCAATTTGTTGCAGTTCCTCACATGTATAGTTTTTAAATTGAGGAAAGACTCTGCTCCAAGTGGACTGTTACATATCTTTTCCAAGCTTTCCATACACTCAACCATCAAGGACTCCAAAGCAGGTAAAACAGAACAAGATACAGAGTTTACAATACATGCACAGTGATTGTTCCATGAAACATGGAGATACATCAATTGAGGAAAACCATTTCTATCTAAATCATCAAGAAGATTCATAGTACCTACCACGTCACCCTCCAATTCCAGTTCTTCAACCCCTGGTAACTGCGAGATAATCCAATCCTCCTTGGTATCAAGCTGAAGTCTCAACATTCTCGATATCTTAGAATTAGGTGTCCACTGGCCCCAAAAACGTATACTATTTCCTATCAAAATTTTGTACCTTTTAAGCTCTGAACAGATCAAACCTCTAAACACTTTAGCATCTGGAATATGCATCTCTAATATGGTCAGACGATGCAAATGCTTCAGCTCATCAATGCTGACAATACTTCCTTCAATGTTGGGTCTTGGACCCTCCAGTTCTCGGATAGAAGGATTATTCATATACAGTGCTTCTATTCCAGTTAAGCTTGACATGACTTTCGAGGGAATAACACCAAGTGTCCTACAATCAGTCAAATCCAACAACCTTAGTTTTGTCAATTGACACATTTCTTTAGGCAGCATCTCAATATCAGAACCACGGATACTAAGGATTTCAAGTTCCTTCATGTCTCCAAAAACAACTACGTCTCCCAATTTACAATCATCTAGACACAATGCTTTAAGATTTACAATCCAACTAAGTGATGCTGGTAGTGGCTTCAAATCAAATTGAATCAAGTGTAAAACTTGAAGACACGACATCCCTATGAAGAAATTATCGGGGATTGTTAAATATGAATCTTTCAGTTTCACATAAAGAAACTCAAGTTTTGGGCATACCAACTTTAGATCTTCAGGAAGCTCACCAATATTATATAAGGTGATTGAAGTGCAACTTTTTAACATATTCTCATTTGTCCAGGATCGCGGGACATGACCATTTATCACAGTGAACACATGTCGATCTTTAGATGCAATTGATCTCGCCACGTCACAAATAACATCATGTATTGCAAAGCTTGCACAGCTAGGAGTTGGAATGCGATGACCAGAGAATGCGTCAGTCTCAAAAGCATCAAGCAACAAAGAAGCGGCCTTGAGTTGGTTGACTGATGCATACACATTACATAGTGCATCTTCCACTGTGTCAAAATCGACAAAGAAGCCCAAACCGAGTCCATATCTGAACAAGTCTTGAATAGAAGCATCATTGGTGCGTCCCATGCGACTACAGAGCAAGAAAATCTCCTTGAGTTTCCCATGCTTTGTGATTCCTCCTCTGTCTAGCCAATCGTAACTCAACTTTATGCTATTATATACCTCCTCTGTGATTCCTTCAAAGCTCTCCGAAGAAGGATTGTTCAATCTTCTCAAGGCATCGTTCCATTCATCTTTTTCCTCCGTGTCTTTCAATGCTTTTCCCACGGTAACAATGGCAAGGGGCATACCTCCACATTTTTTAGCTACTGCAATTGCTGTAGATTTCAAATGAGGGAGGTCAACGCGCGTACCTGCTATATTCTTGAAGAGAATCCAAGCATCTGCTTCACTTAAAGTCTCCACATGAAAATTATGTTGTGAACCCATCCCTTGTGTTAGCACACCGCGGCTTCTTGCTGTTACCAATAATTTTAATTCCTTGCAATCATTTCCAAAAGGAATTCCTACCTCCTCCTCCAAATTGATTCCCTTCCAAATATTATCTAAAATTATAAGAATCTTCTTCTTCTCTTTCTTCAAATAATCACGCAGTTTACTTGCTCTTCCTGGTACGGTCTTTTCTTCGAATTGCAAACCCAAGAGATCAGCAATGACTCCTTGAATAGTATGTAAGTCAGGTGACTGAAACACTTCTACAAAAACTATCCTATCAAAGAGCTTATCTTGCATTGCTTGGCTTCCAACTTTCTTGGCTAGAGTTGTTTTACCGACGCCACCCATGCCGTAAATTCCGACCATGTTGACATCAGCTTTTCTCAATGATGCAATGATCTCCTTTAAAATCGACATTCTTGATTCGGAACACTCCTGCTGTATGCTAGGCTGAAGGCATGTCTGCTCTGGAACAGGCTGGTATGCAACTCTTCCAAACTGCGCCTCTTCTTGCAGGAGTTGATCAACATCCTTCAACATCTGAGCAACTTTGTTTTGTTGCTCGGGATTATGTTCACTAGTAAGCCCCGAGAACTCATCGATGATCTTCTTGACTTTATCCTGCCAAAATTTAACATGGGGCAATGGCTCTTCTCCAACTCTAATTGAACATTCCACACTATCTCTTTTAGCCTCCAGATTCTTCATTTTCATCTTCAGATTCTCAAGGTTGCTCTTGTGCTTCCACGAACTTGTGCATTTCATAGCTTCTTGCAAGAGTCGAGCAATATCCTTCAACTTGCGAGCAACATTGTTCTTATGTTGATAGGATTCCTTCAAATTAGAATAAGTACATCCCCCACAACATCCCCTCTCAGGATTATCTTCGCTAATAAGCCCTGAGACCTCATTGATGATGTTGGTGGCTTTATTCAGCCAATCATTAACATCCGGCAGAGGCTCTACCCCAGCATTAGTTAAACTTTCCACTTTTTCTTTTTTATCCTCCAGATTCTTCAGCTCCGTCTTCAGATTCTCAAGGTTGCTCTTGTATTCCCACTGATTTTTGAATGGACATAGACGACGTGCTATGGGACATACTATGTGATGTCCAATGGGGTCAGCAACCTTTCCAGCAATGGCAATAGTAGCAGGATCCACCATTGGCACTTGCTTTTTTTTGTTTTGTTTGTTTTGTTTTGTTTTTTTTTGTTTTTTTGTTTTTTTTTTTTTTGTGGGAAGAGAAAGAGATGAGAATTAAATCAAAACAGAGAGAGCATAAAAAAAGCAGAGTGAAACAAGGAGCACAAAAAGGCAGAGTGAAGGAGAGAACACAGAAAAGCAAAGAGAGAGCAGATGTTAGATCTCAAAGCAAATAAACTTTTAGATCAAAACCAGCAAACCGATCAATCAAGTGAAAACTGAGAGAAAGAAAGAAAACTGATAACTATAATTGAATGTCTGTAAAACAGATTACACAAGGAAGCAAAAGAAAACAGAGAACACAAGAAAGCAAATAGGGAGCAAAAGTTGATTTAGAAGCAAAAGAAGTTTGAGATCAAAACCACCAAAAGGAGGACAGAAAAATGTAGTATCAAGTGTACAATAAACAATCTAAATGTTTTCACAATACCAAATTCGAGTTAGTCAACTAAGAGGACAAAACTTGAAACATCAAAAGAAACAACCCACTTTGTTTTAATGTTCCAGTATTCACACTTTACAAAGTGAAATTAAGTATTAAAAATATGTTAGTGGTCAACAAAATATACTACCTAACTTTGAAAGTAATGTAAACAAATTTATATACAACGAATTAGTTAAAGAATAAAACTACTTTATAATTATTTATATGTAAATAGCAATTGCAAGAAGCTGGCCAAACTCTATTTCAATTTGAAGACTCAGAGTTCCATTGCGTTTTAATGCTTCGATTGGCCATCCACAGATCACAATCTCTATGGAAGCATTTTTTTAAAATAAATAATTAAGAATATTGATTTATGTTGTTACTATCGGGATCTTGAACCTAAATCCATCACAAAAATTAGCTCATAAGTAAAAGTTTACATTCACCTTATAAACCAATGCACCCACTTCTTCCACTAATATGGGACTATCTGACACCCTCTCTCGCGTAGCGTGTTTATTCAACAGCACCTGCACCCATGTATAGTTAGATAGAGCCCAACCCCTGAAGCGAAACCAAAGCTTTGATACCATGTCAGAAAAGGTTCTTTAACCTAACTTCATCATAAAGATTAGTTCATGAGTAGAGGTTTATTCTCACCTTATAAACTCATACAAATTTATTTCTTCAACCAATGTGAGATTATCTAACATCCTTCCTCATATTACAAATTAATTTCTTCAATAAATGTGAGATTATCTAACACCCTCTCTCACATGGCCATACAAGTTAGATAGAGTCCAACCCAAGTTTTGATACCTTATCGGAAAATGGTCTTCGGCTTAATTCCATCATAAAAGCTAACTCATGAGTGGAGATTTATCCCCTCACCTTATAAACCAATGTAAATTCACTTATTCTACCAATGTAAGACTATCTAATAGTTACTTGTTAGTGACCAACAAAAGAAAACTGCATTATATATATAAAATCTCAACTTGTTAAAGTCCTTTTTCCAACCATGTATTCAGCAACCTTTGCAGCAACTCCAATAACAATTTCCATTTCCACGTCTTAAAGCAACAGACTTTAAAGATCAAAACCATTAAACTGATTAATCAAGTGAAAACTGGAATAAAGAAAACTGAGAACTGAAAAATTGAATGAGTAGAAACAATCGAGTGAACGGACCACTGTTAAACACAGAGAGCACAAGACTGCAGACAGGGAGCAAAAGTTGATACGTAAGCAAAAGTTGAGATTACAACTTAGAAGTTGTTGAGATCAAAACGACCAAAAGGGCAGACCGAAACGTGTAATATCAAGTGCACAAGTAGCAAGTTTGATGTTTCCATGACACCAAATCGAGTTAGTCAACTAAGAGGACAAAACATCAAGAGAAACAAATTACTTTATTGGAACGTACCAAGTAAAATTTAGGATTAAAATTATGTAAGTGCAGTGGCCAACAAAAGAAACTACCTAGCATTATCTTACTTTAATAAAGCTACCTTTGGAAGTAATGTAATCAAATTTGAATACGAAGAATGGATTAAAGAAGATAACCACTTTGCAATAATTTATATGCAAGTGCCAATTGCATGAAACTAGGCAAGGTCCCTCTCAAATTGAAGATTCATATTTCCATTACTTTAATGCTTCAATTGGTCATCCACCAATTATGATCACTACCAAATCTCACTTTTTTGAAAGTAATTAATTAAGACTATTAATTTAAGTTGTTAGTGGCCAACAAAAGGAGCTGCCTTATTAATATAAATGTATATATAATCTAACTTTATTAAAGCCACTTTTTTGACATTAATGATGAGCTCACTAATTCCACGATGCTTTGGCTTTCCCCCCAAAATGTTATCTACCTTAATAATTGTCCACCACACCTCGAACAGTCTCCTCGTTGGGTTTGCTTTTTTTCTTGGTATCAGATTAGATAGAGTGATGCTGGTTAGTAGTTCAAACATAAATTTATATCATAAAAGTGGATAACAAATTGTTCAATAAAAATTTAGCTTCAATGAATTGAAATTTTATAGGAAGAATTAATAAAATGCTTACTAGTGAAATTAGAGAATGGTGATGAGAAATGTGTACGATTATAGTTGTTTACTTGCTTTAAACTATTCTGTAATGGAAATGCGAAATATAAATCCCAGGTACATTTGAAACCGTGAAATGGAATTGACATTACACAACATTTCCTTTTAAATATTAAAAAGTTTCTTGTAACCTCATTTAAAAAAAACAAAAGGAAAATAAAAAAAAAAAAAAAACCTATTTTATGTTTATGAATTGTGTAATAGATAACATTGAATAATTATTAAAAGAATTATTATTATTATTTAAAATAGTTTAATAAACCTAATATTATTATACACATATCTTGATGACAAAAAAAAACATGATTTTCTTTAAAAAATACTATGGAATACATGATCTTCATCATATATAGGTATTTTGTAACCGGTAAACCATTCCGATTCCGATTCCGAACACTTTAATAAGATATACTTGGATATAAATATGTTTTCCATTCTAATAGTCCAGGTTTAAAGGCACCCATCACACTATCTACATCATCAAAAGTAAAATAGAAGATTCCCTCTATATAAGCAAACATGAGAAATCCATGCATTATATTTATGACCCTTCATCCCAAGCGAAACACTGTGCCATGATGGATAGGCATTTATAGAATTTTAATTAACAAAAGTAGTGACTTACTAAGAGTAGAACAAACAGCACGATGCTATTCATTTATTTAGCAAATGAATAAAACCCAAATCTGTTTACAAATACTATGTTGTTTTCTAATAACGTTAGGTTACCCTTTTACTTGTTCTACTCTTTTTAAGTCACTATTTCTGTTAATAAAAATTTTATGATTCTATAAATATGCATGCTTGGCTTGCTATACAAAATAAAAAATCTCATTAAGATTTATAAGATTTCATTAGAAAAAGATATATAGTTTGGACGTACAAGTCTTATGTCAGAGGTTTTGCATTCATGGTAATATATAATCCACTGGCAAAAAGAATAAATAAATAAATAAATTCAAGGTAAGTGAAACTCTTGGATTTAGTGAGAATAATTGATATTTATTAAAGTCATAAATTAATTAAGTTAATGCTTATATCCGGATCCCATGCATAACTTACAATAATAGAAATGTAAATATTTTACAACAGAATGCCAAAAGGGTTAAGAAAAACTTTTTAAAACAAACACCTCTCAACAAGATATTTAACTTACAACAGTAATCATATTCTATAATTTTATTTAGTCACCACAATCAATGAAGATTATGGATGATTTTGTTTGAACTGACCTACGATGATTAAGTACTACATACTTGATGTTTTTTGCGGTGTCGGATTTGGGGTAGAAAGTTCAGTGTACATGTTTGATATTGCTCTAGCAAAGCACTCCTTAGCTAGAGGCCTTTTGATCTGATAAAAATAAATATTACATGTTAAGAATTTGCTCTGATTTGCTATTCTAAAATGGGACAACAGATCATATAATTTGAAAGTTCCGATAGTTTTTTAGTAGAAATTGAAGCA
The DNA here is from genome assembly GCA_019925255.1 of Litchi chinensis. NCBI lineage: Eukaryota > Viridiplantae > Streptophyta > Magnoliopsida > Sapindales > Sapindaceae > Litchi > Litchi chinensis. The sequence continues at coordinate 29,257,757 of CM034466.1, forward strand.
AAAGTACTTTGAATGTGGGTATGAGAAGGCCATTTTCCATGGAGAACGGTTCAGGCACCAAAGTTACAGCTTTTGCAAATTCAGAACGTCTCAACTAAACAATTGTGAGAAAAAGGAAAAAAAAAAATATGCCTTGGCTCTTGGATCATTGCACATTTTGTAGTCGAACGCATACTTCGAGGGAAAATTTATTACCTGGCTTGTTGGAATTGTGAAGCCTGAAGGAATCCTAAATTAGAAAGAATTCAGAATTGGAAATTTGAAAGATTTTGATTCCTATAATATTTTGGATTCCAAATAGAGTCAGAACTTGTTTGACACGTAAGTAGGTCAAACGAAGTCCATTTTGCTCAAATAAGATATCGTTGGAAATTTTATTTTGAGACGAATCCAATGCCATAAAAATTGTAGCAAATAAAGGCTCCACGCGCTCTCACGTGCCCCAACAAGGTTCAGTGGTCAGTGTTATGCGGATTTTCCAAATCCATTTCCTTTTCGGTTTTTTTTAGTCCAAACTGACAATGGATTGTTCCTACACTATAAATACACATGTAAAACGTCTCATAGGTGAGTTCTATGATGTATAAAGGGGTCTCTAAGGGTTTTAGACTTAGATTGACAAGTGTAGGAAGGTGAGAGAGATTTGTGAGAGAGAGATTCATGATTGAGAGTAAGAAAGATAGAGGCTTGAGTTTTGTAATCATCAATTTGATAGTGGAAGAAGTGTTGGTGCACTCCGTGGACGTAGGGAATTTCCCGAACCACGTAAATCTCTTGTGTCTCTTTTATTTAATTTTCTGTTTGTTGTGGTGTGTGTGCGCTTGATTGTGCTTTGCGTATTTGTTTCGTGTGTCTACTTTCCTAACATGGCTTTCTTTTCCAACTTCGTTCATCTCATTAAGAACAGTAGTTCTTGCTCTTGGATCATTGCACAACCGTTCTAAGTTCTCAAACTGAATTAAAGCATTACAAATGCATCACAAATTGACCACAGAAGTTAAAAAACGTTCTAGTTCATCACTGTCAATTACTGTGGTGTTACACACACAAAATTGTCTTCTAGGCACAATATCGAAATAACAAAATCAAATAAGTATCTAGTTGGGTTGGCTTGGTTATAAGCAGTAGCATCAAATTGAAATTAGTTTTGCATATGAAAACAAATTGGGAAGAAGTTGCAAGGAAATAGAAATAACAAAAAAGACCTTGATGCCTTCAGATGCTGCCCAACCTTTTAAAACATCGGGATCCACTGCGATTACAGCTACTAAACAGTACTTCATGCTATCACCTAAAAGCATCTTAAGTGGCTAGTAAAAGAAGGGTTGGGAAGTTGCATATACAACATAAGCTCTGTCTCTGTAATCTGTACCATATATAAAACACTGGCCGACAAACTTGCACTTTGCATATACATTTTCGATCTTTTCAGGTGCCATGTTGTAAGGTTTGAATCCAAATAGATCCAAGAGATTAATTGAGCCCAAATAAGAATTAATAAATGAGACTAAATTGAGTGTAAGCCCAAATTGTATAACAATGTTAAAACAATTGGACAAAAGCCCAATTTGATGAATTTGTTAGCGATGAAAAGAATAGAAAGAACAAAAAAGAAAAAATGATTTGCACTAATTAAGAAAGATAATTTTCCATCCATCAATCAATTAGTCAAATTAGGGCTGAAAATTGAGGGAGTGATTGAAGGGAAAAAAAAAAAGGCAAATATATATATGTTGTAAATTAGAGGAAATACAAAGTACAAAAATTTTGAAAAATAAGGGAATCAATGCTAACATGAGAATGATACAAGACATAAATTATAGATTGAGGAAGAGAAATGGAGACGGAGACAAGAACCGAAGCAAGACTTATATATTCATTCAATTTTTCCGATCAAAGATATATATATATATATATATATATATACACAATTTCCAACTACTCCTTTAACCATCCCACTAAATAAATTTTCTTTTTAAATTTGTGGGACCCACCCAATAATTCACAACATTCTTCCTTAGATGAGCACCGATTTAAGATAAACTATCTCATAAAAAACCTTGTCAGTAAACCTAATGAGATAAAACCTGGTTGAAGGAAAAAAAAAAGTGTAGTATACAAAACTCTAAAAAAGAGATGACATATTCTCCTTAATGATCCTTCTGGGATGACATCATTTAAATTTTGCTAGTAAAAAGCCAATAGGACAAAAACTTAAGCAAAAGATATTTCATGATCTGCTAGATCAAAAATATAGTAATCTTCTAAATTCAATAGTATTTGGACATGCTTAAAGGGACTGCCTCGTTAAAAATTTCATCAAAACCCAATGAGATAAAACCTGATTTAAGGAAAAAGAGTATAGTGCATATATGTTCATATTGACTTAATATACTCTCCTTGAAAGAATGCTTCATAATTAATCATGTAGCTTACATAATCGATATATTTCAACACCACAAATCAATTTCTCAAATGTTGATGTTGGTAATCTTTTGGTGAATAAATCTGTAAGATTATCCATGGAGTGAACTTGTTTAACATTAATCTGCTAGTTTTGTTAGAGCTCATAAGTATAAAAGAACTTTGGTGAGATATGTTTAGTTCTGTCTCCTTTGATATATCCTCTTCTGATTTGACTAATACATGCAACATTATCCTCATATATGATTGTTGGGGAATTTGATGTAGTAGATAATTCACATGTACTCTAGATATTATAAATGACAGATCTCAACCATATACATTCTCGGCTTGCTTCATGAAGTGCAAGAATTTCAAAATGGTTGAAGGATGTGGCAATAAAAGTCTATTTTCTGGAGTGTCATAAAATTGTTATATCATTATAAGTAAAAAAAATATCCAGTTTGTGAACAAGCTTTGTGGGGATCTGAAAAATATCCAACATCAGTATAACCAATCAAATCTATACCACTAGTAGATTTTGAATAGAATAACCCCAAATCTATTTTTCCATGAAAAACATTTTTGATCTTATTCTAGTGGCACCATGTTGGTTTAAAGTTGAACCTGACCAATAGATTTACTAAAAAAGAAAAAATATCAAGCCCAGTACATTGTGCTAAATATAATAAAACACCAATCACACTCAGATATGGTGCTGTTGGACTAAGTATCTATTCATTATCTTCTTTAGGTTGAAATGAATCTTTTTTAGGATCAAGAGATCGAACAACCATAAGGGTACTCAAGGGATGAGCCTTATCCATATTGAAATGTTTTAAGATTTTTTCAATATATGCTTTTTGATGGATAAGTAATCCATATGATTTATGCTCGATCTCTAGGCCGAGAAAATATTTTGTTTATCCCAAGTTTTTCATCTCAAATTCGTTTTTCAAATATTCAGTAGTTCTTAAGAGTTCTTTAATTCATGTCATCAACATATACTACTACAATTACAAATCTAGATTTTGATTTCTTTATAAACACACATGGACTTATAGGATTATTAATATATCTTTCATTTATTAGATATTCACTAAGGCAATTATACCATATGTGCCCGGATTGTTTCAATCCATACAAGGACGATTGCAACTTAATTGAATAAACATTGTTGACTTTTGATTTATATGCTTCAGACATTTTAAATCCTTTAAGAATTTTCATATAGATATTAGTATCAAGTGACCCATATAAATATGTTGTCACTATATCTATAAAATACATTTGGAGTCCTTTTCAGACTACCAAACTTATTAAAAATCTAAAAGTAATTGTATCCATCATAAGTTAATACGTTTCATTATAATCAATTTTTGGTCTCTATGAGAAACCTTGTGCATCAAACCTTGCTTTATATCTTATGATCTCATTTTTCTCATTACATTTCTGTGTAAATACCCATTTATACCCAATAGGTTTGACATCTTCAAGTGTTTGGACTACAGGTTCAAATACTTTTTGTTTGGCTAAAGAATTCAATTATGCTTGAATTGCATCTTTCCATTTAAGTCAATCATGTCTTTGTCGATATTTAACAACCATATGTGATTCATAATCATCGTTCATAATTTGAATAGAAACTATATATGAAAATATATTGTGGATGATTGTTTCATCATGATTCCACATATCTCCTATAAAATTTAATGAAATTTCTTCATTTTTAGAATTTTGTAACCCTACAAAGATTTTTGTCTCTTTAAGGGTGTCAGTCTCCTCAAGGACAGATAACTCTTCTGGAGATGATTTTTCAGTGGATATGAATTTTATAGCTTGAGTATTATTTTTAATAGAATTGTGGTTTTTCATTCTCCACCTCAAGGGAATACTATCTTTTAAACGAACTGGTCTACCCTACTTTTGGTGTGTAATAGATGATTCATTTGCTGTATTTTGATTATATTATTCTACAGGAACAATTATTCTAGCTAGTGCATTGGGTACTGGTGTATATGATTTTATTACTCTAGTTGCATCTGTAAATGTATCTAACAACTGATTCACAATCATCTAGAGATTAACTATCCTTCATACTTCATTTTTACATTGGGTGGTATGAGGATCTAGATGAAAAATTATTATCATATTCCATGAGAATTTATTTTCCTTTCCAATATTGACATTTTTCTCATGTTTCTCTTCAAGAGAATTTTTTTCTCTCCCTAATAGTGGGAAAGTTGTCTCATCAAAATGACAATCCCCAAACGACGTTAAGGTCCCATTTTGGTTTATTGAGGAGCAATAAGAACTTATACAACACAATCAAAAATAAGTAAATGCGAAATATCAAATTGGTACCCAAGCATAAGTTATAATGGAGAGTACCGGTGATAGGCTACAGGCCTAAGGCTAATCAATGTTGTTGCATATAAAACAGTAAGTCCCCAGGTAGAACTGGTAATTTTGTTTGCAATAACAAAGTTTTGTAATTATTTAGATGCACTTGATGAATGATTCTGCTAATGTACATGTGGAACTAGATGTTCAACATCAATTCCAACTAATGCACAATAATCATCAAATTTTTTTATATAAATTCACCAACATTATCTACTCGTATGCTTTTAATTAGATAATTTCGGAATTATGCTCGAAGTCTAATAATCTAAGCAAACAATCTAGCAAAAGCAATGTTATGACTTGACAACAAACAAACATGTGACCATCTTGCGGATACATCAATTAATACCATAAAATAACGAAATGAGCCACTTGGTGGATAGATTGGTCCACATATGTCTCCTTGAATTCTTTGTAGTAAAGATGAAGACTCAAAACATATCTTCAAAATGGATGATTTAACCACCAATTTTCATGGTGAACAAATAATACAAATACTCTCATTAGATGATAAAATGTTGAGGTTCTGTAATGGGTGGCCATTAGAATTTTCAATAATTCTATGCATCATTGTAGATCTTGGATGACCAAGACAATCATGCCAAAGTTGAAACATTATTGGTTTGGAAAGCTTCTAACTTAAAACTACATATGTTTTGATTGATCTTATAAGTGTATAATACAATCCATATGAGAAAGCTTTGAGCTTTTCTAAAATAAGCTTTTGCCTTGAAATAATTTTAGTGATGCATAAATATTCAATATTCTTCTCATTTGTAGTTCCAATATGATATCCATTACTAGGTATATCTTTGAAACTGAGTAGATTTCTTCTGGATCTATTTGAGTAATGCACTATTTATACATAACTTGATGCCATTTGTTAACAAAATAATGGCTCTTCTAAAACCTTCTATTAAGTCTACAGGAGATTTGAGATATAATTATATCTCATTGTCTCAATTTTCATATGAGCAATTATTTTAATCAAGATACATGATGTCTTTAAGTGTCCATATAACAAGTTTAATAAGACTACAAAAGTATAGCTCTGCTTTTGTTTTTATCAATAATTTTCATAATTTATGGTTCAATATCCTCATCATTATTTTGGAATATACAGAGCAATAAAATATGAGATCTCAGTTTTCTTTAAGTTTTCAGTACACACACCTCTTCAGGGGCAGCTATTGTGAGCTTTTGCATGTTCTTTGGTTAAGATATTTGCATCTTTCTATATGCAATTAAGATCCCTTTTGTGAGTTTCACAAGGGGAGAAAAGAGTTCTCCCTTTTTAAAAATATTTAACTCTTCAAAAGTCATTATTTATATGATGAGAATTATATATAGCTCAAGCGTAATCTTTAAAATGATCATGATTTTTTATTATTTATTTCAAGGTATAATAACTTTGCAACAAAATTTAATTTTCATACTTCTATGTATAATGAATGATTTATTTATTGTTATTTATGTAAATTGTTCTTCAGGAACAATCACCCGAGTTAATATATTGGTAATGAGTATAAAATCATTTGGATATGTAATTTTCAAGTAAGCGATCTTTTGAAACTCATGTTCCCATGACTTATACAATAATCCTTATAATGAATGATGCATGTTAATTGTAATTTAACGTCATTAAGAATTTTATCTTTATTCTCTCTCTAAAGATGAGAAAATTTATTTATTGGCCTTATTTTGTTATCTTCATGAACTTATTTGCAACATCATGATGTCCATCTAGGACTTACTTATATTTTTATAACATTCTTCTAAGACTTAATTATACTATCTTACTATCCTTCAGAGATATATTAAACTATCATATTATTTTTTAATAACTAAAATGTCACATAATGTCCTTTAAGGACCAAACACATGATGCCCTTCAGGGACTAAAATCTAATATCAACTGTTGTCCTTCATGGACTACTAGGTAAGAATCTTCAGGTTCTTAAATTAATATCCGTATTATTTTCAATAATTTTTTATCATATTATACTTATGATCGTATGATAGTTTCGATCGTAAAATATATTTTTAGCATATGACAATATAAATAATATAATATAATTTTCTTAATGTATATAGATCCTTTTAGGATCTATTAAACTAACAAAGTGTTATTTATACAACATTGTTGTTTTTCACTTTGTAATACATAATTTGCTCTTCTAGAGTCTTCATATATAATTGGAAAAATATTAATATGATATTTATGTATACTTTAGGTGTACAACTATTGTAATTTCATATTTTATCAATAGCAAGTACTTTTCTTTGCTTTGGCGTGAATTCTATTTCCGATAGTTAAAATTTATTATGATCACCAAGACTTTATTGACCATAATCATCACTACGACTATTAGATGATTTAACATTCACTTTAGAAAGTGATATTAATTAATCTAGTCATGCGAGATAAATGAATTTTTACCTCATAATCATTAACATTATATTCAAAGGAAATTTCTATATAATAAATTCATTTATGAATATATTTGGAACTTTAGATTGTCAAAAATTTCATATTTGCTTTTTAGAACTTCAAATCTAAATCATAATAACTTTAGATTTAATTTAGAACTTCAAATTTTATCAATTACAATCCAAAACTGCAGGTTTTGATTGAATTTGTTCGGAACATCAAATTTTGATAATATATAACAATAATTAGAGTAATGAATAAATTTTGTAGAGTTACACATATAATGTATAACAATAAATAAGGCTAGTATAATTACATATATAGTTGGCAAAGCCGTACATATAATGCATAATGATAAATAATATTAGCATAAATAAAGTTACTATATTGAGTCGGCATGGCTATACATTCATTAAGTTAGTATAGTCAAAGTTACAAGAATGATAGTATGTAAATAAATATGATCAATAAGTAAATAATTCATAATAAGAATATGTTTCTTTACTTAGATCGTGTTGATAACGTGTTGTAAATTAGAGGAAATACAAAATATGAAAATATAGAAAAATATGAAAGTATAGTCAAAGTTACAAGAATGATAGTATGTAAATAAATATGACCAGTAAGTAAATAATTCATAATAAGAATATGTTTACTTAGATCATGTTGATAACGTATTGTAAATTAGAGAAAATACAAAATATGAAAATATAGAAAAATAAGGGAATCAATCCTAACATGAGAATGAAATAAGATATAAATTATAGATTGAGGAAGAGAAATGGAGAGAGAGATGAGAACCGAAGCAGTAAGACTTATATATTCATTCAATTTTGCCTATCAAAGAGATATAGATACACACTGTTATGTGTATTTTTCAGATTCATCAAATGGGTTGGTAAAAGCCCAACTTATGCCCAATAGAGTCAACCCAATAGAAGGCCCATCAGACAAGGCCCATATTTCAACTCTAAGCCCAGCGAGCTCCACAGCTCACCCAACAATCTTCTCAGCTCACAGCAACGAGCTCGTCTCACAGCCAGGTCGTAGCTCGTTCCACCATTCACCATAAGCACAGCTCGCTATTCGACTCTCAACGAGCTCCAGCTCGAGGTCGCCATACATGGTGGTTCGCCCAGAGCGCAATTAATGCAATATCTTCCAGAACAGGCAGTTACCTAATCAAATAGTGATTCTCTCTCCAGATATGGAAGTTAATTCAAATCCAAATTCAGTTAACCTTATCTCGGATTTTAAGGAGCAGTTTCCTGATTTCTATTCGAACAGATTAGGAAGTGTAATTAATTCATGATTCTCTTCCTATTTTGTTGCTTCCTAAATTGTAACGATACTTTTCCTATAAATAGGGGTTAAAATCCTTGTAAAAGACATGATTGAATATCATACTGTCACTCTGCAAAATTTAAGAGAGATAGCCGTGGACATAGGCACACTTGCTGAACCACGTTAAAAATCTTGTGCCTTCCCTGATTGATTCTTGGTTCTTTATTGCCTTCTTCTTGTTTTCTGTGTTTTCTCACATCGATTGCAGGTATTGGGTATTGATTACTCGTCAACTGAATTTCAACATCGATATTTTGGCGCTAGAAGAAGGGCCCAGACTGCAATCTTTTTCACTCTTTTCTATCTCAGTTCATCGATTTCAGATAACATGGAAAGAACCAAACAAACCAAGTATGTGGGTTCATAGGCTGACCAGGTAGAAAGTCAGCCTAGTCACCATCAACATGATGCACAGCAGGTGGAAGGTGCACCCATGCATGTAGTAGGAACGTCGTATGGTCAAGTGGCTGGTGCTGCAGCAAACATACCGCCTTTGCCTCCACGATAACCAATTCCAATTGCACCAGTAGTGGATGGACAACAGGTGTGGTATCAGAGGCAAAAGGCGCTGGAGGACACAGTCAGACAGCTCACAGAAGCCGTCAACATGTTGGTGTAGGCTCAGGTCCAGAACATACCTAGGGTTGAGGTTCAAGCACCAAGGCACAAGGCACGTGCCCTAACAGCATGAAGCGATGTAGGTGCCCAAATGGCCAGCAAGGGAAATCCCGAGACCGGCAGGCTCAACTTGCTCCTCCAATGCGCGTTCTAGAGCTAGAGGACACCCTGTCCGTGAAGAAAGGGAGGTCGCGTGCCCAGCTAGCCTAGTGGTAAGGCCGAGCCAAGAAGGATGCCAATGAGCAGAGGTTGGGCATGATAGAGTCAGAGCTGCAGCTTGGAATGTTGATGAGGTGAATGGATGACATGCAGGGTCCCATCAGCCTAAGGGTTGGCTTGAAGAGCACGAGAGGTATGACCCAGAGCATCCTTCTCCAAGTCGTGACCATAGGAGGAGATACGAGCTCCGAGACCCATAAGTAGAAGAGCTCCTCCAGAGGGTCCAGTAGTTGGAAGCGCGACCTGGAGCCCCAGAGCAGCGTGGGCACTACGGAGAAAGGACCCCATTTACAAGGGAGATTAAGACACAGCCTCTCCCTCCGAGGTTTAAAATGCCGAAAATTCAACAGTACAATGGGGACAGTGACCCATACGATCACCTCGACGCTTACAACATTCAAATGGATCTGTAGACACAAAATCCTATGGTAAAGTGTCGTGTATTCCCAGCCACTTTAGGGGACATTTCGAGAATGTGGTTCAAGAATCTCCCAGCTCGCAGCATAGGTAGTTGAGAGCAATGCCAACAGAAGTTCGTTGGTCAGTACAGGGCACTAAGAAGGCAGCTCGTTCCATCCTTCCACCTAGCTACTATCTTCCAGCGTCAAGGTGAATCTTTGAAGGAGTATATCACCAAGTTTAGACGCGAGGTAGCGAATGTCGAACATCCTTCGGACGAAAGTATACTGACAGCAATCTCAGCTGGGCTGCGTAAGGATAGAAAACTGTGCAAAAACATTTACAAGTCCCCAGTGAAGGATTTGGGAGAGTTCTACGAGCGAGCCGCGAAGGAAATAAGGTGGAAAGAGACCTTCGGCTCGAAGAAGCAAAATCAGAAGAATGAAGCAGGCAGTTCCAACCAGCCAAAGAGGAGAAACAATGGCAAGAATGAAGAAGGTAGAAACAATGGCTTAAGCAATCGGATTGCAAAAAGCATGTGAGGTGACGACCCCTGCATAGCTCACTTAAATGAAAGAGCCTAAAAAGCAGGTGTGGTTGAGTACCCCTGCATAGCTCACTATAATTAAAAAGAGCCTAAAAAGCAGATGTGGTTGAGTACCCCTGCATAGCTCGCTATCAAAAAGCCAAAAAAAACAAGCGAGGTGACGACCCCTGCATAGCTCACTTAAAGAAAAAGAGCCAAAAAAGCAGATGACTAAGTGTCTCTGCATAGCTCGCTATCAAAGAGCCAAAAAAATAGATGACTAAGTGTCTCTGCATAGCTCGCTATCAAATAGCCAAAAAAGAAGGCGAGGTGATGACCCCTGCATAGCTCACTTAAATGAAAGAGCCTAAAAAGCAGGTGTGGTTGAGTACCCATGCATAGCTCGCTATAATTAAAAAGAGCCTGAAAAGCAGGCGAGGTGATGACCCCTGCATAGCTTGCTATAATTAAAAAGAGCCTAAAAAGCAGGTGACTAAGTGTCCCTACATAACTCGCCAAAAAGAGCCTAAGACATCTATACAAAAGGAGATATAATCAGGTCGCGGCAGGCAGACTATTAAAATACTAAAAATTTTCTAAGTTTCCTATTTGACAGATCATTCATGTAATGTGGGGCTCGATCTATGAGTAAACGATCTGCGAGCTAATGGTTCACAGATGCCTAATTCTACAGTATGCATGCATAATAGGCCACGAACAGTAATCAGGTCGCTAATAAACATGTAACAGGATCAAATCAACAAAAGTTGAAAAGTCGTGTTCAACAAGAAACCCAGAACAGTGAACATCCAACAACGACATGCCATATTCAAGCCATCTCAGCCACAAAAATGATGAAACGCAAGCACAATATGATATGAACTCAGCAAAATGAACCAAAAATTGAAAGTTTGAAGATAGATGGAGGACTTACCATGATTCTTTGATGAAATGGAAAGGAATGGTGACTGGAAGTGATGATCTTGTGAAAGAACAGTGAGTTTTTTGAAATTGGTCGCTTGGTTGCTTCGAGAGAAAATGACAGAAGGAAAAGAAAATGAGAAGGCTCCACCAGTTTATATAGGTGGACGAGCTCAAACCCCAGTTGTCAGATCTCCGAGTAGTGTAACCGTCATTAATCTAATGGTGCAGCACGAGGTATGATCTTGTAATCATGCAGCCGTCATTTGAAAGACGTGCGCATTAAATGCACGTGTGAAGGACGTGCTAGCATCGTTTCAATTACCTATTGCATGATTGCCACGTGTCAAAGCTGAAAAGACAGAATCCGGAAGGGAGGGAAAGCAGTAATTCAAGTTAGCTTACCAAAGAAGTTAGCTTTTATCAGCGAGCTCGAGCTCCCACTTCGCAAAACGAACTGAGAGCTGGGGGGCTAATGTTATGTGTATTTTTCATATTCATCAAATGGGCTGGTAAAAGCCCAACTTAGGCCCAATAGAGTCAACCCAATAAAAGGCCCATCAGACAAAGCTCATATTTCAACTCTAAGCCCAACAAGCTCCACAGCTTGCCCAGCAATCTTCTCAGCTCGCAGCAACGAGCTCGTCTCACAGCCAGGTCGTAGTTCGTTCCACCATTCACCATAAGCACAACTCGCTATTCGACTCTCAACGAGCTCCAGCTCGAGGTCGCCATAAACGGTGGTTTGCCCAGAGCGCAATTAATTCAATATCTTCCAGAATAGGCAGTTACCTAATCAAATAGTGATTCTCTCTCCAGATATGTAAGTTAATTCAAATCCAAATTCAGTTAACCTTATCTCGGATTTTAAGGATCAGTTTTCTGTTTCTATTCGAACAGATTAGGAAGTGTAATTAATTCATGATTCTCTTCCTATTTTGTTGCTTCCTAAATTGTAATGATACTTTCCCTATAAATAGGGGTTAAAATCCTTGTAAAAGACACGATTGAATATCATACTGTCACTCTGTAGAATTTAAGAGAGATAGCCGTGGACGTAAGCACACTTGCTGAACCACGTTAAAAATCATGTGCCTTCCCTGATTGATTCTTGGTTCTTTATTGCCTTATTCTTGTTTTCTATATTTTCTCACATCGATTGCAGGTATTAGGTATTGATTACTCGTCGACTGAATTTAAACGTCGACACACACAATTTCTAAATACTCCTTTAACGGCTTAACCACCCCACCAAATACATTTTCTTTTGAAATTGGTGGGATCCACCCAATGATTGACAACAATATGTATATATTGTTGTAAACAACCTAACTCAATATTGTGTACTTTGGATCTTTAGGCCCTCATGGTTTTACTTTCAGGCTTCAAGCCAAAAGCGCGTCTTACCATGTAAAGTTCTATTGCCCCATTTAAACCACATCTAGTAGATGTTTGGAAGGGATATGGGACTTCCAGTCATAACACACCCCTCATCTCAATCGTGCTAACAATGTGTTGTAAACGGCCCACTAAAATATTGTCCGCTTTGGAACTTCGAGTCGTCAAGGCTTTGCTTTCAGGCTTCAGGCCCAAAATGCATTGTGGTAGGTAAAGGCCTATGGCCTCATTTAAACCGCATCTAGCACACGTTCAGGAACAATGTGGGACTTCCAATCACAACATATATATATATATTTATATATTTTCCCTAATTACTACAATTAGAGTTTGAAGCCATATTTATATGAAATTTTTCTCTATTTTCAACAGCCAAACTCCTCCCTTGAAAACTATCGTACATTATTAAGAATTTCCTTCTCCCAAATGGAATTGAAACCTCAAATATAGCAAGTTTGGAGATTAAGGTCTATCTTGAAGGTATTCAAGAATCAAGTAGGTATTATTTTTATTTCTTTTCCTCTCTCTTAAGGTTATGATTTGGTTCTAGAAGTATTAAAACTTTATTTCAATTCCTAGGTTCTTTGCAAAGGTGTGTTAGCTAAATTTTTAAACTCAAATAACACCCAAGGTAAGAATTTGTTTTACTAGGTTATACTTAATGAAAAATTATAATGATTAGATTTTTATGTCTACTATTCATACATTAAATTTTGCAATTTTTCGATAAACATATTAAGAGATATAAATTTTAGATTGGACTTGTGGTTGGAACCAAAATCTGAAAGATAGATTTTTGGTCCTTGAAGTTTTGACATTTTTTAGCATACTGCTGATAGTGGAATGATCTAAAAATTTTTCTATAGGTTATTTTATATGTCTTCTATTAGAATATAAAATTTTATGATCTTTCGATAATTATAGAATTTATTAAAATTTCTAGAGTACACTGTGGTCAGAAATAAGTTTTTCTGGACATATTTCAACAAGCTGAAACGAATGAAATTTTATTCATCCTAGTAGCCACAGTTTGAGTTGAAATTTTTACTAAAGGTTGTTAATGTCTCTAGAATGTCTATTTAAAATTTTAGACTAATTGAAGACATAAAGAATTAATTTAAAATGTTTAGGTTGATAGTGCCAAGCTAAAATTTCGAAGTGAAAAGGATGAAATTTATGATTTATTTCAATAAGGTTATTTTTGTCCAAATAAAATTATTATGTTGTTGTATGGTGACAATTTTCTGCTTATAATTGAATAGGGCTCGATTGATTTTTTGGACATTGAAATAAGTTGTTTGGATTGTTCCAGGTAAGTAAATTTTTCATAGCACGGGTTATATTGTTTTCTAATAATAAATTTAACATTTATAATTGAATTTTTTAAATTTTATTTATTGTCATTTTATCTTAAGCAAAACATATTTTATACTTTAATTATTGTTTTCTAAATATATTTTTGACAAATAAATTTTGAATGTACTTTTACAAAGTATACGTAAAAGTTATGCTTTTGCTAAATTGGGTTTTTCAACTTTCCTTTTTATTATATTCTATTTAAATGATTTTGTGTCCTTCAATATATGTCTTTGTAAAATGTTCAATTGTATCAAAATTATTCCTCCGTATTTGAAAAGTATGATATATATTGTAATGATAATTGTATTATAAAATGTTTTTGCTCAATTATCATAGTACCACTAACGTTATTATTGTTCCAGCTGGGTTATTATGTGCACACCTACTGTTACCGAGTTATACGAGTTAATGTGACATACCGTTACCAAGTCTTATGCGTAAATGTGACATATCATTACCAAGTCACACGGGTAAATGTGGCATACCATTACCATTACCATAGGCATTATGTGACATGAGCTACTGGTTTTTATTTAATAAAGGTTAATGTTAAATGTTTACCGTTATAATATGTATTTATATGGTTCAGTTACTCAAAATACATCAAATATTTAACAGTTTGGTTTTATTTAATAAATGTTACTATTAAATGTTTGCTGTTATAATATATATTTATATAGCTCATTTACAGAAAATATGTTGGTTAATTTTTTAATAAACCAATTTATTAAAACTTTGCAAGTGTGTAAATCATTTATCAAGTATAGTAGACAAGCAAGAGTCGATCCCATAAGGAGTTTCAACTTACTTTAATTTCAAGTTTATTTGAAACCTAAACTAAGAACAATTAAATTAAATAAAAGGGGTTTTGGAATTTGAATTACAATTAAATTAAATCATGACAGAAAAAAAATAAATCAATAATAAAAGCTTAATTAAGACATCTTATCCACCACTAAACAATCCCTCAATTTGCTAAAAAGATTAATAAAATTAATTCATGTTAATGCATAATGAATACATTCATGATAAGGTAATGGTCATACTACATGTCATATTAATTCTTCCTTAGATTGTATATAAATCACATGGCGTCTATATAGATACCTATATTCCTAATTATAACCTAACATGGTGTCTACTTAAATTTAATAATTGGAACCCATTAAGCACTAGAAAAATATGAATGTCACACAAATCCTAGAACATGGTGTCTATCCTAAGTATTTATGAATTAATGTCCCTCAATTGGTTTGTAAGCAATTGATGGTTGCCAACAAAGAATATGTCCATTTGGCGTGCGATTTATATTCTTACAACATAATCTTACAAACATGCTCCTCAGGTAATCAATTAAAGAACATAATAAATAGAATAAATTTTAACTAGAGACATTAATCTCATCATGCAAAACATATAACCTTATTGAAAAGATAAAAAAAAATTGAGTTCATGTTTACATCTTCATTTCTGCCCTAACTAATAAACTAATTACATAAACATAAAAATAAAGAAAAGAAAAGGAAAAGATAGAACCAAATTGACTTTCTTGCTCCTTGTTGTAGCTCCACACCCTTTGAATGAATGTTAGTTGTTGCATTAAATTGGGTATTTATAGGCACACAAGCCTAGCTTAATCAAAACTCTAACCCTTCTCTTGATTTGGATGAAACTTTTTTATCTTTATCTCTTGTTGTTCTAATCTCATCCAAATATGCTTGACTAATTAGTTTAGGACATGACAATGCTTAGAAGTCAATTAGGATTGAAAAACAAAGAGTTTCAATTGAATTAAAACTATTTCGTAGCTATCAAGTCTCATGACAGTCTAACCTTTAGGTACTAAATTGGTCATAACTTTCTCTAGAAAATTCTGATTCATAAATCGTCAGTGGCTATGGAAACCAGACATCCAAGGCTTTAATTTGATATGTTATAGTTCATGTTACTCAAATTGTGCACTCTGTATGAGCTCCTGCAAGTTACATCACTTTTCTGCCCAAAAATTCTGCAATTTCTTTACAGAAACTTTTCAAATTTGATTTTTTATTTTCTCCCAATTCGTTTCCTTATAGCACAATTTTAGAATCCTTATTTGATTTTTCTTCAATTATTCAATGCTTATCTAAATTCCTCTTGATCTTCTTCCCTAATTGAAATTCTTGTACTAAAAGAAATATGAATTAAATCGGATTCTTGTTTCCTTTTCTAACTCATATTTGAATGGCAATTTGTAAAATTGTACCCTTGAATTTCTTCAATTTCTCAAAGATGCATTAATCTTCAAAAATCTTCCAATTCTATCCTCTTTCTTCTCAAAACCTAAATTTAAACACTAAAACCCTAAACACATTAAATATACCAGTTCTACTCAAAAACACACATAAATAATAGGTAAATTAGGTGTAAAATGATAATAATAAATTACCTAACAAAATACTGAAAATGTTTAATAGATTTCTAATGTCATGTTGAATTTACTTATTAGTTGATGGCTTTCCCTCTCATCTCTACTTTTTTTTTATAGAATAGTAGGTTATATATATATTGAGGGATGACTTCGAGTTACTGGTGTCGCTTGGTAAAGGATTTCGGTTCTAGAACTATGGCTATTTATCTTGCTATAATTTAAGGTGTAATTAAGTTTGTTTCTTTCGTTAGGACATAAATGTAAGCATTGATTTTAAATTATCATAGATTTGAGTTGTTTAAGACTTTTATTGACTTGTTAAGGCAGAATTATATTGTTTACGAATAAAGTACATTGTGAAATTTAAGTTTTATAGAGTATCATTCTAGATTCCTTCTATCGAGATTGGGGTGTTACACACGTACTCTCCCTGTGCCAACTTAAATAGGTTATTTTTCCAGTCATAAGTCAAATATAGTGTTAAACGGTGTTAAACAACTCATTGCTCCAAATAATGTGATTTAGACAGTGGCACCATAATTTTCAAAGGTTATAATTAAATGAAAGTTTGACAAAACAATTTTATGTTAATTATATGAATCATATCTATCTGTGATCTTAAGGCGACCTCGAGGTAACCATAACCCAATATCTCCAGTATGTATCCAACCATCATCATCAAATACTTCTCTCCTGTTTAATTAATGAAGTCAGAAGATTTGCTAATTCATTTTAGTAACAATGTCTAAAAGCGTATAAAGTTTAACTACGTTTGAACTTCACGTTGAGGATAGGGCTGATCTTCAAATGTGTAATTCATTTCAAGAACATCCACAAGTTTCACTTCTAAAAGAAGAAAGATATAAGACAAATATTATCACACACAAGACAGAAAAAGAAATTTGTTTTTTTTTTTTTTTCTAGCATCTCATCATATTGATACAGGTTACTTTTTGTTTAGTATGCGTAATGAATTGCATTTGGCTTCTCCAATTCTCGGATTCATTCATGCTGAAAATTACATAGTTACCTATAATTTAAAATTACACATTAACAGAGTTTGTCTCTCAAAAAGAGGCAAAATATTTTGTAGTAAGTAGAAATTTTTCATTTATGCAGTAACGTACATGTAGCAGGCGCGGGATAAAACTCACAATTGAAGTACTCAGTTGATTTCCAAGTTTTCATAAACAACTTACCATAAGCAGGGTTAGAAGACCCAACATGACCATTTAAGTCATCACCCTCATCAATACCGCATGTCATACCAGAAGTCTCAGTCAAACCATATCCTTCCATTATGCGACATCCAAAGCAACTATGAATATTTTTACAAGTGCAACAATAAAGTATACCGGTTAGATACATAGACACATATAAGGGTGAGATAGGCAGAGATGCAATTTCACTCGAGAATCAACTTACATCTTCAAAAAATCCATTACATCTGGAGATAATGGTGAAGCAGCTGAAGCCATAAAACGAACTTGTCCTCCAAGCTTTTCTTTTATCTTATTAAACACCGAAGTGTCCCATATCAATGATGAGTTTTGGTTTGAAAAATCATTTTTATATAATTAATAAAAACACAAAAGAGTAACAACCACACATGCATGCATCGGTTCGAGTAGTATAAGGAGTTGTAAATGTTTAGAGCTTAACATTTATAATTCTAATTTGTGTCTTCCATAATACTTTTACATGTCAAGAGGATGGTATGGAGGGGTTAATAAGAAAAAAATAGATGGTTTAGTTTCTTGCAAACCGACGATTCATCATGGCTTCCTTCTTGGAATTGTATGCTGCTGTGAATAGCCTCTGCCTCAGAGTCCCAGAAATCTTTACGGTGTTCATTATTCTGTGACAGCCAACAGAATTGGGGACTGAGAGATCATAGGGAATACAAAATTATAAGCGAGGAATGCTGCAAAATATAGTTGGGTTTAGAACAGCCAAATCATCCATCAACTTCATATTTTCCTACAAAAATGGATTAGCATACTAAAGTCAATGAAGATAAATTATAACATACTTCAACCAATGCAAGTAACTAGTAAAAAAATAACTGCAAATCTTTAGTTAAGTAACATACCTCTTGATAGAAACCAACAACAACCCATAATAGGCTATAACAATTTGGTTAGTTCACTCATAAATGTGGGCTAAAGGAAGATGGGATATATAACTGTCAAGAGCACATAATTTGACATAAAAATCATAACTCAATATCAAAACTGTTAAGTTAGGTAAAGCCATATTATTTATATGGCGGTGGAGCCACATTTTTTGACTTGATGAAGATAGTGAAGCAAATTCTTGCACGCTACTAAAACTTCATGATTAGGCAAATATATTTTCACATTTGCACCGCCATGTTAATGCCTATATAAAGGCATGGGCTTTAGTCATTTTAAGTGTCCCATGTCCCATGTCTCCTCTCCCTAGTTCTCTCCTAAAATTTTAGAGAGAGGTTATATTGTAGTTATTAGTTTAATAAAATTCTTTTAGTCTTGATCTTTGGATGTTTCCCTCACATTGAGAGTTTTACCATATAAATCTAGTATCCACTATTTTTATTTTATTTCTTCAATTTTCTTTTAATATTATTCTCGATTTCAAGTTTTCTCTGGGATTGTAACAGTTTTGAATCGTCATAACAATGGCATCAGAGCTATATGTTTTTCAGAAAATTCTGAGTATACTCTGTAGTTGTAGCATTATCTGATCTTCCACATTAGAAAAAAATTATTTCTAGTTACTAGAAATAAGTGTGGTGGTGTGGAAGTATATGTTTAGGAAAGGATCTGGCTAGAAAAGACATGATATTTAAGTATGTCCATTATGACTCACCTCTCTTTCTAAGAAACTTATTGATGGCACTATTCATAGATACGTGCATTATTTTGAAATAGGGTACTATTGATGACACTGTTCATTGGATATCTTATAAGTGTTTCATAAAGATGGTTGCAAAATTCGAAATTGCAAAGTTCAATAAAAATAATTTGTCATTGTAGAAAATGAAAATGAAGGCTATTTTGAGGAAAGATAATTGCTTATAAGCAATAAAAGAAATGCCAGCCGAGATCATTGATGACGCTAAGTGGAAAGAGTTGGATAACAACACAATTACCAATCTCCATCTGGTTTTAGCAAATGATGTATTATCAAGTGTGGTGAAGAAGAAGATGGCTAAGGACGTATGGGACACTTGTCACTACACATGAAGATTTTCTTAAAAAGGAAGCTTGGTAATCTTTAAATGGCGAAATCTACAATAGTAATCAACCACATTAACATCTTAAATACTCTATTTTCTTAACTTTCAATGTTAGGTCATACAATAGAGATAAATGAATGTGCAGAAATTCTACTTCAAAGTTTACTCGATTCATATAATCAATTTGTCATCAACCTGACAAATAATATGCTTACAAACTATCTACTTTTCGATGATATTGCAACTACCATCTTAGAATAATAAAGTAGGCAAAAAAACAAAGAATACAGATTGGCAAGTAGTACACAAGCAGAGGCTTTGTCAATGACAAGAGGGAGATCAATGGAACGTGGCCCCAGTAGGAGTCTCAATCATGGTAGATCAAAATCAAGATGTAAGAAGAATGTCAGATGATATAATTATGGCAAGAAATGGCATGTCAAATGTAAGAATAAAACTCTTGAATTATCAAACTTGCAGAGATGTATAGAAAGTGCCTCAGATGATGGTGACGTCTTATACAGCGAAGCAACCATTATTGTGGAAAGCAGATTATAGTTCATTAATGTCTGGATTCTATATTCAATAGTCATTTGGCACATGACCTCTCGTAGAGAATGGTTCCACACATCTGAACCTATCTTAGGAAGATCTCTATTTATGAGTGATGATCATGATGTAAAGATCACTGGTATTGGCACAATCAAGATAAAGATGCACGATGGTACAATTCGCACTACTTAGGAAGTACGACATATGAAGGGCTTGAAAAAGAAACTATTGTCTTTAAGACAATTGGATAATCTCAGATGTAAGACCATATAGAAAATAGAGTCTTAAAATTATCAGAGGTGTGCTTGTTTCATGAAAAGAGAAAAAATTGTTGCAAATCTATGCATGTTTAAGGGAAAATGAAAAGATTGACAAAACAATTTTATAGTAATTATATGAATCATACCTATCTATGATCTTAAGGCGACCTCTAGGTAACCATAACCCAATATCTCCCGTATGTAGCCAACCATCATCATCAAATACTTCTCTCCTGTTTAATTAATGAAGTCGGAACATTTGCAAATTCATTTTAGTAACTATCGACGTTTGAATCTGGTCGACCCAAATTCTTAACTCAATACTATAAACAAAACAAAACAGAAATAAAAAACAAGAGAAAGAAAAGAGGAAGAACAGTGAGTGCACGATGATTTTATATGGTTCAATTGGAATGATACCTACGTCCACGACTGTGCTCTCTGGTTATTTTGATAGAGTCACAATATATTATTACTTATTATTTTTCATGTATCGTTACAATGAATTTTCAACTCCTATTTATAGTGTGAGGTATTACAATTTGAGTACAAATAAAATAGGAAAGAATTCTATATTAATTACACTTCTAAAACTGGTATCCACCAATTTAGGGATAGATTCCATCGACATAGGAGTTTGAATTTATTTTCAATTCTAGTAGTTGACTTTTCCTCAATTTGAGTTGTTGCCTTTCTAAGAGATTCCTTTAACGAGCACTTCGATCTGTGAGTTAGAGCCTACATTGAACGACCTAGAGCTTAGCATAAGGCAACCTTGACCATAGTTAACTAGCAACCTGAGAATTATAACAGCAAACTTAGAGCTCGTTCCTACAAGCTAAGTACTAGCGAACTAGGCCTTCGCTTATTAGGTTAGTCCATTGGATCAGTTCGTTGGGCTTTTACCAGCCTAATTATACAATTTCAAATATACCTACAATAGTAACAATGTCTAAAAGCATACAAAGGTTTGAGCTTCATCTTTGTCATAGCCTCGAAAGACATTGAAACCCCTTACACAAACTTCATCTTGAGGATACGCTAATCTTCAAATGTGTGATTCATTTCAAAAACATCCATCTGTAAGTTTTGTAAGGCCCGAATCTTAATGGATCCAAAAGATTAATTGAAGCCTAAATTTTAAGTGGGCCAAGATTAATCAAAGTAAACCCAAATTGGAAATTAATGTAGCCCATTTTTCTACTAAATACACTCTTTTTTTTTAAGCATAAAAGATATATACATAAGGTGCAATTCCATGAAAAAGAAAAAATAAAGGGAAAACATGTTGTTGTAGGGGTCAACACATAAGACAAAGGTAAGTAAAAGGGGGAATGAAATGAATGTGTGTGCGTTGGCCATACATATGTTTATAGATAGTGAGTTAGAGATAAGAGGTAAAGAAGATGTGATAAAAATAATAATAAGAAGAAGATATTAAGTGGTTAAATATATGGTGGATTATGTCTGTGGAAAATTTAAAAAAAAAAAAAAGAAAAGAATATTAAATGGGGAACTGGGTGGCCGATCAAAACAAATGGTACGTGAGAGTGATTTTGTTTTTGTTTATATATATATATATATATATATATATGAGACCAAATGTGAACAAATATGTATGGGAGTGTTTCGTGTCCATGACAATCAAATGGTGGACAAATTTTATTAAAGGGCTATAGTACATATATATGTCTTCAAATAGAAGTAAATCAAACATAGGAAACCAAACCGCATCAAAATGGAGAAGAAAATAACAAGTTGAAGAAGAAGAAGAAGAAAAGAAAAGGCAAAGAAAAGAGGAAATAATTAGAGCTGATTTCTAGATTGATTTGGCATGCAATAAATTCAATTTCAGGTTTAATTTCGGATGGGCTTTTATAGATTCTAAATAGGCTTTTGTGTTGTTTTTAGGTGGAAAAGAACTCAAAGATAATTTGGGTGCTAGTGGTTTCAAATAGAGTCTAAAACTTAAAATAGTGAGTGGATTGTTTTTATTTAAATTGAATTATTGTTTATAGTTATCTATATTTTTAGATTTTGTTGTTTATGGATTATTATAAATGAATTATTTGTTAATAATTAACTTCTTGGATTGTTTATTTCAATTGAATTAAGTTGAATTAAATTATTTAAATTTCAGCTTTTATTTATTTGATTGTTATTAGAACAAAATTATTTAATTAGTTAATTGATTTATTGATTATGTATTAAGATTTATGATTTGATTTTAGAATATTTATTATTGATAGTTATATTTTTATTTAGAAATCGAATAATACAAATTTGCATATGAAAATTATTTGAGTTAAGAAACGAATAAGATGGGATTTTAAGAATACTAGGATTGTACCCCCTTTAATGGTTAAGCAGACTTCATGTGTGTAAGTTTTAGAAAGTCATTCAACACATGTATAATAGCTGTCTAGGGAGTCATTGAGTCGTCCAACATATGTATAACAAATATTATCCCTAACTCTGCATGTGTGTTGAATACCTCCATCATGTATGATAGATTTTCTTAGGTACTAGATTGGTGTGAATTGAGTTTTTATTAGCAATTAGAAATTATCCATATAAATATTTATATTTTATCATGATAAGAGATGTAATTTTAGTATTAATTTTAGATATGATTAAATATTAATTATTAAGATTTTATTTATTATCAGTCTTATATTATATATGTTAATTATTATTGAAAATGATTTATTTAGTTTTTGAAAGTATATCTACTTATTAGGCGTTAGTTCTCGCCCTTGTATATTTTTATAACTATTTCTCAGGTAATCGTTAGGTCTCAAAAGAAATCATCAGATAGGAAGAGATGGGCCACTCGATCACATGACGCTAAGAAATATATTTTGATATTGTATATATATTTTGTATATTACATGGCATCTAGGTTTGCGTGTGTATATTTGTCACTTTAATATTGTAAAATATTTGATTTCTCATCAGTTTTGCTTATGTCTCTATTTGAAAATGATGTCAACCTCCTTTATAGTTACGTTCTCATATGAAAACAAGTTTGTTTTATATGTTTTATATTATATTACTCATATTTAAAATAGTTTACAAGTGTTTATTTTGATTATTATAGGGTGGAATTATTGATTAAATAACAATTTTATCACCAAAATTTTTATTAAACCATCTTATGTATTGTTAAATTTTCAAATGATTTCTATTAGAAAGTTTAGAATCATATACAAGTTTTGAACATATCACAAGATCCTCTCGGATTCAAGATAGGAGTTTGGAAAGATCCTATCAAGTTTCACTTCTAGAAGAAGAAAGATGAAATACACATATTATCACATGTAAGACTAACAAAGAAATTTATTTTTTCTAGCATCTCATCATATTGATACAGGTTACTTTTTGTTTAGTATGCATGATGAATTGCATTTGTCTTCTCTAATACTCGGATTCATTTGTGCTGAAAACTATATAATTACCTACAATTTAGAATTACACATTAACAGAGTTTGTCTCTCATTGGGAAAAGATAGATGCAAAATATTTTGAAGTAGAAATTTTTCATTTATGCAGTAACGCATATGTAGCAGGCCAATACTCATAATTGAAGTACTCAGTTCATTTCCAAGTTTTCGAAATCAACGTACAACAGGCAGGGTTAAGTCGTCACTTATATTTTCTATAGTACAAAGTTGAAAGTTGAGTTTCTTCTAGGAGACCCAACATGACCAGTTAAGTCGTCACCCTCATCTATACCGCATGTCATACCAGAAGTCTCAGTCAAACCATATCCTTCCATTATGCGACATCCAAAACAACTATCAAAATTTTTACATGTGCAACAATAAATTATACGAGTAAGATACATAGAAAGATAAAAAGGTGAGATAGGGAGAGACACAATTTCACTCGAGAATCAACTTACACCATCAAATATCCATTACATCTGGGGACAATGGCGAAGCAGGTGAAGCCATGAAACGAACTTGTCCTCCAAGCTTTTCCTTCATCTTATTGAACACCAATCTGTCCCACATCATTGATAAGTTTTGGCCTGAAAAATCATTTTTATATAATTAACAAAAACACAAAAGAGTCACAACCACAAAGCATGCATCCGTTCAAGGATTGTATATGTTTAGAGCTTAACATTTATGATTCTAATTTGTGTCTTCCATGATACTTTTATGTGTAAGAAGACAGTATGGATGGGATTAATAAGAAAAAAAAAGGTGGCTTAGTTTCTTGCAAACCGACCATTCATCATGGCTTCCTTCTTGGAATTGTATGCTGCTGTGAATAGCCTCTGCCTCAGAGTCCCAGAAATCTTTACGGTGTCTGTTATTCTGTGACAACCAACAGAATTAGGAACTGAGTGATCATAGGAAATACAACTAGAGAATAAATTATGCAGCAGTCAACCATGATCGTACCCTGCATATATTCGGTTATACAAGCGAGGAACGCTGCAAAATATAGTAGGTTTTAGAACAGCCAAATCATCCATCAACTTCATATTGTCCTGCAAAAATGGATTAGCATACACAAGTAAATGACGAAAAATTATAACATCCTTAGTCCAATACAAGTAACTAGTAAAAAATAACTACAAATTTTTAGTTAAGTAACATACCCCTTGATAGAAGCCAACAGCAACCCCATAATAGGCTATAACAATTTGGTTAGTTCGTTCATAAATGTGGGCCAAAGGAAGATAGGATATACAACCCTTAAGAACACATAATTTAACATAAAAATCAGAACTCAATATTGAAACAAACCAAAAGCATCGATAACAATCCAAATGTTGAACCTACATGTCTGACGGATAAAATTTGTTCTTTAACACTGAAACCAGCAACACTTGAGACCAAGTTCTGATGTGTCAACACCACTCCCTTTCAAGATAAAGAACAAAAATTAAATAAATAAACACAGCATTACAAAATATAGATAGTCAAATCACTGCAACAATATCAGCTTAGTTGCGGGAACTGAGAAACAAATTTCAACCTTTGTCAAAGCAGAAACCATTTTGTGTAGCCTCACTTTAGCGGAGCCGTTTCGACAACTGGTCAAGTATTCACAGAGGTCAGCCATGGCTGATGAAAAAGACGAAAGTGGAATTCAGTCGACGGCGCTTTGATGAAGAAAAATGCGAGTCCGGCGGCTCAAACTTGGGATTGAAGGTTGAAGGTTTGACGGCCATGGCTGGAGAAGAAGAGAGCTACGAGACGGCGGCTGCTATGGAGGAAAAGACTGGTTAGAGCGGCGGTTATGGTGGAGAGGTGCATGTCGGCGGCCAAGTTTTACTGAAAGCAACATTGAAATTCGGCTGCCAAGTTGGTATACTTATATGATCTGAATCTTGTGGATATTATATGGAAGGAATCAAGGCCAAAGCCTCCAAACAAACCGATTAGAGGACATGACTTGAAATATGCTGGATTGGACCTGGCTTCGAAACTTTCTTCCCTGAGATCTGAATTTGTTGATGCTGGTTCATCTGCAATTGTGATCTCTATGCTTGAAGAAGTAGCCTGGCTGCTAAATGTGGTAACATTTTAATATTCTCTTTCAGAACAGCCCTGGTAATTCTTACGTAGCTAGAAACAGAATGCTTATAAACATGTACACCAAATATTTTGGGAAGATGGGCACTTTTTGGAACCCCAGAAGGATGGTGATACCTAATTATCGCCATTGTGAGTTCAGTCAGAGTCACATTTACAAATTTTGTTCTGCAGAGAGGAAGTGATGTTCCACATTCACCTGTCGTGTATGCCTACTTAATTGTAGAGATTGATAAAGCAACATTGTTCATAGATGATGCTTAAGTCACCCCAGATGTGACGAATCACTTGAAGAATGCTGGAGTAGAGTCGAAGTCATATGATTCCATCCTTTCTGAAATAAAAAGGCAAGTTTAGGGGCTTAAATAAATTTGTTCTACTATGAAGAAGTTATGTGTTCTGTTGTTGTTCATAGGCTCGATATGTTAGTTGTGAAAACTCATTTGCCAATCACTGAAGAATGATATATGGCATCTTTTTCCAGTTCTAGGTGCTCAGCTTTGGTTAGATCCGTATTCTGTTAATGCTGCTATTATGCACACGTATAAACTTTGCAGTGATAAATATCTTGGTAGTATTGGGAATGATAAAAGGAAACATAAGGCTAAAACCTATGGTGATTCCAATGGTCAGTCTGGGGGAGCCACAGGGGTGTACAAGCAATCCCCTATCTCTCTGGCAAAGGCCGTGAAGAATTCTGAGGAGTGAGAAGGAATGCAGAATTCTCACATCAGGTATTGATATTTAGTTGTATTGCACATCATTAAATGGTATCAAGTACCTTATTGATTTTAACGAGCATGGGTTGGGACAATAGTCTGAATTAATCAAGCTGCGGGGTTAAAATGCAGTTATTTGTTGGTAACCATACAAAAGCAGCTATGAGCTATGTATGAGATCTATCAAGAAATTACTTTTGCTATGTCATTGTTTTGGTTGGACGGATTTGATGTTTTTACATACCTGTCAATGCGAAGTTGATTCTTTAGAGATTTCCTTGGTTTTGATTTATTAGAAAATGCCGTTTTTGTGCGACATCATGATTTGTTTTGATTATTAGAAAATGTTATTTGTGTGATCTCATGATTTAATTAAGTTTTTTTAAGTAAAGTTTTCCTGAGAAAAATATTTTGTGACATTCTTCTAGCAATAGTTCTTTATCAATAAAAGAGCTTATGAACAATAATGATTAGTATCCACAAACATGCATGACACTATCTTCTTCTGGGTATAATTAATTATTTTCATTGAAAGAAACTCTAGAGTTGATGTTTTTGAGATAGATCAGTTTCAGGAACTTTAAGAAATAAGTCTATCACGTTGTTTCCATGCAGGGACGCTGCTGCTTTGGCACAGTTTTGGGTCTGGCTGGAAGAGGAACTTCATAATGATGTGAAACTAACAGAGGTGGATGTTGCAGACAAGCTTCTTGAATTCCGTTCAAACCAGTCCGGTTTCATAGATACAAGCTTCCATACCATTAGTGGTTTGCTGACATCAAAATTTGTTGATTAGTTATCTTCCATTTCTAAAGCTTTCAGTTTAAATCTGGTTTACATACACTTTCTTGCTTCTGATACCATATGTTCACCATTTATTCAAGTATCTACCTTAATAATCTTTTAAGTTTTAAGTTTTGCTTTCTTGCCTTTCCTCTTGCTACAAAAAAGTTGCATTGCCCAGAATAGTTATAATTGCTTATGAACTGAAGTCTTTTTTGTACAAATTTAACAATTAGTTACTTATAAAATTTAAGCTTGAATTGTCTACTTGGGAAATTGCTGTTACTGTAGAAACTTAATATGACAAATGTTATTTCATTGCTTACAGGTTCTGGTGCAAATGGCGCTATCATACACTACAAACCAGAACCAGAAAATTGTACCGTTGTGGATCCAAAAAAGCTTTTCCTCTTGGACAGTGGAGCTCAATATGTTGATGGGACAACTGACATAACCAGGACAGTGCATTTTGGTGAGCCTACAGCACGACAAAAAGAATGCTTCACCCGAGTTTTGCAGGTACAGTCTCTTTTTTGCCTGTTTGTATCCATATTACATGAAGAAGACCTTGCAACATGTCATACAAGAATTCTCAGACATATTATTTCAAGCTTTTAAAGGAAGGGAGGGAATACATAATGTTACATTGGTGACTACAAAACTGCTGTGTTATACTTGTTATACTCCCTCAATTATTTTTAGTTTCTGTGTCATTCTGTACTTTACTCTAGACAACTAATACTGTATTTAAGCAGCTGGTGGGTATATTCCTGATTCTAAGGTGTCTAATTTCAGGGTCATATAGCTCTTGATCAAGCAGTATTCCCTGAAAATACACCTGGTTTTGCATTGGATGCATTTGCCCGTTCTTCTCTTTAGAAGATTGGACTTGATTATCGTCATGGTATTTATCCTTTCTTTCTGTTGACCTAATGCTTGTTCGGGAATTTTATTGTCACGAGTTTACAATTTGATTGAAATGGAAATGATAGTTAAATGTATTGTTCCCCCTTTCATGTATTAGGGATGGGGCATGGTGTAGGAGCTGCACTAAATGTTCATGAAGGCCCCTAAAGTATTAGCTACCAATATGGCAATATGACTCCCCTTGCAGAAGGCATGATTGTTAGCAATGAACCTGGCTACTATGAAGACCATGCTTTTGGCATTTGGATTGAGGTACGATACTCATTCGGCTGTGTTTCTATAATTTAGTATATTGTAAATCACAAGGATTTTGAGATATCTCACTGCAGCACTTATATTCTGATTTTTTGTGTATAGTTATATATTCTTCTCTCTCGCATACTTTTGTTGGTATTACTTAATTGATGAATAAATTCATTCCAAGATCTTAGAACTTTTAGTTTGTGATTGAGAAACATGTTTCATTTTTCTTTTTGTTCTTCTAAGGATTGGATGAGTGCACAGCAAAAAAATATGACAAATTTAAAAATAAAAAAAATAAAAAAATGTAGCTTTAGTGAACTTATTAGGTGATGACTACGTATAGAAATCATTTTCAGGTTCTTACATATTCATTGCTAATAACATATAGCTGACCGAGAAGACTTTCAGCTCTGTGTGTGTGTGCAGACAGGTGGTGTTGTATGATAATTTTCTTGTTTAGACAAATAACTTGAGCTGATGGATTAAATGCATTTTTCATGCTAATTTTGATGAACTGACTTTCTTGGCAAGTGTTTGATATCTAAAATTTTTTCCGCTCACTTTGCTTTTGTTCTCTTATAAGATGGTAATCTAAGTTCTTTTTGTATTGCAGAATCTACTCTATGTGAAAGAGGTTGATACACCAAATTGTTTTGGAGGAATTTCATATCTAGGATTTGAAAAACTAACATTTGTTTCAATTCAGGTATGCTTGTGATCATCATTAACTATTTGACATGTCATGAATAGGATCATGGGGAAGTCATTATGGAAATCATAACAAAATTTGATTAGGCATGCATACTTTTGGTTGCAGCACAACATAGCTTGTAGCATAAAAAAATTTGTATAATGAGTGTTGTTTTATCATTTAGATCCCTGTGCCCTTTAAATAGCTTCTTCTGGACTGAGTTATGTTTTCAGTCATGTTTTGTTTGGTTATTTTCATTCTGTGGTGTTCTTATTTATTTTTCAATTTGCACACTTTGCAGACTAAATTGGTTGACTCATCTTTGCTCACTGAGGCAGAGATTGATTGGCTTAATAATTACCATTCACAAGTTTGGGACAAGGTTAGTGCCGTGAAGTATGAAGCAACATTACTAGATACCTCTGTAGTTTGTACTTGTTTTGGTACAAATGTTCGTGCAGACATGTCTTTCCCTGATTTGACCAACCGTTAACATGATGTTAAATATTTCAAATGCTCCGAAATATGCTAATGCAGTCAGCATTTATCGACCCAAAATGTTGTTATCCACAATCTATATCTTTAAAGAAATAAGTTTACTATGCAAGACTTGTGGCTCGAAAGATCCTGGAGTCATTCATTTTAGTTCTTTCCGTATCTTGATAAATGGGTTGTGATTCTTATATGTGATTTAACAATAACGACTATTAACTTGACATCTAACAGGTCTCCCCATTATTAGATGGTTCTGCGCACCAATGGCTTTGGAACAACACGCGGCCACTTATCAAAGAATGATCCCCAAAGTTTTTCCTCATTTACTTCAAATTCCAAGTTCTAAAGGCTTGACTTCTGTATTGGCTTCATGTATATATGCTATAGATATTATTCAATTACAGTATTGACACTGTAGAAATATTTGTACAGATCATTACATTTCAGGGAGCTTGATGTGAAATCTTATTTAGAGAATTTTACTATTTTTATTTGTTTATTATTTATTTATTTATTATTATTATTATTATTTGTTTTGGTGGTAGCACCTTTTAATTGGCAGATTTGAAAGTTTTGTTTGGATACTTTATTCTCTTAAGACATCATTTAAGTTGCAAAACAATAAGATTATATGATTTTATTTAGCAAACCATGACCAATGAGATGGGTGCTTATTTCTTGTACTGCAAATATGAACCTATCAATTGTAATACGAAGATTAAGGGCTTGTTCGCTAACATTTTGTAAATATATTTTGTATTTTTTGAAAATGAAAATTAATGAAAACGTGTTTGTCAATCATGATTTTTAAGTGGAAAAAAACAAAGAGAAAACACGTCTTTCACCTTTTTCCACGTTTTCATTGTTTTTCGCTCTCAATTTTCAATTGGATAAAAACCATATGAAACTTATTAAATGATGCTTTATCTATTAAAAATAAAATTACTAAAGCTTATATATTTATACATATATACACTCAGGATTTTCTAATTAATAAAATTAATTTAACTACATACACCTATAATATGCTAAGAATATATTTTCAAAACAATTACAAAAAAGGCATATTGAATATTGATATTCTCTTGAACTGACATTTTTTCCTTATATTTTTAAAACATGTGATTGATTATTGTAAAAGTTAAAAATAACCACATCTCCACTTTTATTTACTATAATGCTAAACAACCACATCTCCACTTTTATTTACTGTAATGTTGATGTGTTATGAGATTATGATAAATCAAGAAAAATATCAGCTTAGTAGAGGATCCAAATTCATGCATATGATAGTAGTATTACTTAATATACATTTTTTAGAATCTTGTCTTCAATTATTGTTACCTGACGCATTTGCAACTCCTCAAAATAAGAAAATTATAATGAAAACCGAAAACAGTACCTAACAAATAAATCTTTAGGCTTTCTTTAAATTCAAAAAAGTAATATAATAATAATAGTAGTAATAAAAATAATTATAATAAAATATAAAAAATAATAGTTATAAACATAAACATTTAGATTACGACGGTTAAGAGTTTATATTCTACAAACAAGTCCATAAATTTATCTATATAAATCTAACAATAACTTAAAAGAAAATTAATGTAAAGAATAAATCAACTTGATTAGCATCTTATATAGATATCTAGAACCAACGAAGTCAAGTAATTATTTTTGACAATGTTCTTTTAACACAACACAACCATTGAAATAGTAATAGAAGTTTAAGAAAACGAGTGCCACTGCAACACTTGAAAAGCAATATCATACAAATGAAAGCTAAAGCACAACACTGAACTGAAGATATAGAAGAAGCAACTCCCACATCTGATTTCAACGTGTGAAAATATAAGCAAGTTATAATGTCTAAGTAATCACACAAAAGATGTCTTCACTCCATATGCTGACTAGAAGAACAACCTTGGTCGATTTTTGTGGAATACTGGGATTGTAAACAAACAAAACTTATTGAAGTGACAGAACGAATTGTATAAAAAATAAAAAGCAGAAGAAAAGAAAATATGAAATTGCTTAGTTTAGTGAATCAAAGCGTACCCTTTCTGCATGGAATTGTTGTATGATTGTGTTAAGGTTAGTATCTGGACATAATTCAAAATATTCCCCTTGAATCCTGACTTCCTGTAATTTTGGCATGGTCAAGTCTCCATGAGAGAAAGTCTTCATATTGCCAGCCGCGCACACTTTAAATTTTTCTAAAGATGGGAATTCTAAGGTAAAATCAAGAGCAAAAACTTGTGAGAAAGTACATTCCATGAGTTCCAAACTCTTCAAGTTGCTGAAAATAATTCTCTCTGTTACATCACCTTGATTTTGTATTACTTCTGTAACTTTTAGACAAAAGGATATACTCATTTTTTCGAGCTTCATCAAACTTTTGGCCATGGAGGATGTGACTATGGTTTCCAAACTATTACAATTCCAAACATTTAGAATTGTAAGATTTTGTAAGGAAGCTGAAGGCGGCATTAGATTGACCAAACTGTTACACGAATCTACAGTAAGAACTTCAAGATTTTGAAAAATTAAGTCCAATTTAGAGTCTTGTTCCCACATGTACTTCAAGATCCCGAAGATCTTGAAGAACTAATGTTTTCACTTTTGCAAGTGTGCTGCCTGTGTTTGATCCTCTCCACATAAAAATATCTCTTTGTATGAACCTGCCTGTGTTTGATCGCCTCCATAGAAAAATGTAGGTCCAGTAAGTAAAAGCTTTTCCAGATTCTGACATCTTTGAATGATATTAGGTGGAAAAAATGTTGATTCATGTTCCTGGACATCAAGAATTTTAAGTTTGTGAAAGAGACATTCTGGAACCTGGACCTGCCCCATCATCGTAAGCTGTTTTCCAGTTAATTTCAATTCCTCCAAGCACGGGAAAACCATAGCAACCAATCATATAAAAAGTAGGTGTTAGGTTCCTTCAAACAATGTCATAGATCATACATAAAACAATTTCATATATTTTAATAGAAGGAGAAAATTTAATAACCAATTTACTTTCAAGAAATACTGAAATAGTCAAACTAAAAAAATCTTATTTGAATTGAAAGAAAAATCTATCAGACATGACTGTAGAGCATAGATATGCTTAATTTCATATGAACTACTATCAATTCAAAAAGAAGTACAGCAAAAAGAGGTTCTACATACCTGTTGGACCAAGTAGAGAAGAGGTTGCTGCATTTGGCCCTCCTCGTCAGTGTGGTGGATGCCACAATCACACAGCTCCAACTTTATCAGGATAGGCCCTTCCATTGTATGTTTACCAGGGTAGAACGTTCCAAGTTTTGGAAGCGATTAAGTTTCAAGGAGGTCAATTTTGGAAAGACAAACTTAGCAGGCACTTCTTTCGCTACTGCTCCTTCCTTTGCAAAGATATATTTCAGACTTGGACATCCTAAAACTTTCAATTCTTGTAGGTTCATAAAGGGGACATGTTCACACTCTTCAGAATTTATCCCCTGGATATCACATATTTGTACTAGAGAGTAACAATCATCAACATTTAGAGACTCCAAGCTCAACAACCTTCCACACATGTTCGATGGAAACACAGTCAATAGCTTATGACACTTTGTAACTTCCAATGATTTTAACTTGGAAAAGGAATCCTTGGTAAGTTTGTTGTGCCATATCATCTTCAAGTTATCCATGTCGAAAATGCTTAGTTCCTCTAATTTAGGAACTTTAACCTGTAGTTTGCATGGTTTTGAGTTGATGAGAATTATTTCTAATTCTAACTAAAAATAATTGAAAAACATTTATCCAAAAAATTAAAAAATAGTAAGTCAAAGTCTAAAAAATGGAGAAATTTAAATTAAGAAGATTGCTAAGCTTGTATAAGGAAACTAAGAAAAACATAAACAAAGAGAATATGTATGGTGATCTATGTACCGTCTCATCAAAAATGGATTCCTTCAATTGAGGACAACTTCGTATCTTGAATACTTTCAATGATGGAAATTCGACATTATATCCAAAGCACAATCTTGTCAGCTTTGTAAGGTGTTCCATCTCTAGGCAATTTAATTTAGGGAACACTATTGTATCCTCCTTTCTTTTTCTCCCGACTCTTCGGAGATTGTCATAGAAGATGAAAGAGCTCTTTTAAATTATCACATCTACACACACTCAATTAAGTTAAATTTTGAATGCAAGAAGACAATGTTGGAAGTAAGTTGTGCCAAATTTGTTCGATCTGATGAATTTCATGAACTTCCAAGTCCTGCAAGTTGGGGGTCGCAACCTGTAGATAGAGTTGTTTCAATCTTCTTTGTATAGAGAAGTAACAATTACTTATCACGTATACTAGGCATGAAATAAGATTTGAAATGTTTTATGCTACAAAAGAAGTAAACATCCAAAATCTTTATATACCAATTGCATGGCCAAAATGTAGCTTTAAAATGAAGACTACAAAACTGTGACTAGGAACTATAAAGTAACAACACAGTTGGTGATGCTTCCATTGCATCCATTATCAACATCCAAGAAATAATATTGTGTTACAAATTTAATTAACTAGATGGGAGCATTGTACTGATCAATTCAATAAACAGTTTAATCCATGATAGCTAAAATAAAAATATATCTTCAATCACTTATATGAAAGCTAATTTGGCTAAATTTTGTTTTTCCTTCAAAGAAACCAATTATATTTAATTTATCAATTATATATATTATTTATATTCATGCAATTGTCTATGTCCTTGTACTAATTGAATCCATGAAAGGTTTCTTATTGTTGTATGAAGAGATATTAGTTCATTCCCCTTACACTAAGGGATCGTTTATTTTTTTTTTTCCAACACTTAATAATTCTAACTGGATCCAATTCTAATAGTTTGCATGGTTTTGAGTTGATGAGAATTATTTCTAATTATAATTAAAATAATTAAAAAACATTTATCCAAAAAATTAAAAAACAGTAAGTCAAAGTCTAACTAAATGGAGAAAAGGTAAATTTAAATTAAGAAGATTACTAAGCTTGTATAATAGAAAAGCTAAGAAAAACATAAACAAAGAGAATGCTTCAATCTTGTCAGCTTTGTAAGGTTATCCATGTTGAAAATGCTCAGTTCCTCTAAGCTAGGAACTTTAACTTGTAGTTTGCATGGTTTTGAGTTGATGAGAATTATTTCTAATTCTAACTAAAAATAATTGAAAAACATTTATCCAAAAAATTAAAAAATAGTAAGTCAAAGTCTAACAAAATGGAGAAAAGGTAAATTTAAATTAAGAAGATTACTAAGCTTGTATAATAGGAAAACTAAGAAAAACATAAACAAGGAGAATATGTATGGTGATCTACGTACCGTCTCATAAAAAATGAATTCCTTGAATTGAGGACAACTTCGTATCTTGAATTCTTCCAATGATGGAAATTCGATATTATATCCAGAGCACAATCTTGTCAGCTTTGTAAGGTGTTCCATCTCTAGGCAATTTAATTTAGGGAACACTATTGTATCCTTCCTTTCTTTTCCTTGCGACTCTTCCAAGATTTGTCATAGAAGATGAAAAGAGCTCTTTTAAATTATCACATCTATACACACTCAATTTAGTTAAATTTTGAATGCAAGTTGGAAGTAAGTTGTGCCAAATTTGTTCGATCTGATGAATTTTATGAACTTCCAAGTCCTGCAAGTTGGGGGTCGCAACCTGTAGATAGAGTTGTTTCAATCTTCTTTGTATAGAGAAGTGACAATTACTTATCACGTATACTTGGCATGAAATAAGATTTGAAATGTTTTATGCTACAAAAGAAGTAAACATCCAAAATCTTTATATACCAATTGCATGGCCAAAATGTAGCTTTAAAATGAAGACTACAAAACTGTGACTTGGAACTATAAAGTAACAACATGTTGGTGATGCTTCCATTGCATCCATTATCAACATCCAAGAAATAATATTGGTGTTACAAATTTAATTAACTAGATGGGAGCCATGTACTGATCAATTCAATAAACAGTTTAATCCGTGATAGCTAAAATAAAAATATATCTTCAATCACTTATATGAAGCTAAGTTGGCTAAATTTTGTTTTTCCTTCAAAGAAACCAATTATATTATATATTACATACATACAATATATATTATATTATTTTATACTCATTTGTCTATGTCCCTTGTACTAATTGAATCCATGTAAGGTTTCTTATTGTTGTATGAAGAGATATTAGTTCATTCCCCTTACACTAAGGGATCATTTATTTTTTTTTTCCAACACTTAATAATTCTAATCGGATCGAATTCTAATAGTTTGCATGGTTTTGAGTTGATGAGAATTATTTCTAATTATAATTTAAAATAATTAAAAAACATTTATCCAAAAAAAAAAAAGAAAGTCAGAAGTCTAACTAAAATGTGAGAAAAAATTTAAATTAAGAAGATTACTAAGCTTGTATACTAGGAAAGCTAAGAAAAACATAAACAAAGAGAATGCTCAATCTTGTCAGCTTTGTAAGGTTATCCATGTTGAAAATGCTCAGTTCCTCTAAGCTAGGAACTTTAACTTGTAGTTTGCATGGTTTTGAGTTGATGAGAATTATTTCTAATTCTAACTTAAAATAATTGAAAAACATTTATCCCAAAAATTAAAAATAGTAAGTCAAAGTCTAACAAAATGGAGAAAATGTAAATTTAAATTAAGAAGATTACTAAGCTTGTATAATAGGAAAACTAAGAAAAACATAAATAAAGAGAATATGTATGGTGATCTATGTACCGTCTCATCAAAAATGGATTCCTTCAATTGAGGACAACTTTGTATCTTGAATACTTCCAATGATGGAAATTCGATATTATATCCAGAGCACAATCTTGTCAGCTTCGTAAGGTGTCCCATCTCTAGCAAATTTAATTTAGGGAACACTATTGTATCCCTCCTTTCTTTTTCTCCCGACTCTTCCGAGATTGCCATAGAAGATGAAAAGAGCTCTTTTAAATTATCACATCTATACACACTCAATTAGTTAAATTTTGAACGCAAGAAGACAATGTTGGAAGTAAGTTGTGCCAAATTTGTTCGATTTGATGAATTTCATGAACTTCCAAGTCCTGCAAGTTGGGGGTCGCAACCTGTAGATAGAGTTGTTTCAATCTTCTTTGTATAGAGAAGTGACAATTACTTATCATACTTGGCATGAAATAAGATTTGAAATGTTTTATGCTACAAAAGAAGTAAACATCCAAAATCTTTATATACCAATTGCATGGCCAAAATGTAGCTTTAAAATGAAGACTACAAAACTGTGACTAGGAACTATAAAGTAACAACACAGTTGGTGATGCTTCCATTGCATCCATTATCAACATCCAAGAAATAATATTGGTATTACAAATTTAATTAACTAGATGAGAGCCATGTACTGATCAATTCAATAAACAGTTTAATCTGTGATAGCTAAAATAAAAATATATCTTCAATCACTTATATGAATGCTAGGTTGGCTAAATTTTGTTTTTCCTTCAAAGAAACCAATTATATTTAATTTATCAATTTATATATTATTTTATATTCATGCAATTGTCTATGTCCCTTGTACTAATTGAATCCATGTAAAGTTTCTTATTGTTGTATGAAGAGATATTAGTTCATTCCCCTTACACTAAGGGATCCTTTTTTTTTTTCCACACTTAATAATTCTAATTGGATCAAATTCTAATAGTTTGCATGATTTTGAGTTGATGAGAATTATTTCTAATTATAATTTAAAATAATTAAAAAACATTTATCCAAAAAATTAAAAAATAGTAAGTCAAGTCTAACTAAAATGAGAAAAGGTAAATTTAAATTAAGAAGATTACTAAGCTTGTATATTAGGAAAGCTAAGAAAAACATAAACAAAGAGAATGCTCAATCTTGTCAGCTTTGTAAGGTTATCCATGTTGAAAATGCTCAGTTCCTCTAAGCTAGGAACTTTAACTTGTAGTTTGCATGGTTTTGAGTTGATGAGAATTATTTCTAATTCTAACTGAAATTAATTGAAAAACATTTATCCTAAAAATTAAAAAATAGTAAGTCAAAGTCTAACAAAATGGAGAAAAGGTAAATTTAAATTAAGAAGATTACTAAGCTTGTATAATAGGAAAACTAAGAAAAACATAAATAAAGAGAAGATGTATGGTGATCTATGTACCGTCTCATCAAAAATGGATGCCTTCAATTGAGGACAACTTCGTATCTTGAATACTTCCAATGATGGAAATTCGACATTATATCCAGAGCACAATCTTGTCAGCTTTGTAAGGTGTTCCATCTCTAGCAATTTAATTTAGGGAACACTATTGTATCCCTCCTTTCTTTTTCTCCCGAATCTTCCGAAATTGCCATAGAAGATGAAAAGAGCTCTTTTAAATTATCACATTACACACACTCAAATTAGTTAAATTTTGAATGCAAGAAGACAATGTTGGAAGTAAGTTGTGCCAAATTTGTTCGATCTGATGAATTTCATGAACTTCCAAGTCCTGCAAGTTAGGGGTCGCAACCTGTAGATAGAGTTGTTTCAATCTTCTTTGTATAGAGAAGTAACAATTACTTATCACGTATACTAGGCATGAAATAAGATTTGAAATGTTTTATGCTACAAAAGAAGTAAACATCCAAAATCTTTATATACCAATTGCATGGCCAAAATGTAGCTTTAAAATGAAGACTACAAAACTGTGACTAGGAACTATAAAGTAACAACACAGTTGGTGATGCTTCCATTGCATCCATTATCAACATCCAAGAAATAAGAAATTTAACTAGATGGGAGAATACATACTGATCAATTCAATAAACAGTTTAATCTGTGATAGCTAAAATAAAAATATATCTTCAATCACTTATATGAAAGCTAGGTTGGCTAAATTTTTTTTTCCTTCAATGAAACCAATTATATATTATTTTATATTCATGCAATTGTCTATGTCCCTTGTACTAATTGAATCCATGTAAGGTTTCTTATTGTTGTATGAAGAGATATAGTTCATTCCCCTTACACTAAGGGATCCTTTATTTTTTTTTTTCTGACACTTAATAATTCTAATTGGATCCAATTCTAATAGTTTGCATGGTTTTGAGTTGATGAAAATTATTTCTAATTATATTTAAAATAATTAAAAAACATTTATCCAAAAAAATTAAAAAGTATGTCAGAGTCTAACTAAATGGAGAAAAGGTAAATTTAAATTAAGAAGATTACTAAGCTTGTATAATAGGAAAGCTAAGAAAAACATAAACAAAGAGAATGCTCAATCTTGTCAGCTTTGTAAGGTTATCCATGTTGAAAATGCTCAATTCCTCTAAGCTAGGAACTTTAACTTGTAGTTTGCATGGTTTTGAGTTGATGAGAATTATTTCTAATTCTAACTGAAAATTATTGAAAAACATTTATCCTAAAAATAAAAATTGTAAGTCAAAGTCTAACAAAATGGAGAAAAAGTAAATTTAAATTAAGAAGATTACTAAGCTTGTATAATAGGAAAACTAAGAAAAACATAAATAAAGAGAAGATGTATGGTGATCTATGTACCGTCTCATCAAAAATGGATGCCTTCAATTGAGGACAACTTTGTATCTTGAATACTTCCAATGATGGAAATTCGACATTATATCCAGAGCACAATCTTGTCAGCTTTGTAAGGTGTTCCATCTCTAGCAATTTAATTTAGGGAACACTATTGTACTCCTCCTTTCTTTTTCTCTTGACTCTTCCGAAATTGCCATAGAAGATGAAAAGAGCTCTTTTAAATTATCACATTACACACACTCAAATTAGTTAAATTTTGAACGCAAGAAGACAATGTTGGAAGTAAGTTGTGCCAAATTTGTTCGATCTGATGAATTTCATGAACTTCCAAGTCCTGCAAGTTAGGGGTCGCAACCTGTAGATAGAGTTGTTTCAATCTTCTTTGTATAGAGAAGTAACAATTACTTATCACGTATACTTGGCATGAAATAAGATTTGAAATGTTTTATGCTACAAAAGAAGTAAACATCCAAAATCTTTATATACCAATTGCATGGCCAAAATGTAGCTTTAAAATGAAGACTACAAAACTATGACTAGGAACTATAAAGTAACAACACAGTTGGTGATGCTTCCATTGCATCCATTATCAACATCCAAGAAATAATATTGGTGTTACAAATTTAATTAACTAGATGGGAGCCATGTACTGATTAATTCAATAAACAGTTTAATCTGTGATAGCTAAAGTAAAAAATATCTTCAATCACTTATGTGAATGCTAAGTTGCCTAAATTTTGTTTTTCCTTCAATGAAACCAATTATATTTAATTTATAAATTATATATATTATTTTATATTCATGCAATTGTCTATGTCCCTTGTACTAATTGAATCCATGTAAGGTTTCTTATTGTTGTATGAAGAGATATTAGTTCATTCCCCTTACACTAAGGGATCGTTTATTTATTTTTTTTTCCAACACTTAATAATTCTAATTGGATCAATTCTAATAGTTTGCATGATTTTGAGTTGATGAGAATTATTTTTAATTTTAATTTAATTTAAAATAATCAAAAGACATTTATCCAAAAAAAAACATTTAAAAATAGTATGTCAGAGTCTAACTAAAAGGAGAAAAGGTAAATTTAAATTAAGAAGATTACTAAGGTTGTATATTAGGAAAGCTAAGAAAAACATAAACAAAGAGAATGCTCAATCTTGCCTGCTTTGTAAGGTTATCCTTGTTGAAAATGCTCAGTTCCTCTAAGCTAGGAACTTTAATTTGTAGTTTGCATGGTTTTGAGTTTATGAGAATTATTTCTTATTCTAACTGAAATTAATTGAAAAACATTTATCCTAAAAACTAAAAAATCGTAACTCAAAGTCTAACAAAATGGAGAAAAAGCAAATTTAAATTAAGAAGATTACTAAGCTTGTATAATAGGAAAACTAAGAAATACATAAATAAAGAGAAGATGTATGGTGATCTATGTACCGTCTCATCAAAAACGGATGCCTTCAATTGAGAACAGCTTTGTATTTTGAATACTTCCAATGATGGAAATTGGATATTATATCCAGAGCACAATCTTGTCAGCTTTGTAAGGTGTCCCATCTCTAGCAATTTAATTTAGGGAACACTATTGTATCCCTCCTTTCTTTTTCTCTCGAATCTTCCGAAATTGTCATAGAAGATGAAAAGAGCTCTTTTAAATTATCACATCTGTACACACTCAAATTAGTTAAATTTTGAATGTAAGAAGACAATGTTGGAAGTAAGTTGTGCCAAATTTGTTCGATCTGATGAATTTCATGAACTTCCAACTCCCGCAAGTTAGGGGTCGCAACCTGTAGATAGAGTTGTTTCAATCTTCTTTGTATAGAGAAGTAACAATTACTTATCACGTATACTAGGCATGAAATAAGATTTGAAATGTTTTATGCTACAAACGAAGTAAACATCCAAAATCTTTATATACCAATTGAATGGCCAAAATGTAGCTTTAAAATGAAGACTACAAAACTGTGACTAGGAACTATAAAGTAACAACACAGTTGGTGATGCTTCCATTGCATCCATTATCAACATCCAAGAAATAATATTGGTGTTACAAATTTAATTAACTAGATGAAAGATATTTACTGATTAATTCAATAAACAATTTAATCTGTGATAGCTAAGGTAAAAACATATCTTCAATCACTTATGTGAATGCTAAGTTGCCTAAACTTTGTTTTTCCTTCAATGAAACCAATTATATTTAATTTATAAAGTATATATATATATATATATATTATTTTATAGTCATGCAATTGCCTATGTCCCTTGTACTAATTGAATCCATGTAAGGTTTCTTATTGTTGTATGAAGAGATATTAGTTCATTCCCCTTCCATAAGGGATTGTTTATTTATTTTTTTTTCCGACACTTAATAATTCTAATTGGATCCAATTCTAATAGTTTGCATGGTTTTAAGTTGATAAAAATTATTTCTAATTATAATTTAAAATAATTAAAAGACATTTATCCAAAAAAATTTAAAAATAGTATGTCAGAGTCTAACTAAAAGGAGAAAAGGTAAATTCTAATTAAGAAGATTACTAAGCTTGTATATTAGGAAAGCTAAGAAAAACATAAACAAAGAGAATGCTCAATCTTGCCTGCTTTGTAAGGTTATCCTTATTGAAAATGCTCAGTTCCTCTAGGCTAGGAACTTTAACTTGTTGTTTGCATGGTTTTGAGTTTATGAGAATTATTTCTTATTCTAACTGAAATTAATTGAAAAACATTTATCCTAAAAAACTAAAAAATAGTAATTCAAAGTCTAACAAAATGGAGAAAAAGCAAATTTAAATTAAGAAGATTACTAAGCTTGTATAATAGGAAAACTAAGAAAAACATAAATAAAGAGAAGATGTATGGTGATCTATGTACCGTCTCATCAAAAATGGATGCCTTCAATTGAGAACAATTTTGTATTTTGAATTCTTCCAATGATGGAAATTGGAGATTATATCCAGAGCACAATCTTGTCAGCTTTGTAAGGTGTCCCATCTCTAGCAAATTTAATTTAGGGAACACTATTGTATCTCTCCTTTCTTTTTCTCTCGACTCTTCCGAAATTGCCATAGAAGATGAAAAGAGCTCTTTTAAATTATCACATCTACACACACTCAAATTAGTTAAATTTTGAATGCAAGAAGACAATATTGGAAGTAAGTTGTGCCAAATTTGTTCGATCTGATGAATTTCATGAACTTCCAAGTCCTGCAAGTTAGGGGTCGCAACCTGTAGATAGAGTTGTTTCAATCTTCTTTGTATAGAGAAGTAACAATTACTTATCACGTATACTAGGCATGAAATAAGATTTGAAATGTTTTATGCTACAAAAGAAGTAAACATCCAAAATCTTTATATACCAATTGCATGGCCAAAATGTAGCTTTAAAATGAAGACTACAAAACTGTGACTAGGAACTATAAAGTAACAACACAGTTGGTGATGCT
Organism: Litchi chinensis; assembly: GCA_019925255.1. Lineage (NCBI taxonomy): Eukaryota > Viridiplantae > Streptophyta > Magnoliopsida > Sapindales > Sapindaceae > Litchi > Litchi chinensis. The sequence goes on from CM034466.1 coordinate 29,300,630, forward strand.
TCCATTGCATCCATTATCAACATCCAAGAAATAATATTGGTGTTACAAATTTAATTAACTAGATGAAAGATATTTACTGATTAATTCAATAAACAGTTTAATCTGTGATAGCTAAAATAAAAACATATCTTCAATCACTTATGTGAATGCTAAGTTGGCTAAATTTTGTTTTTCCTTCAATGAAACCAATTATATTTAATTTATAAAGTTATATATATATATATATATTATTTTATATTCATGCAATTGTCTATGTCCCTTGTACTAATTGAATCCATGTAAGGTTTCTTATTGTTGTATGAAGAGATATTAGTTCATTCCCCTTACACTAAGGGATTGTTTATTTATTTTTTTTCCGACACTTAATAATTCTAATTGGATCCAATTCTAATAGTTTGCATGGTTTTAAGTTGATGAAAATTATTTCTAATTATAATTTAAAATAATTAAAAGACATTTATCCAAAAAATTAAAAATCGTATGTCAGAGTCTAACTAAAAGGAGAAAAGGTAAATTCTAATTAAGAAGATTACTAAGGTTGTATATTAGGAAAGCTAAGAAAAACATAAACAAAGAGAATGCTCAATCTTGCCTGCTTTGTAAGGTTATTCTTATTGAAAATGCTCAGTTCCTCTAGGCTAGGAACTTTAACTTGTTGCTTGTTTGCATAGTTTTGAGTTTATGAGAATTATTTCTTATTCTAACTGAAATTAATTGAAAAACATTTATCCTAAAAAACTAAAAAATAGTAAGTCAAAGTCTAACAAAATGGAGAAAAAGCAAATTTAAATTAAGAAGAGTACTAAGCTTGTATAATAGGAAAACTAAGAAAACATAAATAAAGAGAAGATGTATGGTGATCTATGTACCGTCTCATCAAAAATGGATGCCTTCAATTGAGAACAACTTTGTATTTTGAATACTTCCAATGATGGAAATTGGAGATTATATCCAGAGCACAATCTTGTCAGCTTTGTAAGGTGTCCCATCTCTAGCAAATTTAATTTAGGGAACACTATTGTATCTCTCCTTTCTTTTTCTCTCGACTCTTCCGAAATTGCCATAGAAGATGAAAAGAGCTCTTTTAAATTATCACATCTGTGCACACTCAAATTAGTTAAATTTTGAATGCAAGAAGACAATGTTGGAAGTAAGTTGTGCCAAATTTGTTCGATCTGATGAATTTCATGAACTTCCAAGTCCTGCAAGTTAGGGGTCGCAACCTGTAGATAGAGTTGTTTCAATCTTCTTTGTATAGAGAAGTAAAAATTACTTATCACGTATACTAGGCATGAAATAAGATTTGAAATGTTTTATGCTACAAAAGAAGTAAACATCCAAAATCTTTATATACCAATTGCATGGCCAAAATGTAGCTTTAAAATGAAGACTACAAAACTGTGACTAGGAACTATAAAGTAACAACACAGTTGGTGATGCTTCCATTGCATCCATTATCAACATCCAAGAAATAATATTGGTGTTACAAATTTAATTAACTAGATGAAAGATATTTACTGATTAATTCAATAAACAATTTAATCTGTGATAGCTAAGGTAAAAACATATCTTCAATCACTTATGTGAATGCTAAGTTGCCTAAACTTTGTTTTTCCTTCAATGAAACCAATTATATTTAATTTATAAAGTATATATATATATATATATATATATTTTATATTCATGCAATTGCCTATGTCCCTTATACTAATTGAATCCATGTAAGGTTTCTTGTTGTAGGAAGAGATATATAGTTCATTCCTCTTACACTAAGGGATCGTTTATTTTTTTTTTTCCGACACTTAATAATTCTAATTGGATCCAATTCTAATAGTTTGCATGGTTTTGAGTTGATGAGAATTATTTCTAATTATAATTTAAAATAATTAAAAGACATTTATCTAAAAAAAAAATAAAAATAGTATGTCAGAGTCTAACTAAAAGGAGAAAAGGTAAATTTAATTAAGAAGATTACTAAACTTGTATATTAGGAAAGCTAAGAAAAACATAAACAAAGAGAATGCTCAATCTTGCCTGCTTTGTAAGGTTATCCTTGTTGAAAATGCTCAGTTCCTCTAAGCTAGGAACTTTAATTTGTTGCTTGTTTGCATGGTTTTGAGTTTATGAGAATTATTTCTTATTCTAACTGAAATTAATTGAAAAACATTTATCCTAAAAAACTAAAAAATAGTAATTCAAAGTCTAACAAAATGGAGAAAAAGTAAATTTAAATTAAGAAGATTACTAAGCTTGTATAATAGGAAAACTAAGAAATATATAAATAAAGAGAAGATGTATGGTGATCTATGTACCGTCTCATCAAAAATGGATGCCTTCAATTGAGAACAACTTTGTATTTTGAATACTTCCAATGATGGAAATTGGAGATTATATCCAGAGCACAATCTTGTCAGCTTTGTAATGTGTCTCATCTTTAGCAAATTTAATTTAGGGAACACTATTGTACCTCTCCTTTCTTTTTCTCTCGACTCTTCTGAAATTGCCATAGGAGATGAAAAGAGCTCTTTTAAATTATCACATCTATACACACTCAAATTAGTTAAATTTTGAATGCAAGAAGACAATGTTGGAAGTAAGTTGTGCCAAATTTGTTCGATCTGATGAATTTCATGAACTTCCAACTCCTGCAAGTTAGGGGTCGCAACCTGTAGATAGAGTTGTTTCAATCTTCTTTGTATAGAGAAGTAACAATTATTTATCACGTACACTTGGCATGAAATAAAATTTGAAATGTTTTATGCTACAAAAGAAGTAAACATCCAAAATCTTTATATACCAATTGCATGGCCAAAATGTAGCTTTAAAATGAAGACTACAAAACTATCACTAGGAACTATAAAGTAACAACATAGTTGGTGATGCTTCCATTGCATCCATTATCAACATCCAAGAAATAATATTGGTGTTACAAATTTAATTAACTAGATGAGTCATATACTGATCAATTCAATAAACAGTTTAATTTGTGATAGCTAAAATAAAAGTATATCTTCAATCGCTTATATGAAAGCTAAGTTGGCTAAATTTTGTTTTTCCTTCAAAGAAACAAATTATGTTTAATTTATCAATTTATATATATATTATTTAATACTCATACAATTGTCTATGTCCCTTGTACTAATTGAATCCATGTAAGGTTTCTTAGTGTTGTATGGAGAGATACTAGTTCATTCCCCTTATACTAAGGGTTCATTTATTATTAATTTTTTTCCAACACTTAATAATTCTAATTGGATCCAATTCTAATAGTTTGTATGGTTTTGAGTTGATGAGAATTATTTCTAATTATAATTTAAAATAATTAAAAAAAATTATCTAAAAAATTTAAATATAGTAAGTCAGAGTTTAACTAAAAGGAGAAAAAGTAAATTTAAATTAAAAAGATTACTAAGCTTGTATGATAAGAAAGCTAAAAAAACAATAAACAAATAAAACATGTACCGTCTCATCAAAAATGGATGTCTTCAATTGAGGACAACTTTTTAGATAATTTAAGCTTATAAAGGTTGTATTTTAGAAAATCCAGAATATTAATAATTTTATATTATTTTCTTTCAAAATTATCCTCTTAAATATTAATATATCTCCTTTTTAACCTAATTTTATATGGATCAAATTTTGTTTTTATTAACCAAATACATGTGATAAACAACTTGAAAAATATTCATATTCTATGGTGTTAATGTTTTCACTTTTAATAACATCGTTAAATTCATTTTCTTTTCTCATATTTTTACTAAAGGAATTAAACATTTAAATTAATGAAAATCAAGATTATAGCTACTACTTACAAATTTGGCTCGATGTCAAATATCAGTTAATTATAGATGAAAACTTATAATTGTATGATGAGATTTTGGAATAATTCAAGGAAACTAATAAAATTATGAGAACACACAAAGGGAAAAAGATGATAGAGAAAGGTACCTTCTCATTGAAAAGCGATGAGTGATTATTAAGCTCTTTCGTGGAAAACATTTGATTGGCCGATGTATCACTTGCCAATTGCAATGGGGAAGCTGTCTTTGCTTTGCAGCAGAAACTTTTGAGCTTTGGAAGATTTGTCAGTCGCAGACAGCTTAACTGACTGAACTTAATGTCATGAACCACTTCAGTGCTGTTGCCATCATCTTGTTCCTCAATAGCAAAAATTTCTTCCATATTCTTGCAGTCAAAAACCTTAAGATCTATAAGATTTGGAAGGACTCTGACAATGGAGAAGAAGCAGAAGATATTACTCAATTTGTTGCAGCCCCTCACATGTATAGTTTTTAAATAGAGGAAAGACTCGGCTCCAATTGGATTTTTACATATCTTCTTCAAGCTTCCCATACGTTGAACCATCAACGAGTCCAGAGAAGGTAAGACAGCGCAAGACACAGAGTTTACAATACATGCACAGTGATTATTAGATGAAACATGGAGATGCATCAATTGAGGGTAACCATTTCTATCTAAATCATCAAGAAGATTCATAGCACCTACCACGTCACCCTTCAATTCTAGTTCTTCAACTCCTTGCAACTGTGAGATAATCCAATCCTCCTTGGAATCAAGATCAAGTCTCAACATTCTCGATATCTTAGAATAAGGTTTCCAATCATCCCAATACCGTGTCCTATAGCTATCTCCTATGAAAATTTTGTATCTTTTAGGCTCCGAAGAGATCAAGCCTCTGAATATTTTAGCATCTGGAATACACATCTCTAATATGGTTAGACGACGCAAATGCTTCAAACCATGAATTACATTACTTTCTTCAACCCATCGGATAGAAGTATTACGCACATACAGTGCTTCTATTCCGGTTAAGCTTGACATGACTTTCGAGGGAATAACACTAAAATTGGAACAATCAGTCAAATCCAACAACCTTAGATTAGTCAATTGACAGATCTTTTTAGGCAGCATCTCAATATCAGAGCCATGAAAACTAAGGATTTCTAGTTTGTTCATCTCTCCAATAGCAACTAAGTCTCCCAATTTACACTGATCTAGACACAATGCTTGAAGATTTACAAGACAACTAAATGATGATGGTAGTGGCTTTAAATCAATTAAAATCAAGTGTAAAACTTGAAGACTCTTCATCCCTATGAAAAAATTATCAGGGATTGTCAAATATGAACGTTTGAATTTCACATAGAGAAACTGAATATTTGGACATGCCAACTCTTGATCTTCAAGAAGTTTATCAATATTATATAAGGTGATTGAAGTGCAATTTTTTAATATATTCTCATTTCTCAAGGACCAATGGACATGACCATCTAGCACGGTAAACACATACTCATCTTTAGATGCAATTGATCTCGCTACGTCACAAATAACATCGTGTATCGCAAATCTTTCACCAGCAGGAGTATGAATGCCACGACCAGAGAATGCATCAGTCTCAGGAGCATCAAGCAACAAAGAAGCGGCCTTGAGTTGGTTGACTGATGCATACACATTACATAGTGCATCTTCCACCGTGTCAAATTCATCAAAGAAGCCCAAACCGAGTCCATATCTGAACAAGTCTTGAACAGAAGCATCATAGGTGCGTCCCATGCGACTGCAGAGCAAGAAAATCTTCTTGAGTTTCCCATCACGTAGACAATCGTAACTCAACTTTATGCTATTATAGACCTCCTCCGTGATTCCTTCAAAGCTCTCCGAAGAAGGATTATTCAATCTTCGCAAGGCGTCTTTCCATTCTTCTTTTGCCTTCGTGTCTTTCAATGCTTTTGCCACGGTAACAATGGCAAGGGGCATACCTCCACACTTTTTAGCTACTTCAATTGCTGTAGATTTGATGTGAGGGTGGTCAACACACCTACCTGCTAAACTCTTGAAAAGAATCCAAGCATCTGCTTCACTTAAAGCCTCGACATGAAAATTATGTTGTGAATCCATCCCTTTTCTTAGCACATCGCGGCTTCTTGCTGTTAGCAATAATTTTAATCCCTTACAATCATTTCCAAAAGGAATTCCTACCTCCTCCAATTTGATTCTCCTCCAAAGATTATCTAAAATTATGAGAATCTTCGTCTGTTTCTTCAATTCATCACACAGTTTACTTGCTCTTCCGGGTACAGTCTCTTCCTCCAATTTCAAACCCAAGTAATCAGCAATAACTCCTTGAATAGTTTTTATGTCAGGTGACTGAGACACTTCTACAAAAACTATCTTATCAAAGAGCTTATCTTGTTTTCCTTGGACTCCAACTTTCTTGGCTAGAGTTGTTTTACCGACACCGCCCATGCCGTAAATTCCAACCATGTTGACATCAACCTTTCTCAATTCTGCAATAATATCCTTTGATTTTGACATTTGTGATTGGGAAGACTCCTGCTGTATGCTAGGCTGAAGGTACGCCCTCTCTGGAATGGGCTGGTATGAAACTTCTCTAAACCGCACTGCATCTTCCAAAAGTTGAGCAACCTCCTTCGACATCCGAGCAACTTTGTTCTGTTGTTCAGGATTATGTTCACTAGTAAGCCCCAAGACCTCATTGATGATCTTCTTAACTTTATCCTGCCAAACCTTGACATCCGGCAGAGGCTCTTCCCCAATTTTAATTAAACTTTGAACACTCTCTCTTTTAAGTTTCAATGTCTCCAATTCCTTGTTCAGATTCTCAAGGCTGATCTTGTGCACTGTCTCCTCTGAAATGGTTGAAACTTCTCTAAACTCCCTAGCTTCTTGCAGGAGTGAAGCAACATCTTTCAACTTGCGAACAACATTATTTCGATGCTCCGGATTATTTTCATTTATGAGCCCCGAGACCTCACTGATGATGCTGTTGACACTCTCCTGCCAAACCTTAACGTGGGGTGGAGGCTCTTCTCCAACTTTAATTAAACGTTGAACACTCTCCCTAGTAGTCACCAGCTTCTCCACTTCCTTTTTCAAATTCTCAAGGTTGCTCTTGTACTCCCACAGATTTTTTAGTGGACATCGACGTGCTATGGGACGTACAATAGGAGCAACCGTGTATTCAGCAACCTTTGCAACAACCTTTGCAGCAACAGCAATAACAATTTCCATTTCTACTTTTTTTTTTTTGTAAATTTTTGAAGGAAAAAAGGAGAATCAAAGCAGAATACAGAGAGCAGAAAAAAGTAGAATGAAACAGAGAGCGAAAAAAAGGCAGAGTAAAACAGAGAACACAATAAAGCAAAGAGGGATCAGATGTTGGATCGCAAAGTAACAAACTTTAAGATCAAAACCACTGAACTGATTAATTGAACGTCTAGAAGTAATGGATTTAAAACTAAAAGAAAGAAAACTGACAACTAAAATTGAAAATTTAGAAGCAACCGAGTGAACTGATTACTGTAAAACAGAGAACACAAAGAAGCAAAAAGAAAGTAGAAGTTCGATCGGAAAGCAACAAAGTTTAAAATCAAAACGACCAAACTGAGAAATGGGTCTTCTGACTTGGTAGAGAAGAGAAATCAAAGAAAAGACAACTGAAATTGTATGTGAAGGAGCAATCAAGTGAGCGGGTCACCACAAAACAGAGAACACATTCAACACAAGATAGCAAAGCAAAACACCAATAACAATCACCATTTCCACTTCTTTTTTAACTTTTTAAGTTTTTGAAGAAAAAGAGAAGAGAATCAAAGCAAAATACAAAGGGCAGAAAAAGCAGAGTGAAACAGAGAACACAAGAACGCAAAAAGGGAGCAAATGTTAGATCTTAAAGCAACAAACTTTAAAGATCAAAACCATTAAACTGATCAATCAAGTAAAAACTGAAATAAAGAAAACTGTGAACTAAAAATTTGAATGAGTAGAAGCAATCGAGTGAACTGACCGCTGTTAAGCACAGAGAGCACGAGACTGCAGATAGGGAGCAAAAGTTGATATGTAAGAAAAAGAAACCTGAGATCAAAACGACCAACCTGAGATTACAACTTAGAAGTTGTCGAGATCAAAACGACCAAAAGGAGAGACCGAAACGTGTAGTATCAAGCGTACAATTAGCAAGCTTAATGTTTCCATGACACCAAGTCGTGTTGGTCAACAAAGAGGACAAAACATCAAAAGAAACAAGTTACTTTATTGGAATTTGTAAAGTAAAATTGTTATCTAAGTGGCCAACAAAAGAAACTACTAGCGTTATCCTACTTTAATAAAGCTGCCTTTGAAATTAATGTAATCAAATTTGAATACGAAGAATTAATTTAAGAAGATAACCACTTTAGAATAAGTTATATGCAAGTGCCAATTGCATGAAACTAGGCAAGCTCCCTCTCAAATTGAAGATTCACATTTCCATTACCTTAATGCTTCGATTGGCCATCTACCGATTACAATCTCTACGAAATCTCACTTTTTCTAAGTAATTAATTAAAATATTAATTTAAGTTGTTAGTGGCCAACAAAGGAGCTGCCTTATTAATATAAATGTATATATAATATAACTTTATTAAAGCGACTTTTTCCACATTAATGATGGAACTCACTAATTCCGCCATGCTTTGGATTTTTATTTTCCCAAATGTCATCTACCTTAATAATTGTCCACCACAGCTCGAATAGTCTCCTCTTTAAGTTTGCTTTTTTCTTGGTATCAGATTAGATAGAGTGATAGTGGTTAGTTGTTCAAAGACAAATTTATACCATAAAAGTGGATAAAAAATTGTTCAATATAAATTTAGCTTTGATGAATTGAAGTTTTACGTGAAGAATTGATGAAATGTTTACTAGTAAAATTAGAAAATGGTGATGAGGAATATGTATGATTGTATATGTTTACTTGCTTTAAATTAATTTGTAATGAAAATGCGAAATATGGGTTTCATATAAATTTGAAATTATGGAACGAAATAGTCATTTTCAACCCTCATTCTCATTTCATTCTAAATATTAACAAGTCTATTTTAACCTCATTTGAAAACAAAAGAAAAAAAAAAAAGACAAAATTAAAAACTAATTTTATATTTATGAATTGTGTTACAGATAACATTGATAATTATTAAAAAAAAAAAGTTTGATAAATGTAATATTATTACAATAAATATATATTTTTTGATGGCAAAAAAGTATATGATTTTCTTTAAAAATGCTTATGGAATACATGATTTTAATTAAGGATATTTTGATAATTTGCAAATAATGTACTCCGATTTCAAATTAAAATAAACACTTAAACAAGAATACTATTGATCCCGATTATGATTTATATGATTTAAGTACTTATTGTTATTGAAGATTCACATTTTCATTACGATAATGCCTCAATTAATCATCCACCGATTACAATCTCTATAAAATCTCACCTTTTTTAAAGTAATTAATTAAGAATATTAATTTAAGTTGTTAGTGGCCAACAAAAGGAGCTGCCCTATTAATATATATATATATATATGTATATATAATCTAGTTTTATTTAAATCATTTTTTTTCAACATTAATGATGGAGCTCACTAGTTCCACTTCCACCAGCGCCTTTTTTTCCCCCAAATGTTGTCTACCTCAATAATTGTCCACCACACCTCGAGTACTCCCCTCTTTGAGTTTGCTTTTTTCTTGGTATCAGATTAGATAGAGTGATGGTGGTTAGTAGTTCAAACATAAATTTATATCTTAAAAGTATATAACAAATTGTTCAATAAAATTTAGCTTTGATGAATTGAAGTTTTATATGAAGAACTAGTGGAATGTTTACTAGTAAAACTAGGAAATGAGAATGAGGAATGTGTATAATTATAGATGTTTACTTGTTTTAAATTAATCCATAATAAAAACGAAAAATGTGGGTCTCACATAAATTTGAAATTATGAAATGGAATTGACATTTCACAACTCTTTTAGGATTCTTATTCTCATTTCCTTTACAATATTAAAAAGTTTATTTTAACCTTACTTAAAAACAAAAGAAGAAAAATAAAAAAAAAAAAAAAAAAAAAAAAAAAAAAACCTATTTTATATATATGGATTGTGTAGTAGATAACATTGAATGATTATTACAAAAACATTATTATTATTATAAAATAGTTTAATAAGCATAATATTATTATAATAAATATATATTGATGACAAAAAAAATACATTATTTTTATAAAAAAAAAAAAAAGCTTATGGAATATATGATTTTAATCAAGGATATTTCAATACTTGTAAATAATGCATTCCAATTTCGAATTAAAATAAACAATCGAACATGAATACTTTTGATTCCAATTACGATTTACACAATTTAAGTAAACAATTTATTCTTATTCTAATATATCAATATGATCCTATATCATTTCAAGATCTCATATCATTTTAATTCTAGACTATTCTGATTAATTTATATCATTAAAATGATTAGTGATTCGTTTTCATCCGAATTTGATTAGAATTAGACCAAATGAAAAAGTTCAATCTTATTAAAACCAAATCAGTTTACGCTGATCCTTTTTTTCAGACTAGACCAAACCAAATTGGATTTGTCCACTTAACCATTTTGGATTTAAATTGAATTTTTGTTTAAAATTTATATCAAAATTTTGGCTCACGTTTAATAAATAAACAATAAATCGTGCTATGTAACCTGTACCCATTATACGATTGGTTACTGACACATTTCTCTTTGTCAACAATCTACAGTAAGTTCCAATAATACAATCATATTGAGGGAATTACACAAAACCCCCGATAATGTTGTAAAATAAACAAAAATAAAACAGATTGAAATAGAGAATAATAGGGAGAGAGAGCGAAATGAAATCTGAGAAGAGAGCAGACTTGGCTCATCTGTTTTATTCACTGCAACTAACATATATGTATATATATACATACATACAAATTTTTCGAACTACTTCGACAACTCTTTTAACTACCCACTAAATAAATATTTTTAAATTGATAGGACCAACTTAATAATTTACAGCACTTTTCCTTCTATATATATCAATTTAAGATAGACTACCTCATTAAAAATTTTGCCAAATAAAATCCAATAGGATAAAACCTAATTGAAAGGAAAAAGAGTATAGTATACAAAACTCTAAAAGAGAGATGACATATTCCCCTTGATGATCTTTCTGAGATGATACTATTTAAATTTTGCTAGTAAAAACCCAATGAGACAAAAATATAAGCAAAAGATATGTTATGATCAGCTCGATCAAAAATATAATAATCTTCTGAATTCAATAGTATTTGAACGTGCTTAAAGGGATTGCCTTGTTAAAAACATTGTCAGAAAAATCCAATGAGACAAAATTTGATCGAAGGAAAAAAGAGTGTAGTGTGCATATATCTATATTGACTTTATATGCTCCCTTTGAAGGAATGTTTCATATTCAATAATGTAACTTACATAATCGATGCATTCCAATACCATAAATTAATTTCTCGAATGTTGATGTTGGCAATGTTTTGTTGAATAAGTCTGCAAGATTATTTGTGAAGCGGACTTGTTTAACATCAATCTGCTGACTTTGTTGGAGTTAATGAGTATAAAAAAACTTTGGTGAAATATATTTGGTTTTATCTCTTTAGAGACTAGTAACTCTTCTAAAGATAATTTTTCAAAGGATGTAGATTTTGTAACTTGAGTATGATCATGATTTTTCATTTTCCGCTTTCGAGAAATACAATCTTTGAAATCAACTAATCTACCACGCTTTTGACATGCAATAAATGATTCATTTGCTACATTTTGATTACGTTGTAATACAGGAATAATTATTCGAGCAAGCTTAATGTTTCCATGACACCAAGTCGTGTTAGTCAACTAAGAGGACAAAACATCAAAAAGAAGCAAGTCACTTTATTGGTATTTGTAAAGTAAAATCTAGCATTAAATTTATGTAAGTGGCCAACAAAAGAAACTACTTTGATAAAGCTACCTTTGAAATTAATGTAATCAAATTTGAATACGAAGAATTAATTTAAGAAGATGACCACTTTACGATAATTTATATGCAAGTGCCAATTGCATGAAAATAGGCAAGCTCCCTCTCAAATTGAAGATTCACATTTCCATTACCTTTATGCTTCGATTGGCCATCCACCGATTACAATCTCTACGAAATCTCACTTTTTCTAAGTAATTAGTTAAAATATTAATTTAAGTTGTTAGTGAAGAAAAAAGGAGCTGCCTTATTAATATAAATGTATATATAATCTAACTTTATTAAAGCGACTTTTTCGACGTTAATGATGGAACTCACTAATTCCACCATGCTTTGGATTTTTATTTTCCCAAATGTTATCTACCTTAATAATTGTCCACCACAGCTTGAATAGTCTCCTCTTTAAGTTTGCTTTTTTCTTGGTATCAGATTAGATAGAGCGATGGTGGTTAGTAGTTCAAAGACAAATTTATATCATAAAAGTGGATAACAAATTGTTCAATAAATATTTGGCTTTGATGAATTGAAGTTTTATGCGAAGAATTGATGAAATGTCTACTAGTAAAATTAGAAAATGGTGATGAGGAATACGTATGATTGTAGATATTTACTTACTTTAAATTAATTTGTAACGAAAATACAAAATGTGGGTCCTATATAAATTTGAAGTTATGGAATGGAATAGTCATTCTCACCCGCTCTTAGTATCCTCATTATCATTTCATTCTAAATATTAACAAGTCTATTTTAACCTCATCTAAAAACAAAAGGAAAAAATAGACAAAATTAAAAACTAATTTTATATTTATGAATTATGTAATAGATAACATTGATAATTATTTCAAAAAAAGTTTGATAAATGTAATATTATTATAATAAACATATATTTTGATGACAAAAAATATTATTTTTTTAAAAATGCCTATGGAATGCATGATTTTAATTAAGGATATTTCGGTAATTTGCAAATAATGCATTCCAATTCCATATTAAAATAAACACTTAAATAGAAATACTTTTGATCCCGATTACGATTTATGCAATTTAACTACTTATTCTGTTATTGAAGATTCACATTTTCATTACGATAATGCCTCAATTAATCATCCACCGATTACAATCTCTATAAAATCTCACCCTTTTTTTAAAGTAATTAATTAAGAATATTAATTTAAGTTGTTAGTGGCAAACAAAGAAGCTGCCTTATAAATATATATATATGTATATATAATCTAGCTTTATTTAAATCCTCTTTTTTCAACGTCAATGATGGAGCTCACTAATTCCACCAGGCTTTGGCTCTTTTTTTCCCCCAAACGTTATCGACCTTAATAATTGTCCACCACACCTCGAGTACTCTCCTCTTTGAGTTTGCTTTTTTCTTGGTATCAGATTAGATAGAGTGATGGTGGTTAGTAGTAGTAGTTCAAACATAAATTTATATCATAAAAGTAGATAACAAATTGTTCAACAAACTTCAGCTTTGATGAATTGAAGTTTTATATGAAGAATTAGTGGAATATTTACCAGTAAAACTAGGAAATGAGAATGAAGAATATGTATAATTATAAGTGTTTACTACAAATTAATCTATAATGGAAACAAAACATGTGGGTCTCACATATATTTGAAGTTATGGAATGGAATTGGCATTCTACAACCCTTTTTAGGATTCTTATCCTCATTTCCTTTTAAATATTAAAAAGTTTAATAAAAGAATAAAAATTAAAAAATGGAAGTGTCGACATCTGAATTTGGTCAACCCAAGTTTTTGACCCAATACCTGCAATCAAAGCAAAACAAAGGCAAAGATGGAAGAAAACAGAGGAAGAACAGTGTGTACACAGTGATTTTTACGTGGTTTGACCCAAAAAGATCCTTACGTCCATGACTGTGTTTTCTGATTATTTTGGCAGAATCACAGTATATTATTGCTTGTATTTCATGTATGACTACAATGAATTTTCAACCCATATTTATAGCGTGGGGTGTTACAATTTGAGTACAAATAAAATAGGAAAGAGTTTTACATTAATTACACTTTCAAAACTAGTGTCCATTATATTAGGGATAAATTTCACCGCCATAGGAGTTTGATTTTATTTCCAATTCTGGTAGTTGACTCCTCCTCAATTTAGGTTATTGCCTTTCTAGAAGAACTCCATTAACGAGTACTTTGAGCAGCAAGCTGGAGCTCGCTTTGGACGACCTCAAGCTATGTATAAAAGCAGCCTTGACCATAGTTGACTAGCAATATGACAATAGAATAGCGATCTGAGAGCTCGTTCTTGCGAGTTGGGTGTTGGCGAACTGGACCTTCATCTATTAGTTTAGTCCATTGGATCAATTCTTTGTGCTATTTCTAGTCCATTTATGTAGTCCAAAATATACCCACAACATTAACCTCTCAGCTCTCAGTGCATTCTGCGGACTGGGAGCTTAATCTCGTTGTTAAAAGCTGACGTGTCACGACCCGTTGTGCTGCTTTTTTGAATTCTATCCTGTCACGTGACTTGTGGCAACTTTTTGGATAATTGTATCACTTTGCACGTTTCTCAACTGACAGCTGGTGATGACAAAAGCCTGAGCTCGCATTGCACCGTTAGATCTAAGGCGATTACTTAGCCCTCAAATCTAACGATTAGGGCCTTATGCCTATATAAAGCGGAGGCCTCTTCTTTTTCTCTTTTACTTTGCCATTTTGAAACTCAAGTTGCCGAGCCTCCATTTTCTCTCATTTTCTCTCATTTTATATCCTTACGGCAGTATTATTTGAAGAAGATCAGCGTCTTTGTTCTCAGGCGGTCAAGGTTTACTATGCTTATAGTAAGTCTTCATAACTGACTCTTAATTTTTCAATTTCCATTTTTTGTGTGCATTGCATTGTGTTTTTTTTGGATTTGGCACTGGCTTGAATGTTCTATATTCTTGGTGTTGCATGTTTGTGACTTTTCATTTCTTGTTGATTTAATCTTGTTAGTTGGCCTTTTGCGAACTGTCTATTTTTTATGGTACTATGTGTGCAAGCTATAGGATGATGTATTTCTAGGTTACCAGCTCATAGGTCGAGCCCCCTATGATCTTAGTGATCTGTATGGCATTTGTGACCTGTAGATTAGGAAGAGAATAAGAAACTTAGTTTTTTTAGCCATGGTCTGCATGTAACAATCTAACTGTTCCCTATTATGTGTAGATGTCTTCAGGTCGTATATGCCAATCATATAGAATAAGAGATGGTAACTCTCCTAGCTCGAAGGAGCTTAATGCAGGGGAAGTTTGTGTCACTAAAAAAGCGACTTCTCTGAGTGGCAAGGTCGTTAGGAAGTTCGTAATTCGAGCTGACCCCATTGTAATTAGTCAGACCGTCGAGGAACGACGAGCTCGCAAGGTGTTTATATACTATGCCTCAAAGATAAAGTATGAGGAGTTAGGGGGAATTGCTTTACAGTATCATCTTCCCAAAGGTTGTCGTATCATGTCGCCCTCTTCTAGTGACCATGTAGCCTATCCTGCCAGGGGCTTCGTTGCCATCGGTACTCATCACCTTAGGCACAAGCTTAGATTTCCAGTCTATACCTATCTTATCAATCCCCTAAATAGGCTAGAGCTTAGCCTTTCAACTAACTCCTAATTCTTATTCCCAACTCACGTCCTTGACCTTAATTTTTAAAAGGAACGGCCTTTCACCTCCGAACCCAAGAATCTGCTGCCACCTCTTTAGTACCAAAAGTGTAAATGGCTTAAGATGGGGAATGCTAGATGAGATTTACTATCTTGCAGCTTAAAAAATGAGCTTCAAGGATCTCTTGCCTCAGGGTGATGCAAATGGCAAATCCAACATAAAATGAGTTGGTTTTATATTTCTTGCCCTTCCATCAAATAGCTCCATAATCTTTTTTTCATCCTTAGTCCAGATAGATAGATAGGGCTAACTTCTGCGAGCTACAGTAGTTTTTTTTTTTTTTTTTTTAATGCTTCTTTTTTACCTCGCAAACTTAGCAAGAGATAGGGCAATCCTTACTGGGGAGGAGATTGAAATTCTCAAGACGCTTGTGGATTCACAAGAATTGAGAATCAATCATGTGTTCAACGATGAGCTCCTCAGGGCCTATCAGTTAGCTCCTCTTAACAACGAGCTTTTTGACAACAGGAGGGACATCAAAATTCGGTGTGAACTCGAGCTCACCCCAGCTTTTGATGCTACTAGTGAAGTAGAGGCTATTCCGGCCTCTCATCCGATTCTAGTTTTTGACCCTTAACGAGCTCCAGGGATGGTGAAGCTCCCCTCCAAAAGGCTCTTCCAAAGCAACATGTCCAGTTTGTAACTCCCTCAATTGTTCCTCTATGGAGGCGACCGCATCGGCACCCGTTCTAAGGCCTTTACCAGTCGAGGTCCCCACCTCGTAGCTAGAGGTGGTTGAAGTTAAACATAAGCAGGTGAGAGGTCCTGCTCACGAGGTTCAAATTGCTCTAAGTAGTGGAGCCAAAAGAAAGTTAATACTCTTTCGGCAAAGCGATAGCGAGTAGATAAGGGTAAACAGCCCGAGGTCACAGAGAGAAGGGTTAAGCCACAAGCTAAGGTATAGCCCGAAGATAGGACAAGAGGGATGTACTTCGATGCCCTCCTGAACAACTTGCTCACAATCCTACGGAGCTCTATCAAGACCCTTGACAATGAGGGCATGAGAGGTGAAACTTTGTCCTGTTATATAGCTCGCCACCAGCTGTTGGTAATCCGAAATACCTTTACTTTTTTTACTTTCTTGCTTGGTTTAAATACTAATTTACTGTATTTCAGGTTACTATAGGGGCAATGAAACAGATGTAGAAGGTCCATGATTTTGAGGATGAAAAGAAGGAGTTCAAGAATGAGAAGAAAAAGTTGAAAGATGAGCCCTCGTTCATGACTTTAGACGCTAAGAAAGCAAAGAACTCATTGGATGATGAAACCTTTAGGTTCTTTAATGGGTGTCCATGATAATTTTCAATTATTTTACACATCATTGTAGATCTTGGATGACCAAAATTGAAACATTACTGGTTTTGAAAACTTCTAGCTCAAAATTACATGTGTTTCAATTGATCTTATAATTGTATAATACAATCCAAATGAGAAAGCTATGAGTTTTTCGATTGTAAAATAAGCTTCTAGCCTAAAATAATTCTAGTGATGTGTAAATATTCAATATTCTTCTCATTTGTGTTTTAATACGATATTCGTTATTACGTATATTTTTGAAACTGAGTAAATTTCTTCTGAATCTACTTGAGTATAATGTACTATTTATATATAATTTGGTACTATTTGTTAACAAGATAATGGCTCTTATAGAACCTTCTATTAAGTCTGTAGGGTCTTTGAGATACAATTATATCTCACTATCTTAATTTTTATATGAGTAATTATTTTGATCAAAACATATGACGTCTTCAAGCGTCTATATGACAAGTTTAATAAGACTACATAAGTATAGCTCTGCTTTTGCTTTGATCAATAATTTTCATAATTTATGATTCAATATCCTCGTCATTATTTTATAATATGCAGAGCAATAAAATATAATATCTCAATTTTCTTTAAGTTTTCAGTACACACGTCTTTTTAGGGACAGCTACTGTAAGCTTTTGTATATTCTTTGGACAAGATATATACATCTTTCCAAATGCAATTAATATCCTTTTTTTTTTTTTTTAATTAAGTCTCATAGGGGGAGAAAAGTGTTCTATGGAGTCTTTATTATCTGATGAGGATGATATATATAGCTCGAGCGTAATTTTTAAAATGATCATGATCTTTTATTACTCACTTCAAGGAATAACAATTTTACAACAAAATTTATTTTTCACACTTCTATGTGTAATGAATGATTTATTTATATTATCATTTATGTAAATGGTTTTTAAGGAATAATCACCTGGGCTAATATATTAGCAATAAATATAAAATCATTCGGATATATAATTTTCAAGTAAACAATCATTTAAACTTCAGGTTCACAAAACTTACACAACAATCATCATAATGAGTGATGCATGCTAATTGCGATTTCATGTCATTAACAAGTTTATTTTTATTCTCCCCCTAATGATGAGAAAATTTATTTGTTGACCTTATTTTGTTATTCTTCAGGAACTTATTTGTATCATCATAATGTCTATCTGGGATTTATTTATACAGTCATAATATCCTTCTAAGACTTAATTATACTGTTTTACTATCCTTCAATGATATATTAGACTATCATATTATTTTTTAATTACTAAAATGTCACATAATATCCTTTAAGGACCAAATACATAATGTCTGGGAACTAAATTATAATATCAACTATTATCTTTTATGGATATTTATTAGATAAGAATCTTTAGGCTTTTATAATGGATATCCATATTATTTCCAAAAATTTTTGTTCATATTATACTTATGATCATATGATAGTTTCAATAATAAAATGCGTTTATGACATATGACAATATAAATATAATATAACTTTCTTAATGTATATGGATCCTTTCAGAATCTATTAAACTAACAAAATATCATTCATACAATATTGTTGTTTTTAACTTTGTAATATACAATTTGCTATTCTGGAGTTTGCATATATAATTGGTAAAAGATCAATATGATACTTAAGTATAGTTCAGGTATACAACTATTGTAATTTCATATTTCACCAATAGCAAACATTTTTCTTTGTTTTGGTGTGAATTTCACTTTCGGCGGTTAAAATTTATTATGATCACGAAGTTTTATTGATCATAATCATTGTTACCACTATTAAATGATTTAACATTCACTTCAGGAAGTGATATTAATTACTCTAGTCATGCAAGATTAATGGTTTTTCACCTCATAATCATTAACATTATATTCAAATTCTATATAATAAATTCCTTTATAAATATATCTGAAACTTCAGGTTATCAAAAATTTCATCTATACTTTTAGAACTTTAAATCCAAAATTATGATAACTTTAGGTTTAATCCAGAATTTCAAATTCTATTAATTGAAATCTAGAACTCCAGGTTCTGATTGAATTTATTTAGAATTTTAGGTTTTAGATCATACTTATAATGTGTTGTAAAATAAACAAAAATAAAACAAATTGAATTAGAGGATAATAGGAAGAGAGCGAAATTAAATATGAGAAGAGAGCAAAATTGGCTCATCTGTTTTATTCATTGCAACTAACATATATAGCGGGAGATAGAAATTCAAAGTTTTTCCATGCCAAAGCTTCTGGTAGGAGGAAAAGAAATATGATCAACCAGTTGAGAGATGATCATGACAGAGTAGTAGTAAATAAAGATGACATCACCAACCTGGTTAGCCACTATTTCTCCAATCTTTTCATCCAAGTGATATGTTGTTATACGAGGCCACACATTGGCTATTAACTCTAAACTTAGTGAAGCAAGTTGTAGATTTCTGGATGTCATCTTTTGTAAAGAAGAAATTAGCAGACTATTTTTAAGATAGGGCCTACTAAGGGTCCTGGTCCTGATGGTTTTCAGGCCATATTTTTTCAAAAATTTTGGGATATTATGGTGGATGATCTGTGTGCTATGTGTTTGAATTTCTTAATCATGACTTTTCTATTAAAGTTCTCAATCAAACCACTATTGTTCTTATTCCTAAAACTAAGTGTCCTAAAAGGCTTAAAGACTTCAAGCCAATAAGTCCTTATAGTGTAGTTTATAAAACAGTTACGAAGGTTATAGCTAATCGACTGAAAGCGGTTCTCCTAGAGCTTATTTCCCACAATCAGTCAACCTTTGTTTGTGGCAGGCAAATTTTTGATAATATTTTGGTTTCTTTTGAACTTTTGCACTTTCTTAGCCATAAAATCCAAGGTCGTCGAGGATTGTTAGCCTTAAAACTCAATATGAGTAAGGCTTACGGTAGAGCAGAATGGAGCTTTTTAAAGCATATAATGTAGTGTATGGGCTTCTTAAATCATTGGATTCAGTTAATTATGGATTGTGTTTCCACTTCTTCCTTCTCTTTTTTGATGAATGGGAAGATTAAAGGCAATGTTGTGCCTTCTAAAGGCTTAAGACAAGGTTGTCCCTTGTCCCCATATTTATTTTTGCTCAGTGCAAAGGTCTTTCTAGTCTTTTATAAAAGGCCGAACAACAAGACAATCTTTTAGGTATTAAATGATGTACGGGAAGTCCAGTTGTGAGCCGCTTATTTTTTGCAGATGATAGCATCCTATTTTATCAAGCTACCCCTCAGAGTTGTTAGGAAATCAAGCGAATCCTTGAGGTCTATGGGAGAGCCTCTAGTCAACTTGTTAACTTCCAGAAATTTTGTTTAACTTTCAGTCCTAATGTTGCTAGTAGTATGAGAGGTGAAATTCGGGATGCTTTCGGGTTTTCGTTAGCCCAGATGCATGATAAATACTTGGGCCTTCCTACCTTGGTGGGTAAAAATAAAAGATGAACTTTTAGTGATATTAAGGATAAAGTGTAGCATCATCTTCGAAGTGGAAAGGGAGATGCTTTTCTATGGGTGGGAAAGAGGTGCTTATTAAGGCAGTAGCTCAATCTATCACCATTTATGCTATAAGTATTTTTCATATTCCTCTTGGATTGTATCAGGAGCTTAGGTCCTTAATGTCCAGTTTCTAGTGGGGCTCTAAGGTGGGAAAATGGAAAAGAAGTTGGGTTAAATGAGAAAACTCTTTGCCTTCCGAAAGCTAAAGGCAGCTTAGGCTTTAGAGATCTTTTTTTGTTTAACTAAGCACTTTTAGCGAAACAAGCTTGGCAGCTGCTAGAAAATTTGAATTCCTTTGTTCTTAAGATTTTCAAATCCAAGTGTTTTAGAAAGGAAGAGTTCTTGGAATCTACTCTCAAACCTGGGGTTTCTTAAGTTTGGAGGAGTATTTTATGAGGGAGGGAGTTGCTTAAAAAAGGCCTTAGATGGAAGGTTGGAAATGGGGAACAGATTAGAGCTTTTCAAGATTTGTGGCTACCTAAGCCATTTTCCTTCAAACTTATCTCTCAAACCAGAAGCTTTCATGCCACGGTTGCTGAGTTTGTGAAGCCAATAAGAGGTGAGTGGGACTTAAGGAAAATTGATTGTTCTTTCCTTTTTATTGATAGAAAAGCAATATTGTCAATCCTTCTTGGTGTGCACAATAAAGAAGATAAACTCATGTGGCACTTTGATAGACCTAGCTATTATAAAGTCAAGAGTGGGTATTAGTTAGTTATTCATGAAAAAGTCTTAGGGCCTAGCTCCAGCTCCAACTTTACCTCCAAATGGTGGAAATTAATGTGGCACCTCTCTAACCCTCCTAAGATTAGGAATTTTCTTTGGAGGTGCCTTAAGAATGCTCTTCCTACATTGGCAAACTTGGTTAATAAATCTGTTCCGGTCTTTTCTATACGTCCCAGATGCAAAAGGGCTTCAGAGACAATCGAACATGCTCTCTTCAAATGTGTTGAAGCTGTTAAGATTTGGTGTGATTCTCCTTTCTGGACTCATGTTGCTGGTTTGATCAACCTTTCGATTCCTGACCTTCTTGTTTCAGTAAGTGCTTCTTTCAAGCTTGATCAGATGGAACTCTTTGCTATTCTTTTGTGGCAAGGATAGAATGTCTGAAACTCCTTTTTTCATCCGTTTGAGAGCCCAAGGTTTCAAGACCCATTTCATTGGGTTGTTTCATATTTATATGAGTTCAAGAATACCGCTTCTGCTGTTTCTAATTATTCTACTCCTTCTCCTCCTTCTCTTTTTGATCAGTAGCAACCCTCTTCTCTAGGTAAGCTCAAGTTAAATACCAATGCAGTTGTTAAATTATGTGTTAATTATATTGGTAATGGGGTGACTATTAGGGATGCTTCAAGAGGTATCACAGCAGCTATTGCCAAGGTTTTGCCTGGTTATTTTTCAACAGAGGTGGGTGAATGGCTGGCTCTTCGAAGGGTTTACTTCTAGCCCATAAGCTAGGCCTCTTGATTTTTTCAATTGAAATTGATGCTAGCCAAGTAGTCATTGATCTCCATTCTAGTAATCCTCCTAATGGTATTTCTAGTTTTCTTAGAGATGATGTTATAGCGTTGTGTAAGAAGGTGGACAATTGTGAGTATCTTGCTATTTCTTGTAAAGGAAATATAGTGGCACATCGCCTAGCTTCTTTGGCTTTCTCCTCTAAATGAGATTTGTTCTGGGAGGCTATTAGCTTTGATTGTATTTTTTCATGTTTGGTTTAATGTTTGTTCAATTTCTTTCAAAAAAAAAATTATATACACAAATTTTTCCAACACATTCAACAACTCTTTTAACCACCCCACTAAATAAACATTTTTAAATTAGTGGGACCCACTTAATAATTTACAACAGATAAGATTGTATACACACGGAAAGAAGTTTACATTTTATTAACAAAAACCATGATTTTTGATTCAATGATGAAAATACCTCTTAATATTTATAGATAAAAAAAAAAAATTCTAATAGGGAGTTTTTTTAAATAAAAAATAAAAATGTGATGGAAATCCAAAACAGTGATTCAACCATCTCCATGGCCGTTAATCTCCAATGCTGGCCAGGAGTTGCAAATGGAAATCCAAATAGCGTTTAGGCTTCCAAATCTCCAACGCTGACCAGGCAGGGAGTTGCAAATGGAAACCCAGATCACTATTTAGGTTTCCAGATGGTGGGAACTAGATTGCGATCTGGGCGTATGGAAACCCAAACCTCAATCTCTAGGTTTCCACCATCATCCATTGTTTAGCCACGGTTCAACCCATCAGCCACCATATGAAGACCCACCATCTGGTTGACCCATCAGCCACCGTTCATCATAAACACACCACCATCAAACCAATCGTACATCATTAGACCAACATCTCACACTATTCGTCATCATCACACCAACATCTTGCACAAAAAGCATCATCAATCATTGGACCAACATCATCCATCTATCATCAAGGATGTTTTATATTCCACCTAAAATCATCATCTAAATTAAGGTGGTTGAATCCAGATCATTCTCATATCGTCCTTGTTGATGCAATCCTAAATTTGAGGGCATAATTGATGCTGATGTTGATCAAGTCCTGTGTTGTAAAACTGAGAGGAACAATCAAGTTAATGATAATTAACTATCTGCTACATGTATAGTGTTTGCTAGTGATGCTAGTCCCTCTCCATCTTTCCCCATAAGTTGACGTGCTGGACGTTATACTGGCACTCACGAATAACATTCTACTTCCCAAATCGAAAATTTCACACCAATTCATCTCTATCTTATTGAATTCGTAAACATGTCACTTTTTAAGATAACCATGATAATGTGCCATCAAGTCATCAACGTACTTTCATCATCATCAGTCTCGATAAAACCATTCATGCAATACTAAGATATACTTGGTTATAAATATGTTTTCCTTACCAGTAGTCCAGGTTTAAACCCATCACCACTACCTACACCATCAAAAGTAAAATACTCCCTCTACGTAAGCAAACATGAGAAATCCATAAATTGTATTTATAACCCTTCATCCCAAGCGAAACACCGCGCCATGATGGGTGGGCATTTATAGAATTTTAATTAACAAAAGTAATGACTTACTAAGAGTTTAAAAAACAACACGATGCTATTCGTTTATTTAACAAATGAATAAAAACCAAAGCTGTTTACATATGACTACTAGTAATATGTTGTTTTCTAATAAAATTAGGTTAACCCTTTACTTGTTCTACTCTTTTTAAGTCACTATTTCTATTAATAAAAGTTTTATAATTCTATAAAGGGGAAAAATCATTTAAATCTCTAACTTTTGGAAAATAATTAAATTTTTAACTATATTTAGAAAAATGATGAAATGGATCCTATCGTTTCGAAAAAGTGTCAAATTAGTTTCTCCCGTCAATCAATTGATGGTCAAATCTAATAAATGACATGATGTGTAGGGGTAATTTTGTCATTTGAAATTGTAATTCAAGATCTCGACACGTGTACGAAATAGATAATTTAAAAACAAATTAAAAAAAAGAAAAAAAAAACAATTAAGAAAAATTTTAAAAAATAATAAATGAAAGATAAGTTATTTAATAAAAATAAAAAATAATTTAAAAATAATAAAAATGATATTTACCCTCAAAAGAATTGAAAATTTTTACCATTAATAAAAAATATTTGAAAAAATCAATCGAGTAAATGATTAGATGAAAATCTAGTAAATAGTTTTTTTTGATCTGGTAGTATTTTTTTAATATTTAATGATTTTATTTTATTATTGTATTTTATAATAACATTTAATATTTAATGATTTTTTAAAATCTGTATTCTAAAATAAATTGAGTCTAAGGGCAAACCTATACTTTCACAAAATTTACATATAAAACCAGCAAATAGTAATTTCATACTTAAATGTTATTGTAATATTTAACTATGGATAAGGGTATGATGGTCTTTCCGTCCATTTTAACTAAGTCTAGTGGTAAATGATCATTTTCACATTTTTCGTTAAGTTTGACCATTAATTGATTGATGGAAGAAACTAATTTGATATTTTTTTGAAAAGTTATGATCTATTTCGTCCTTTTCCGAAATATAATTAAAAATTTAATTACTTTCCAAAGGTCAGATTATAATGAATTTTTTCCTTCTACAAATATGCAACCTCATTAAGATTTATAAGATTTCATTAGAAAAACATATATAATTTGGATATATAAGTCTTATATAAGAGGACTTGCATTCATGGTAAATATATGATCCACTAGTTAAAAAAAAAAAAAAAATGAATTCAAGGTAAATGAAGCTCTTGGATTTAGTGAGAATTAATTGATATATTGAAGTCATAAATTTAAGTTGATACATACATCCTGATCCTATGTATAACTTACAATAATAATAATGGTAAATATTTTACAACAGAATGGCATAAGGGTTGAGAAAATCTCTTTAAAACAAACGCCTCTCAACAAGATATTTAACTTACAACAGTAATCATATTCTATAATTTTATTTAGTCACCATAATCAATGAAAGTTAATCTCACCTACAAAGATTAGGTACTGCATTCTTGATGTCTTTTGAGGTGTTGGATCCGGGGTAGAAAGTTCAGTGTACGTGTTTAATATTGCTATGGCAAAGTACTCCTTAGCTTGAGGCCTCTTGATCTGATAAAAATAAATATTACATGTCAAGAAGTTGCTCTGATTTGCTGTTTTAAAATGGTACAACAGATCATATATTTATGAGTTCTGACAGGATTTTTTAGTGGAAATTGAAGCAAACTTACTTTGTCTGTGGGTGTGAGAAGGCCGTTGTCCATGGAGAATGGCTCTGGCACCAAAGTAACAGCTTTTGCGAATTGGAAACCTCTCAACTAAACAATTGTGAGAAAATGGGAAAAAAAAATAAGCCTTGGCTCCTGGATCATTGCACATTTGGTAATCGAAAGCATATTTCGAGGGAAAAATTATTACCTGGCTTTCTTTTCCAACTTTGTTCATCTCATTGAGAACAGCAGCTCTAGCTGTTGGATCATTGCACAACTGTTCTAAGTTCTCAAACTGCATTAAAGCATCACAAATGCATCACAAGTTGACCACAAAAGTTAAAAACGTTCTAGTTCATCAGTGTCAAGTACTGTAGCGTTACATACACAAAATTGTCTTCTAGGCACAATATCAAAATGACAAAATCAAATATGAATCTAGTTGGTGTGGCTTGGTTATAAGCAGTAGCATAAAATTGAAATTAGTTTTGCTTATGAAACGAATTGGGAAGAAGTTGCAAGGAAATAGAAATAACGAAAAAGACCTTGATGCCATCAGATGCTGCTCAACCTTTTAAAACACTGGGATCCACTGCGTTTACAGCTACTAAAAAGGAAGGTTAGGAAGTTGCATATACCACATAAGCTTTGTCTCTATACCATATATAAAACATAGAACTTGCACTGTGCATATACATTCTCCATCTTTTCTGGCGCCACGTACTCTCCCTGTGCCAACTTAAATATGTTCTTTTTCCTATCATAAGTCAAATATAGTGTTAAAACAATGTTAAATAATCATTGCTCCAAATAACATGATTAAGACATTGGAGCCATATTTTTCAAAACAATTTTGCATTAATTATATGAATCATACCTATCTATGATCTTAAAACGACCTCCTAGTAACCATAACCCAATATCTCCAGTATGTAGCCAACCATCATCATCATCAAATACTTCTCTCCTGTTTAATTAATGAAGTCAGAACATTTGCAAATTCATTTTAGTAACAATGTCTAAAAGCATACGAAGGTTAACTATGTTTGAGCTTCATCTTTGTAGTAGTCTCGGAAGACATTGAAAGCCCTTACACAAACTTCACCACGAGGATAGGGCTGATCTTCAGATGTGTAATTCATTTCAGGAACATCCACAAGTTTCACTTCTAAAAGAAAAAAGATGAAATATAAATATTATCACACATAAGACAGAAAAAGAATTTTTTTTTTTTTTTCTGGCATCTCAGCATATTGATACAGGTTCCTTTTTGTTTAGTATGCATGATGAATTGCATTTGGCTTCTCCAATACTCGGATTCATTTATGCTGAAAATTATATTATCACCTGTAATTTAGAATTACACATTAACGGAGTTTTTCTCTCATTGGGAAAAGAGAGATGCAAAATATTTTGTAGTAAGTAGAAAATTTTCATTTATGCAGTAACGCCTATGTAGCAGGCCAATACTCATAATTGAAGTACTCAGTTGATTTCCAAGTTTTCGAAATCAACTTACCACAATCAGGGTTAAGTCGTCACTTACATTTTCTATAGTACAAAGTTGAAAGTTAAGTTTCTTCTAGGAGACCCAACATGACCAGTTAAGTCGTCACCCTCATCTATACCGCATGTCATACCAGAAGTCTCAGTCAAACCACATCCTTCCATTATGCGACATCCAAAGCAACTATCAAAATTTTTACACGTGCAACAATAAATTATACCAGCAAGATACATAGACAGATAAAATGGGTGAGAATGGGAGAGATACAATTTCACTCGAGATTCAACTTACACCTTCAAAAAATCCATTACATCTGGGGACAATGGCGAAGCAGCTGAAGCCATGAAACAAACTTGTCCTCCAAGCTTTTCCTTTATCTTACTAAACACCAATCTGTCCCACATCATTGATGAGTTTTGGCCTGAAAAATCATTTTTATATAATTAACAAAAACACAAAAGAGTAACAACCACAATGCATGCATCAGTTCAAGTGTAAGGAATTGTATATGTTTAGAGCTTAACATTTATGATTCTAATTTGTATCTTCCATGATACTTTTGTGTAAGAAGACGGTATGGATAGGATTAACAAGAAAACAAAAAGGTGGCTTAGTTTCTTGCAAACGACCATTCATCATGGCTTCCTTCTTGGAATTGTATGCTGCTGTGTATAACCTCTGCCTCAGAGTCCCAGAAATCTTTAAGGTGTTTGCTATTCTGTGACAAACAACAGAATTAGGGACCGTCAACCATGATCATACCCTGCATATATTCGGTTATACAAGCGAGGAACATTGCGAAATATAGTAGGTTTTAGAACAGCCAAATCATCCATCACCTTCATATTGTCCTACAAAAATGGATTAGCATACACAAGTCAATGACGACGAATTATAACATCATTTGTCCAATACAAGGAACCAGTAAAAAATAACTTTAAATATTTAGTTAAGTAACATACCCCTTGAAAGAAACCAACAGCAACCCCATAATAAGTTATAACAATTTGGTTCGTTCGTTCATAAATGTGGGCCAAAGGAAGATAGGATACATAACCGTCAAGAACACATAATTTAACATAAAAATCAGAACTCAATATTGAAACAAACCAAAAGCATCGATAACAATCCAAATGTTGAACCTACATTTCTGAGGGAAAAAATTTGTTCTTAACACTGAAACCAAGTTCTGATGTGTCAACACCACTCCCTTTCAAGATAAAGAACAAAAAATAAATAAATAAATAAACATAGCATTACAAAATATAGATAGTCAAATGACTAAAACAATATCAGCTTAGTTGCAGGAACTGAGAAACAAATTTCAACCTTTGTCAATGTAGAAACCATTTTGTGTAGCCTCACTTTAGCGGAACCGTTTCGACAACTGGTCAAGTATTCACAGAGGTCAGCCATGGCTGATGAAAAAGACGAAAGTCGAATTCGGTCGGCGGCTCTTTGATGAAGACAAAATGCAAGTCCGGCAGGTCAAACTTGGGGATGAAGTTTGAAGGTTTGACGGCCATGGCTGGAGAAGAAGAGAGCCAAATTTGAGCTGATGGGCCATGTGGCTTGGGCCATTTGAATTTCACATTGGGCCACTTGAATTGTTTGCTTAAAAACACTACGAACCAACATCAATTTGCAAACACATCATGCCAAAAATATTAGCTCTAGTGAGCGGATAACGCTCGGAGCTTAATCTCCATTTCTCGGTCATGAGTGCTTATCAATTATTTCGTTCTTATCTTGTCATGTAATATAATACCAGAAAAATATTCCCACCAACTGTGAGCTACGAGCTATGAGGTATATTAATCAATCGATCACTAGATATTTCGAGCTCTACTAATCTATTCACTAAATATTATGTTTTATGCAACAATTTTTATTTTAGCCAAAAACAATTTTAAAGACTGAGGGGGGCATGCTGAATTTTTGACTTTTATAAGCTTTCCTAACTGTGCTATAACACTCATGTATGAATAAGTTAAATAAATAGGTTGATAATCGAGTCGATGTCATTCTTAAACACTTGATAAGTCTTGATATAAATCAGTTTCAATGGCCCATCTTCATAGTTTCTATACTTGTCTCCATTTATTATCTTCATAGTTTCTATATTTGTCTCCATTCATATATGAGCATGTTAAATAAGTGAGTAATACAACACAATCTAAAAATTTGTCAACATTCATTGCCTAAATATTATGGTAAACTTATGCGTAATACATCATTCTAAAATTAATAAAGTGTGTACAAATCAACTTGTCATATTATTTAAATAAAATTTTTGGATAAATTTTTAAAATCTGAAATATTATTCTAAATAAATGGGTAGATAATCAAGTCAATGTCATTTTTTAATTCTTGGTAAGTCTTGATGTAAATGAATTTCAATAGCCCACCTTCATAGTCTCAATACTTGTCAAGTCAATTTATTCTCTATGTTACCGAAACTAAAGTTTAGTCTCTATACGCATTTTCCTTTTTTTTTTTTTTTTTTAATATTTGGAGGCCTATAATAAATATTTTAAAAGCGTTCATATCCATTATGAATCACGATATATACCTATCTCATTATACAGAAACGAAGTAAAAAAGGTAGAACGACCCAACAAAACTATTTTTAAATAAGATTTTTAGTATTTTTATTAAAAATACTAAATTAGATGATTTAATTGA
Source organism: Litchi chinensis (assembly GCA_019925255.1). Classification (NCBI taxonomy): domain Eukaryota; kingdom Viridiplantae; phylum Streptophyta; class Magnoliopsida; order Sapindales; family Sapindaceae; genus Litchi; species Litchi chinensis. The sequence goes on from CM034466.1 coordinate 29,329,936, forward strand.
AATCAGCTAGTTTAGAGCAGTTGTATGAACAGTTTGGTTTTTTTGTTGAATTGAGAATTAAAATGATAAACTAGATTTTTGAGTTTACCAAAATCTTGTGTGTGGATTAGTAGCATTTTGATGGTTTTTAATTGTTTTAATCTTCGGTTTCCGCGGTTCTGCATCGTCACTAAATTTGAACTGGGATATTTTTGTTTTGACTGCAGAATCCAATTGTTACCATATGTTCTCATTTACTGGTAATTTATTGTCCGTTTTCGTTGCAGAGTGAGTTCATTCCTGTATGTTACATGAGGAGGGCTTATATATGTGGATTTAGTGGTGATGCCGGCACTGCTGTTATCACCAAGGATAAAGCAGCTCTTTGGACGGATGGTCGTTACTTTCTCCAGGTTTTGAAAAGATGAGACCTTAAGCTCACTGTTCTTCGCTTCATTTCGCGCCTTTGCATAGTCCTTTTATTATGCGCAGCCACTGTATCTTTTTGTGCTGAAATTATGTTTTAATTGTTTTCTTTAGAAGTGGACTTGTTGCAATTAAATCGTCTGGTTTGATGAGCTGTTACTGATTGTTTCTCTTTGTTAATAATTAGGCTGAGAAGCAGTTGAGTTCTAGCTGGATACTCATGCGGAGTGGCAATCTTGGAGTTCCTGCAACAAGTGAATGGCTCAATGATGTTTTGGCTTTTGGAGGCCGAGTTGGCATTGATCCGGTGAGCGATTTCTCAACCTCTAAAATTTGGCGGTTCATTTTTTTTTTTTTCCCTTCTTGCAGAGCATATCATCATCTTATTGAAGTGTGATTTTTCTATTCCCTGTTTCCAACATTATTTTAAAGCATCTGCTGAAATTGTCACAATGCAAATCATTCTACATGAATAAGACTGATAGATGGCATCTTTTTCCAGTTTGGCAGCTCAAGGTGCTCAGCTTTGGTTAGATCCGTATTTTGTTAATGCTGCTATTATGCACACGTATAAACTTTGCAGTGATAAATATCTTGGTAGTATTGGGAATGATAAAAGGAAACATAAGGCTAAAATCTATGGTGATTCCAATGGTCAGTCTGGGGGAGCTACAGGGGTGTACAAGCAATCTTCTATCTCTCTGGCAAAGGCAGTGAAGAATTCTGAGTTAGAAGGAATTCAGAATTCTCACATCAGGTATTGATATTTAGTTGTATTGCACATCATTAAATGGTATCAAGTACCATATTGATTTTAACGAGCATGGGTTGGGACAATAGTCTGAATTAATCAAGCCGCAGGGTTAAAATGTAGTTATTTGTTAGTAACCATACAAAAGCAGCTATGAGCTATGTATGAGATCTGTCAAGAAATTACTTTCACTATGTCATTGTTTTGGTTGGATGGATTTGATGTTTTTACATACCTATCAATGTGAAGTTGATTCTTTAGAGATTTCCTTGGTTTTGATTTTTCAGAACATGTCGTTTTTGTGCAACATCATGATTTGTTTTGATTATTAGAAAATGTCATTTGTGTGATCTCGTGATTCAATTAAGCTTTTTTTAGTAAAGTTTTCCTGAGAAAAATATTTTGTAACATTCTTCTGGCAATAGTTCTTTAACAATAAAAGAGCTTATGAACAATAATTATCAGTATCCACAAACTTGCATGAGACTAACTTCTCCTGAGTATAATTAATTATTTTCATTAAAAGAAACTCTAGAGTTGATGTTTGTGAGATAGATCAGTTTCAGGAACTTTAAGAAATAAGTCTATCACGTTGTTTCCGTGCAGGGACGCTGCTGCTTTGGCACAGTTTTGGGTCTGGCTGGAAGAGGAACTTCATAATGATGTGAAACTAACAGAGGTGGATGTTGCAGACAAGCTTCTTGAATTCCATTCAAACTAGTCTGGTTTCATAGATACAAGCTTCGATACCATTAGCGGTATGCTGACATCAAAATTTGTTGATTAGTTGTCTTCCATTTCTAGAGCTTTCAGTTTAAATCTGGTTTACATACACTTTCTTCCTTCTATTACCATATGTTCACCATTTATTCAATTATCTACCTTAATAATCTTTTAAGTTTTAAGTTTTGCTTTTTTGCCTTTCCTTTTGCTAAAAAAAGTTGCATTGCCCAGAATAGTTATAATTGCTTATGAACTGAAGTCTTTTTTGTACATATTTAACAATTAGATACCTACAAAATTTAAGCTTGAATTGTCTACTTGGGAAATTGCTGTTATTGTAGAAACTTAATATGACAAATGTTATTTCATTGCCTACAGGTTCTGGTGCAAATGGTGCTATCACACACTACAAACCAGAACCAGAAAATTGTAGCATTGTGGATCCAAAAAAGCTTTTCCTCTTGGACAGTGGAGCTCAATATGTTGATGGGACAACTGACATAACCAGGACAGTGCATTTTGGTGAGCCTACAGCACGACAAAAAGAATGCTTCACCCGAGTTTTGCAGGTACAATCTCTTTTTTGCCTGTTTGCATCCATATTACATGAAGAAGACCTTGCAATATGTCATACAAAAATTCTCAGACATATTATTTCAAGCTTTTAAAGAAAGGGAATAGATAATGTTACGTTGGTGACTACAAAACTGGTGTCATTGTGTCCTTTGCTCTAGACAACTAATACTGTATTTAAGCAGCTGGTGGGTATATTCCTGATTCTAAGGTGTCTAATTTCAGGGTCATATAGCTCTTGATCAAGCAGTATTCCCTGAAAATACGCCTGGTTTTGTATTGGATGCATTTGCCTGTTCTTCTCTTTAGAAGATTGGACTTGATTATCATCATGGTATTTATCCTTTCTTTCTGTTGACCTAATGCTTGTTTGGGAATTTCATTGTCGCGAGTTTACAAATTGATTGAAATGGAAATGATGATCAAATGTATTGTTCCCCCTTTCATGTATTAGGGAGGGGGCATGGTGTAGGAGCTGCACAAAATGTTCATGAAGGCCCCCAAAGTATTAGCTACCGATATGGCAATATGACTCCCCTAGCGGAAGGCATGATTGTTAGCAATGAACCTGGCTACTACGAAGACCATGCTTTTGGCATTCGGATTGAGGTACGATACTCATTTGGCTGTGTTTCTATAATTCAGTATATTGTAAATTACAAGGATTTTGAGATATCTCACTGCAGCACTTATATTTTGATTTTTTGTGTATAGTTATATATTCATCTCTCTAGCATACTTTTGTTGGTATTACTTTTACTTAATTGATGAATAAATTCATTCCAAGATCTTAGAACTTTTAGTTTGTGATTGAGAAACATGTTTCATTTTCCTTTTTGTTCTTCTAAGGATTGGATGAGTGCACAGCAAAAAATGTGACGAATTAAAAAAAAAAAAAAACTGTAGCTTTAGTAAACTTATTAGTTATTAGGTGATGACTACGTATAGAAATCTTTTTCAGGTTCTTAAATATTCATTGCTAATAACATATAGCTGACCAAGAAGACTTTCAGCTCTGCATGTGTGTGCAGACATGTGTGCAGACAGGTCGTGTTGTATGATAAGTTTCTTGTCCAGACAAATAAGTTGAGCTGATGGATTAAATGCATTTTTCATACTAATTTTGATCAACCGACTTTCTTGGCAAGTGTTTGATATCTAAAAACTCACTTTGCTTTTGTTCTCTTATAATTAAGATGGTAATCTAAGTTCTTTTTGTATCGCAGAATCTACTGTATGTGAAAGAGGTTGATACACCAAATCGTTTTGGAGGAACTTCATATCTAGGATTTGAAAAACTCGCTTTTGTTCCAATTCAGGTATGCTTGTGATCATCATTAACTATTTGACATGTCATGAATAGGATCATGGCGAAGTCATTATGGAAATCAGAACAAAATTTGATTAGGCATGCGTACTTTTGGTTGCAGCACAACGTAGCTTGTAGCATAAAAAAATTTGTATAATGAGTGTTGTTTTATCATTTAGATCTCTGTGCCCTTTAAATAGCTTCTTCTGGACTGAGTTATGTTTTCAGTCATGTTTTGTTTGGTTGTTGTCATTCTGTGGTGTTTCTTATTTATTTTTCAATTTGCACACTTTGCAGACTAAATTGGTTGACTCATCTTTGCTCATTGAGGCAGAGATTGATTGGCTTAACAATTACCATTCACAAGTTCGGGACAAGGTTAGTGCCGTGAAGTATGAAGCAACATTACTAGATACCTCTGTAGTTTGTACTTGTTTTGGTACAAATGTTCGTGCAGACATGTCTTTCCCTGATTTGACCAACCGTTAACATGATGTTAAATATTTCAAATGCTCTGAAATATGCTAATGCAGTCATCATTTATCGACCCAAAATGCGGTTATCCACAATCTATATCTTTAAAGAAACAAGTTTACTATGCAAGACTTGTGGCTCGAAAGATTCTGGAGTCATGAATTTTAGTTCTTTCTATATCTTGATAAATGAGTTGTGATTCTTAGATGTGATTTAATAATAACGACCATTAACTTGACATCTAACAGATCTCGCCATTACTGGATGGTTCTGCGCGCCAATGGCTTTGGAACAACATACGGCCACTTGTCAAAGAATGATCCCCAAAGTTTTTCCTCATTTACTTCAAATTCCAAGTTCTAAAGGCTTGACTTCTGTATTGGCTTCATGTATATATGCTATAGATATTATTCAATTACAGTATTGACACTGTAGAAATATTTGTACAGATCAATACATTTAAGGGAGCATGATGTGAAATCTTATTTAGAGATTTTTACTATTTTTATTTGTTTACTATTTATTTATTATTTTTTTTTTTTTTTGTTTTGATGGTAGCACCTTTTAATCGGCAGATCTGAAATTTTTGTTTGGATAATTTATTCTCTTAAGACAACATTTAAGTTGCAAAAACAATAAGATCGATTATATGATTTTATTTAGCAAACCATGACCAATGAGATGGATGTTATTTCTTGTACTGCAAATATGAACCGATCAATTATAATACGAAGATTAAGGGCTTGTTCGCTAACATTTTGTAAATATATTTTGTATTTTTTGAAAATGAAAATGTGTTTGTCAATCATGATTTTTAAGTGGAAAAAAACAAAGAGAAAACACATCTTTCACCTTTTTCCACATTTTCGTTGTTTTTCGCTCTCAATTTTCAATTGGATAAAAACCATATGAAACTTATTAAACGATGCTTTATCTATTAAAAATAAAATTACTAATCTTATATGTATATACATGCACACACACACTCAGGATTTTTTAATTAATAAAATTAATTTAACTACATACACCTATAATATGCTAAGAATATATTTTCACAACAATTACAAAAAAGACATTGAATATCGATCTTTTCTTGAACTGATATTTTTTCCTTATATTTTTAAAACGTGTGATTGATTATTGTAAAAGTTAAAAACAACCACATCTCCACTTTTATTTACTATAATGCTAAACTACATCTCCACTTTTATTTACTGTAATGTTGATGTATTATAAGATTATGATAAATCAAGAAAAATATCAGCTTAGTAGAGGATCCAAATTCTTGCATATGATAGTAGTATTACTTAATATACATTTCTAAGAATCTTGTTTTCAATTATTGTTACCTAACGCATTTGCAACTCCTAAAAATAAGAAAATTATAATGAAAACCGAAAACAGTACCTAACAAATAAATTTTTAGGCTTTCCTTAAATTTAAAAAAGCAATATAATAATAATAGTAGTAATAAAATAATTATAATAAAATATAAAAAATAATAGTTATAAACATAAACATTTATATTTTGATGGTTAAGAGTCTATATTCTACAAACAAGTCCATAAATTTATCTATATAAATCTAACAATAACTTAAAAGAAAATTAATGTAAAAAACAAATCAACTTGATTAGCATCCTATATAGATACCTAGAACCAACTAAGTCAAGTAATTATTTTTGACAATGTTTTTTAACACAACACAACCATTGAAATAGTCATAGAAGTTTAAGAAAGCGAGTGCCACTGCAACACTTGAAAAGCAATATCATGCAAATGAAAGCTAAAGCGCAACACTGAACTGAAGATATAGAAGAAGCAACTCCCACATCTGATTTCAACGTGTGAAAATATAAGCAAGTTGTAATGTCTAACTAATCACACAAAAGATGTCTTCACTCCATATCCTCACAACCTTGGTCGATTTCTGTGGAATACTGGGCATTGTAAACAAACAAAACTTGTTAAAGTGACAGAACGAATTGTATAAAAAATAAAAAAAGAAGAAAAGAAAATATGAAATTGCTTAGTTTGGTGAATCAAAGCGTACCCTTTCTGCATGGAATTGTTGTATGATTGTGTTAAGGTTAGTATCTGGACATAATTTAAATTGTTTGCATTGAATCTTGACGTCCTTTAATCTTGGCATGGTCAAGTCTCCCTGAGAGAAAGTCTTCATATTCCTGCAGCTCCACACTTCTAAATTTTCTAAAGATGGGAATTCTAAGGTAAAATTACGAGAGCAAAAACTTGTGAGATTGTCCGCTTCTATGAGTTTCAAAGTCTTCAAGTTGCTGAAAATAATTTTCTCTGTTACTTCACCATGATTTTGTCTTACTTCAGTAATTTTTGGACAGTGGGATATACACATTGTTTCGAGCTTCATCAAACTTTTGGCCATGGAGGATGTGACTATGGTTTCCAAACTATTACAACTCCTAACTTCTAGAATTGTAAGATTTTGGAAGGAAGCTGAAGGCGGCATTAGATTGACCAACTCTTACATGCATCTACTGTAAGAACTTCAATAACCAGAAGCACTTTCTCTACTTTCTTTCTCCCCAAGTATCTAAAATACCTCACAAATACAAATATATATAATACTCCTAATTAATTTTGAAAACCTATTTGTGTAAGAAGCACAAAATACCTTATTTTATAAGATTTTTGATTTGGTCAAAGATTAATTTTAATTGGACTTCTGTTCTCCCCATGAGTATTTAAAATACCTCACATAGTACAAATATAATACTCGTAAATCCTAATTAATTTTGAAAATCTATTTTGTATAAATAGAAAGAATACCTTCTTTTCTAAGACTTCTGATTCGATCAAGATTATTTCTAATATATATAGAATAATTCTCCAATTAGGATGTCTTTACTGTAGAATATATATATGTGTGTTTGAGAGAGAAAACTGAATCTAACTCTAACACAAAGCGAAGCCAAACACAAATAGGAAATTGAAAGAACTCTCTTGCAAATAGGAAATTAGTTTTCAGAATCAAACTAGATTTATATCTTTATAATTTAATATTTGGATTCAACTTAAGAATTTAACATATAGGTTAAATTCTACTTTAGAATTTAACACATAGCAAAACTGTTTACTAATTTTTTAAAAAAAAAAAATTGCCAGATAGGTTGCTCTGATCTCCAAATTGCTAAAAATTGGCGAGTCCAGTGAGCAAGATGCAATAGCACTTGTTGGTTCATGGTTTGCAGCTCTGGATTCAATAATTTCCCTTTTTATTTGTTTTAATTTTTTTAACCATCTGTATTACGTCTATTCAAACTTATACATGTATATAAAAAAAGTACTGTTTTTTCTACCTCAAGTCACATTCACATTACACAGTGATCTCTAAATAGACTTTCAGTATATTTAAAGCCAAGTTGCAGTTTCAATATATAAATAATTAAATTTAGTGAGCTAGTTATGTCTTGGGCTGCATTGTTTTCAGATAAGAAAACCAACAAAATAAGCAGCCCAACTTAAAGCAGCACTGATACGAGGACATTTGGCAAGTTCGACGTCGTAACTTGAACTAATTAAAATGGAATGTAAAACGATGTCGCAGCGGTCTCATACCTGTATTTCACAATCCATTTTTTATATGGTACCTATTAGTTGTTTATGTTGAGCTAATTAATGGTTATGCTTCAGCTTTTTCCTTAATATTGACAAGAAATTCAGAATTTACATATTGCATTTTTGTGAGAGCACCAACGTAGATAAACTTTTGCATGCCTAATGGTTTCACGTTCAATGGATTTGTCTTAAGATAGTAACGATATATATGTGTTCAATAAAAATCCTATCAAATAACACGAAAAATATGAATTTTAAAATTAATAATTGTTTTTTTTTAAAAAGTGTAAGCTAGTAAATAACACAAAAAAGTGAGGTTTATTAATGTTAATATTGATATTGATATTGATATTAATAGTAATATTATTATTTTAATGTCAACCTTTGTTTGTGAGTGGACAATTTCTTTGTTTAAAAACTATTTTATTATTATTGTGGAAGCATTTATCTTTCGATTCTTAGAATAAATTTTATACCGCATAAATAATGATTGATAAGGATATTTATTTGGTGTCCATTTTAAAGTAAATAAATAAGTAAATTATATGTGATGGTCCTAAACTAACCTTAATTAAGCATATTATTGTCTATGCTAAACTCAAAATTGTTATGCTATTAATTACTGCATCCACTAGCTAGGTAAATTCTAAAATATGAAGCTACATTCCGTTGTATGGCAAATGCAGGCCGAGAAAGGCATCTGCATCTGATTTTAGTTGAAGCTTGAGTGGAAACATGCTATATTTTCAATGAATTATACTAACTATTTCATGCAGATATAATTAATTCATGAATAAGTTAAAATTATTTAATTGTGATTTGAAACTGCAATCATTTTTTTCTGATTTAAAATTATCCACATGAAAACTATAAATTCGTATCCTTTGTGATTGTTTATACACAACTCAAACTCCAAAGTATTTTCTAGTTAAGTTATTTTTTAGTTTTTTTTTTCCTCAGACATTGTTCCTAGCTATAGTAGTTTTCAACGTGATAGAGTTTCGGACTCGATTTAGTTTGCCAGTGTTTTGATGTCGTACATTGGGAGACAAAGGTTAATCATCCAATGGTGGGCAATCTATAGGATATTGCATTACAAACGGACCTAAATCCTAATTATTTATTTTATAATTGTATTGTTGAAATTTGGCTGTAATCTGGAGGATAATTTGGAAGGTTTCCAAAATTTTTTATTTATCCTTTATATTGCATGATATTACCTGTTCTTATTTTGCTGCATTTTGGATTGTATGGTTAATACGACTATCAAACAATCTAGAGAGATTGGAGCTATTTTGTTGTATTACTAATAGCTTTTTGGATTGTATGATTAATACGACTGTCAAACAGTCTGGAGAGACTGGAGCTGTAGAGAATGTCCTTTTACTATAACCATCCGTAACATGAAATCAATTTGGGTAGTCGTATGATCTCATGAGTGAAAGGAGTATAGAAGCTGAAGGAGGAATTGGGGATCTATGATTGTTGCAAGTCACTACTGGATTTTGTAAAGACGTTCAAGTAACATGCTGAGTAAAGAAACAATTTACCATAAACAAATTAATCGATGAATAAACCCATTACATATATGTACAGATATCCTGCCTCAATTTTATCGAATTTAATTGTAAACTTCATTGCAAATACTGTCCTATTAATTAAATTCAGCGAAATGGTAAAAAAATAAATTGCATCTGCTTTTTCCGTTAAATGTCCTGTTAGCTTTGCTTCCCTAACTTTTTCCCAAACATCTCCATGTTTTCAATGGAGGCAGCTTGTGATAATGTGACCAACATGGCAGATTTTTTCATTAAACTGATTGTAAATCATAGTTATACGAGAATCCAATGTTACTATTACTTATGATACTATACATGGAAGAATGCTTTTAGACACACATATATAAACCAAAAAAAAGTTGATAAATATAGTCTGGTGCTAACCACATTTCTCCACAAAACCCCGGAGATTTAGAGTTCAAATACCCGAGCCTAAAGTAAAAGAAAAAATAAAAATAAGAATAAAAATAGAAAGTCATCAAGCAATGGCTCAAACTTTGACAATAATTTTGTTCGGATTTCATGTGTGTTGGATGGGTTGAATCCAAATTTTCTTTGAATGATCAAATTGGTCAATCCAATCATAAATCTTTATCCGCCTCTTATGTGGCCTATGAAAATCAAAAGAGAAGCAATAACCTAAGCCAAAACCAGCCCGGTGTATAGTGTTTGCTAATTCACTTGCCTCCCCTACTGCTGGATGCAACATAGAGGTGATACCAAGGAACAACATTCTATCACCTAAGTTTTCAACTTTCAACCATCTCATCTCTGCTTGATCATACCTGGAAACTTGATATGCAATACCATATGATTCATATCTAACCCAGCTTGCTAACAAATTATCGTCACAAGACTCAATCAATTGACGGCTGACAAACAAAAGATTTGTGACATCATTACTCATTGGGGATGGATGTAGATGTATTCTCCACTCTCCTTGTTCAACCTTAAATGAAGCCATCACAGGCTTTGAGAAAAGGCAATAGAAAACTCCCACCAACATAGGCTACACTGTCAATTCGTCCATGATCGCCATCAAACCAATGATTTTTCCATGTTTTGTCTCCAGGACTACATACGCTAGCACAAAGCTTTTTGGATTGCACCGTTAATACGAATATCAAACAGCCTGGAGAGGTTGGGGCTGTAGAGAATGTCGCCTTACTATGACCACCCATCATGTGCAATTCCGGTAACGGTATGATCTTATGAGTGAAAGGAGTACAGAAAATCATTAAGGAGGAATGCGGCATCCATGGAGACAAAAGCAACCAACCATGTTTTGAGGCATGTATCCTTATTGCACCACTCAAAAGACAATTGTGAATGGTGTATTTTTTCTTCTGAGAAGGGTCGTATAGATATGAGCCTCTGGTGCTATTGTGCGACACATGCTTGAACAATCCATCTGAGTCCCCACCATTATATTCATTGAAGGACATCACCCATGGCAATTTGTCTGCTGCATCTTTAATAGGGTAGGAATTTGATCGCCAACTCTTGCATACTAATTGGAATTGAATTTGATCAACGTAATGAAGGCATTCCACGATTGTGTTTAAGACGTCAATAGGAAGATCAGACCACGAGCGTTCAATGGCACCAGCCATATATAATGTGGTGAATTGTAGCAACTGTCTGTCACCCTGCAAAACCAATGAACAAATTGAGAATAAGTACATGACCGTTAGCGGTACTGATTTTCAATGGTAGAATTTATAAGAACAGGAACAAGAATCAAGCAAAGCAACACAAACCAAAGAATTATAAAAGATAGGACAGATTTTAATGTGATTCAGGAAATCAGCACTCTAATAATATTAATAACCAGGAGCACTTTCTCTACTTTCTTTCTCCCCAAGTATCTAAATACCTCACACATACATATAAAATTTTCCTAATTAATTTTGAAGACCTATTTTTGTAAGAATCACAAAAATACCTTATTTTGTAAGATTTTTTATTTGGTCAAAGATTATGTTTAATTGAACTTTATTTCTCTCCATGAGTATTTAAAATACCTCACATGGCACAAATATAATATTCCTAATTAATTTTGAAAACCTATTTGTACGAGTAGAAAAAAAAGACCATCTTTTGTAAGATTTCTGATTTGGTAGAAATTATTTTTAATATACATAAAATAATTCAGGAAATCAACACTCTAATAATGTTTATATATAAATGGAAGCACTATCTCTACTTTCCTTCTCCCTTGAGTATTTTAAATACCTCAGGAACACAAATATAATACTCCAAATTAATTTTGAAAACCTATTTGTGTTAGAAGTAGAAAAGTACTCTTTAATTTGTAAGACTTTTGATTGGTCAAGATTATTTTTAATTCTGACTTTTTTTCCCATGAGTATTTAAAATTCCTCATAAAGTACTCCTAATTAATTTTGAAAATCTATTATTACGAGGAAAAAAAAATTCTTTTATAAGACTTCTGATTTTGTCAAGATTATTTCTAATTCAACTTTGATCCATATGCAACCAAAATCATATATACATACATATATATATATATGTTCTCCAAAAAAAACTTTTATATATATATATATATAACCATATATATAACCGAAGCTAATACTAATACAAAAAATATAAACCAAACACAAATAGAAAATTGAAAAGAACTTTCTTGTAACATGTTTTGATCAGGATTATTTAGATATTTAATTTGATTAGAATTCGTTTTAAGATTCAGACTAAACTTAGATCTTTATAATTTAATATTTGGATTCCTTTCAACTTAAGAATTTAATATTTAGATTAAATTCGACCTTTTTAGAATTTTGTATTTGGATTAAATTAATTTGATCCAACTCATATAGTAAAACTATTTATTAATTTTTTTTTTTAAATTGCCTTATATGTTGCTGTGATCTCCAAATTGCTAAAAATTGGCGAGTTCAGTGAACAAGATGCAGTTGCACTTATTGGTCCATGTTTTGCTGATCTGGATTGAGTTTTTTTTTTTTTTTTAATATATGTATTACGTCTATTCAAACTTGTATATGTATCTAGGATATCCATTAGACTAAATGAGTAGTTTTTTCTACCATTAGGTCACATTCACATTAAGCAGTGGTCTCCAAATAGACTCTTAAAAGAGTAGATTCACAATTTACTTTGACGATATAATTTTTTTCTATCGCAAAACCCGTAATTGAACCAACCGTCAAAGTTTTGATCATTATAATTGTCTTGATGGACATGATGAGCCATGGCAACTTGTCTGCTGCACGTTTATTGGGGCTGGTATTCGATGGCCACCTCTTGCATACTAAACAAAGTCGACTATATATATATACACACACACATACCAACAATGTGCTTATTTTACGACTTCAATAAAGGTATGTCGTTTTTCCGAATTATTAATGCTGTTAATTGATATTTTCATTTGAAGCAGAGAATATTGACTTTTTCATAAAGGTAAGGCGTTTTTCTGAATTATTAATGTTGTTAATTGAGATTTTTATTTGAAGCAAAGAATATTGAAATTGAAGAAAACTTAGAGGTTCACTTAACATGCTCAAGAGTATGCTTTGGTTTAATGCGATGTTTACCAAACTAATAATTGAGGTTTTGTTGAGTTTGAGAATTAGATTAGATAATTTATAATTATAGTACTCTTTGATCTAATAAATGTTTTTTATTGCGAGGTACGCTTAAGAATCTAATAACAATGGCTTAAATAAAAGAAGATAATGCTTCATTGGATATATAATAATGGTGCGTTTACTTCAATTGTAGAAATCGAAATGAACATTAAATAATCTAAAATTAAAATGATGTATCAGAATCAGAATAAATTGTTTACTTTGATTGCAGGAATTACAATTAAAATCAACAATATTTTCACTGAGTTGTTCACTTTGCTTTAGAATAAGAGTCGATTGATTACAAGTTACAAAAATACCCTTGATTAAAAATATTTTATACTCCATAACAAAAATAAATTTTCTTAAAATATTATTGTAAGTAAATTATATATCTATAGTTTATTTTTTATTTTTGTTAATATTAAATAATTCCAAACTATCCATAATATATAAAATCACATTATAATTTTATTATTATTATTTTAAATAAAAATGTCATAATATTATATTATTTCTCGAATAAGAATATAGTGATCACTTTTGTTTTTCATATATATATACATACCTTCCTTGAAAGTGTTATGCTAGGTTCCATCATTGTAGCTGCTATGATTATTGATTGTGTGATTATTTCTAAACTCTCATATAACCTAACAATATTGTAAAAATAAATAATTTTATTTAATAACAATAATATCATGTCATCTATAGAACAAAAAAGAAAAAAAAAAAAAAAGAATAACTTCCAAAAAGTTCTACAACCCCATTTAATATGGGTTTAAAAGTCTTTTTAATTTGGAAATGAGAATGAGAATGAGATTCTTAAATGGATTGGGGGGAATGAGATTCCATTCCACAACCTCAAATTCACGTGGGACTCACCATATCATTTTCATTATGGAATGATTTTAGAGTAAGTAAATATCATCAATCATTTTCATTCTTCATTTTCATTTTCTAATCCAATAAGTAAACACACCCTGAGTAAGTAACTAGGAAAAGAAAATGCAATTCATGAATGGGATGATCATAATTTGATATTATATGTTCAAACAGTAATTTTTATAACCAAAATAAGCTCATACGCTTTGAATTATATTTCATTTGTTTTCAAGTTGTACTTGTAACACAATGCACTGCAATTGAAGCATATCATTACTACAGGAATAATCGAAAAATAAATCTTTTTTGACAGTTTCGTGTAATTTTGACGGGTTGAATCCAAATCTTTATCATATCTCGTTTGTCAATCCAATCATAAGTCCATAAAAGACCCCTATGTGTCTCGTGAAAATATAAAGAACATATATCAAAATTGGTCCAAAAATTTCGACCTCGTGTCGTACAACCAGCTAGGGCTAGGTGTATAGTGTTCTTCATCAACCTTAAACGAACCCATCACATTATGTGATAATAAACAATAGAAACTCCCTCAGCATGTGCTAGGCTCTCAACCTCTCCATAATAACTATCAATCAAAAGATTTCTCCATGTTTTGTCGCCAGGACCACATGTTAGCACGTTGAGATTTCTATAACTTACAATTGGTATGAATATCAAACAATCCGAGGAGGTTGGAGGAGTAGAGAATGTTGCCTCAGTATGAGCATACCTCATACGTAATTTCGGTAGCTGTATGATCTTATTAGAGAAAGGAGAATAGAAGATGAAGGAACCGGAATTTTGTGGTTGTGGTTTCGTGTACAAGAGCAACCAACCATGTTTTGAAGCATGGACCGTTGCACCACTCAAAATTTCGTTTTGAAGGTTGTATTTTTTCTTCTGGGAAGGATCATATAGAAAGAATGTGCTTGTGCTTCTAGTACCATGATAGATTTTATCATGGAATTCAAATTATTGATGGACATCACACATGGCAACTTGTTTGATGTATGTTTGATGGGGTTGGTATTTGATCGCCAACCCTTGCATACTAACCGGAATTGAATCTGTTCAACCTAAAGAAGACTTTCCGCTATTGTGTTTAAGATAGCAACAGGAAGATCAGACCATGAGCGATTGATGACACCATTCATAGTGTAATGAATTTTATGGAGTGTCACTCTACAAAACGAATATATAAAGTGAAGAAGCAAGTATTTTAAGTTCACAAATATATAAGAGAGAAAATCAAATGTAAAATACTAGAAGTGAAATCGAATACAAATACAAAACAAGGAATTTTCTTGGAAATATAATCCGACTAGGATTTATACGTTCAAGGGATTTTTTAATGATTTGGACCTGGCTTAGATTTTTTGAATTTTATTCACGTTGAATTGTACACTTGAAAATTTGTGGACATGCTCTAATGTTCTTCCCTCACTTGACCTGAACTTATCTTTAAAATTTGTACTTCTTTTTAGGTACTACTCATAACAAGTCAAACAAAGATATGATTGGTTTAGTGATATATGTTTCCCATATTTATACATTCTGAAGATTATGAATTTGAGTCATTTCTTCCTCATATCTCAAATTTATTGTAATAGTTTAAAAAACAAGTCAAGCCATGGAACCATAACTAATTGATCCAATTATAGTTGCACATATGCAATGTGATATAATTTTTATAATCTACAAATCATAATTTTATTGAGTCATCTTGGACTAACCTAATTCATTCCCACTAAAATCTGTAATTCTCTATATTATTTTATATTTATTTTGATTTTTTTAATAATTTACAAAAACTAATTTTAATTGAACTTATTGCTATTGGTTATTAACGTTGAGCTGATCAATAATGGGCATGATTGAGTCTTTCGTGTTGTTTCTGCTAGTTGATAACATCTCTCTGCGTCGAAGAATTTTATATTTGCATGTTAGTGAGAGCACCAAGTTTGCTTAGCTTTGCATGCCTCTTGGTTTCATAGACACTAGCCCTCACCTTTAATGGAGAAAAACTATAATTTTGTAATCAACCTTCTAATTTTTTTTTTAATGCTATGGTTAAATTCTTTCTCTAATTGTTAGAATCAATGCATGTCGTTTCATCATTTTGTTTTGTTTGTTATGTTGAGGAATCCTAAAGTGAACAACAATACAACTGCTCATTTAGAAAACTGTCGTGTGGTTCATGCTCTTGGAGCTACTTCATCAAGATTCAACCACACAGATAAATTCAAGGACAAACAGGAATTGAACTGACAACATTGTCAAACACTTCAGCATCAAACCCTTCAATCTCCAATTTGTTTAAGCGATTTTTCGTTTTCGTGAAGAGTATATGTTAAGATTATAAGGTTTGATGTGACAATAAAATTTGTTGACAGTATGTTCTGTTACATGTTAGAACTACATTTTCTGCATCAAAATGCGGGCATTTGTCAAAAAGCTCGAAATCAATAAACGAAACCACAAATTAATGAACGAAAACCACTGCATTTTGGAACATTTCACTTTTATTATAAGAAACATACAACATACATACGAATTTCAATCTTCAATTTGATCTGCAACAGATACACATGCATTTACAATCTAATTACACATCGGTGCAACAAGGGTAATAAAGAGAACGAAACGGGATGATCGATAGAATACCACAACTTGCACTTGTTGCAACAAGTGATATACCTCAGAATCATGACTTCCATTATTGAATTTATTGTAAACTTCATTTGGAAATAATTTACGTACCATGGTTGTATCGACAACAGGTCTTCCAGCTGGATCAATGTTCTTCAGTTCTTAATATTTTGAATTAAGTTAAACCAATCTGCCTTTCCCATCCGAGGTCTGCAGAGTATTGTGAGAGTGCAGCACGAGGGTCACCGTTGGAAATAGACAAGTAGTATTGAGCAGTTCCATCATCAACTTGCATGCTTCTCCTTAAGGAATCAATTATCCGTCGCTTGCCTTGATCAGACGTCATCCTAGTCCACAAAGAACCTGGCTTTTTGTCTGGCTCACCCTCCAGATATAGCACTGCCACTTCCCGTTTTGCATAGGTATCCAACTCAATATAGCATGTTCCATCTATAAGAATATCAGGATTACTTATAGGGATCAATAACCTCTCCCTTGAATATATACCATGGTCACTCATCATGTTATTTAACCGTTTAATGTCCATAACCTGCACATAAGAGAAACAGCATATCTACTTTCAATCCATCACAAAGATAGAATACACAACCATCAAAAGTTTTAGCATAACAGGGAACAGATATTGCCTCTTTAGAAAGAAAGCATAATCATACATCAATCTACACGAGAGTTAACAGACAATGCTTTCACAATATTCTAACCATTTCACTCTTACTCGTAGAGTCAAGCAAAAACGATCACAAACACATTTAGCTAACCCAAGTTCTAATTCCATACCCATTTCTCCTTTAAATCACAAAAGCAACAACCTATCCTTCTTGTACCAGCTCCAAAGCTTGAAGGCCAAACATTGCCTCACTCAACCAAATACTTCCCATTGTCTAGTTTTCTGTTCACTACCAAATTACTTCCCCATTTTTTCGTGCATTCACCAACTTCTCTAAACCAGCACAACTACTAACAAACCCTACAACCTTCCTAAATCCTAAGTCAGAAAACTCAAACCACACTGTCAAATCGATCACAACACTTTCAACTAACCCAAAAGTAATTTCATTTCTAACAAAAACCACAATAGCTGGAGATATTTCTAGCTTCTACTTTAACACCCATTTCTCCTTTACATAACAAAAGCAACAACCTTTCCTTCTAATACTACCTACAAATCTCAAATCCAATGAAACCAACACATTTCCCCACTACCATCACAACCTATACAACTTCACAAAACCAACAAACTTAGAACCACATATTGTCACACATTATTTGAAACAATTCTCAAAATCAAACAAAATGCACATAAAAAAACAAAAACTTTACAATTCCAACTAAAAACAACACCAACAACAAAAAAATCAAAACTTGACATAAAAATCAAAACTTTTAACACAAAAAAGAGCCAAACTTCATCTACAAATCGAAGATTTTGTCAAAAACAACTACCTGAACGGAGAACTTGACAGCGAGGCTCTGGACGGTGTCGCCACGAGAGATGCGGTGGGAGACGGCGAACTTGGAGATGCCGCCGTCTCTCCAGAAGGAGTGGTTGATGGGCCTGCCGACAACATCACGGAGTTTCCAGGGGGCCTTGAAGGCGGCGACGAGGAGGTCGTTGTCGGAGACGACTGCGTTCCAGGCGCGGCAGACGCAGCAGGCGCGTGCCAGGTCGGTGATGGGGAGCTTGGAGAGGATTATGCGGAGAGTGTCGGGGCAGGTGAGGGCGCCGAAGTGGGAGTTCAATGGGGAGATTACGGTGGAGAGGTCGGCGGCGGAGGAGGAGGAGGAGGCGGAGGAGAGGGAAGAGGAAGGGGAGGAGGATGACAGGAGGTGGTTTTGGATGTCTTCTGCATCGTCGTTTTGATCGCAACAACAGCCCATTGTTGAAATGGTCTGGGTGGGTGACTGGTGGTTGGAGGCTTTTAAAGAGCACTAACATATATATATATATATATATATATATAATAAATTCAAAATTAAATAAATTTCAAACTTAAAAATAATTTAAAAATTAAATTTTTTTGAATAAAAGTTAAATAAATTAGAAATTTAAAAATAATTAAAAGATATATTTAAATATAAAAGTAATTATTAGATAATTTTAAATATAAAGAATAATTTTTTCGAATGAATCTAACCTGTTGATCTAAGATGATAATCAAAATTAATTTTAAACAAATTAAAAAAAAAAAAGTTGAAGATGACAATGGAATCCAGATTGGATCTCTATCATCCATCTTAAATAGAGTTCCATCCATCTTTAATAGGACTCTGAAGATGACCATCAACAGACCTGTGTTCTAATGCCCATTAACAACAGCCTTCAACCTATTGCTATTGGCACAGGGTATGACGCTGCAAAAGAGTACAAGTATTGTTTCTGTTTGGCAACACATAAATGTTAAGAAGCTTTTGCATAATTTGCTTGATGTGGAAGTATTTAAATTTAAGATTATGAAGATTAAATATAATAATTAACTCTTTCTACGCCAATACAATTCATTTGTTTATATTATATTCCAATAATGCATGTGTTACAGATTGCAAAGCTATGAAAAAATTGACTTTGAAAGTAATAGTGACTAAAATGTAAAATATCTATTGTATTTGACATAATGTTGGTCGGGAAGAGAAAAACTAGTAGAGGAATGGATTAGTTTTAGGTCTTAAGAGTGGATTTGGGACTGTAAACGATATAAAAACGTGTAAATGATATAAAGTAGGATACTTCACAGGTAGCAGCAATCTCAATCGCACTCCAAGACTTGTATCCGTCCAATTAAAACAACTCATGTCGACCCTCTTAGATTTAATGTTGGTTTCATCCAAATTTGACAACAATATATGTGCTTGCTTATGTTGTAGAACTTTAACCATCAGTATGATAGTACCCTATCTAAAATAAAATAATATGTATTCTGTTGCTCTTCTCGATCAAATCAGAACTTCTTCTTAGATTTAATGTTATTTTCATCCAAATTAGATTAACAATACATGTGTTTTATAGTTTAAAAAAAAAAAAAAAAAACGTGTTTTACGAATTTCTTTAACAAGTGAAGAATCTTTTACAACAATAGACATCAGGAAAGCAATACAAAACAGCTTTTCCAATGGTAAGTAAAAACATCGCTATAGCGTCATGTCTTGGACTCCAGTATAACTAGTTCAAAGCTCACTCATGATAAGAGGGTTGGAAACACATCAATGACCCCATGCATCGCCAAGTCCATATGCATCCATGAAACCTGCATGAGCATGTCCATGGTCATGACCATGACCATGACCGTGATGGTGATCCTGGCCACCATGACTGTGATGATGATCGTCACCAGCTTGTCCTTTGAACATCATCTGAATATGCTCCGGTATATGTTCTTCCTCAGTTTGTCTAACGGATTTTGGTAAAGAGGATACGAATTGGGCAATTTTCTCTGCCAGTTCATCAGCATTGTCTTCCTGAAATTTTGGTGACAATGCAAAATGTGAAAAAGGGAGTAAAAGTGAAAAGTGGTTCTAAATTAGTCAACATCACATAGTAAAAGTGATGGTGTAATTCTAACATTTGCAAGTCACCGTCTGCTAATTTTTACTACAAGCAACGTATATGTAGGATGTTATTGCAATGCTTTGGCTTCCAGAGATACTCAATGAAATTAAAGGAATTCAAGCAGCTAATGTGCAGAATCAGGATCTCAGGCATTGCTGAATGAGTGCTGTTCGATGTATATTAGCATAACAAGCACGACCACTGAAATGAATTATTCCCAGTGTATATGAGAATAAATTACCCATTGACTATGAAATCTTGTCTCTCACCCATGTTCTTATGATACCTACCCAATTGACATTAACTTAGAGACCTTTCCTTCAGTCAGGTAAGGCCAAAGATATTAACATACGAGCACACAAACCGCTTACACAAAAGGCTGAAGCTGATCATTAGGTTTGCTAGGGTTATTTGGCTCAACATTCATGTCACTAAAAGGACAAGCTCAATAATTCAAAGAATTTAATTAGCCAAAGAGCAAATATATATATATATATATATATAATGTGCCAACAGTTTTGCAAACATTATGAAATAATTCATATGCAGACACATAACCAAATAGTCTAACAGTAAATAGCATGCCATTCGTTCCTAGATAATCACTTCCAAGCACAGTTGAATCAAACCATTTCCAAACAATCTAATTCATTCATACATAATTCATAAACAATCTAACTTGTCAAGCCATTTCCAGAACCAATTCAGTAGAATTGAACTCATCGAAAACACAGTCCAAACCATTAATTCCTACTTCATAAATCATAACACAAATTAGACAACAAAATCAATAGATTTAGAACACAATTAAACCTCACCTGAGGCCAGCGCCCACCCGAATGTTCGACAAACTTTGCTCGAGGAACTGCATCAGTAACTAGAAGCCCTTCCTCACTCCACTCTTTAGACCAACCACTAGACCAAATCACTTGAATTGGCAACCCTTTCACCCCATCCGAATCACTCCATTCCCCAACATCAAAACTATAATTCAACCTCCTCCCCATCTCCGCGACAGCTCTAGCCCCATCTCTCCCCTTCAAAAGCACTCTACCACCCTCCACATCAATCCCACCAACACTCTTGACACAGCACAGCCTAATCAACCTCTCATACGCGAACAAAAACCCCAGCAAAACCTCCTTAACCAAAGGTAAATCTAAAACCAACAAGGGCAAAGCTGGTCTTTTTCCACTATCCAAAAGTGTTACACTTTTAACAAAACCTGAACTATCACCCACCCAATTTGCACTCATCAACAAAGCTGAATCATGCAAAACCAAATGCACAGGAGCCAAATTCAAGGCCTCAATCACTTGCCTCAAAACCCTACCCATCTCTTCACTACCCAACTCAACAACTCTCTCCCTCTTCCTCTCCAAAACCCTAGATTGCATTATTTCCTCGTATGGGACCTGCCCAGTCTCCACCATCCGATCAAAAGCCCAAAAAATACCCTTTTCTTGAATCAGCCCATAAACATCTCTCAACCTCTCAAAAACCCCACCTGACCTCCCTACAATCTCCACCGTTGATCTATCAGAAAACCCACTTCCAGGCAAATCAACGGCCACCCCACCAACCCCTCTAGACTTCAAAGACTCAACAACCCCACGAAACGAGAAGGAGCTAAGACCAAGACCATGAACAACCAAAACGTTCTCATTAGACTTGGAGACATCCCCATAAGTGAAAACCTCTAAGGGGGGGTCATTTGGGGTGGTGTGGACCTTGATGGTGCGACCAGAGGAGTAGTGGTGGCGGAGGGAGGTGGGGAGGCTGAGGAACCACCGTTTGGAGTCGTAGGAGGAGGAGAGAGAGGAGAGGGAGATGGAGAGGAGAGTGAGGAGAGAGACGGAGAGAGTGAAGTAGAACCAGAAGGTGAATGGGTTGGTGTTGTTTTGTGGTTTTGGTGGGGGTTGAGGTTTGGGGTTTCGAAGGGGTTCTTGAGGTTCTTGTTCTGGTTCTTCTGTTATTATGGCCATGGTCTTCAGATTTGTCGTGAGGTTTGGAAGGTGTTTGAAGTGTCAAGCGTTTGAAGATCCAAGTAGAAGAAAAAAAAAAAAACCGTATATATATATATATATATATCTAAGTAGAATAAAAAGGGGTGAGACCGTTGTAAGGCTGCTGTGTCTGATACAAGAGTGAAATATATATATATATATATATATAGAGAGAGAGAGAGAGAGAGAGGATATTTTAATTTTAAAATATAAGAACCAATCAATAAATCAATTTATCCATTATATTTGAATTAAATAAAAAAAAATTATTTTAGAAATGAAAATAAATGATGAATTTGATTGGTTGATCCTTACTTTTTAAAATGATATATAACTAATTATAAAAGTCATATATAATATTTTTACTATTAATTTCTCATTCTTTAAAAAGTTAAGAGAAACCAATCAAATTTATTTATTGTATAAATTAAATAGAAGAAAGAATATAATCGATGAATTTAATTGGTTTGTCCTAACATTTTAAAAGGGTTCTAACTTTAAAATTAGGTATACAATAAATAAATTTTATAGTCAGTGTCTTCTAACTTTAAAATGCTAGGACAAATCAATCAAATTAATCAATTATATTTAAATTAAAAATTAAATACATAGACCCCTCTAAGGTTAACTTAAATATAGACGAAAACACTTTTTTCATTTTTATAACACAAAATCCCCACGCTAATGGTCAAACGTGGTTAAAGTTGACGTTTGACCTTGGAATGTTGTACAATGACGAAAATGTTCATGAATAAAGATAAAACTTTTAGATTAAAAATTTAAAATGAAAAATATTTTAAAAAAGATAAAAATATACATTTAAAAAAAAATTGTTGAATTTCCACCGTCCATCATTATTGATGGATGGCGGAACTTATTAGTTAAAAAAATAAAAAATTTAATATATTTTAAAATTTTAATAAAATAAAAAATAAAAAATAAAAAATCTTAATCAGATTTGATCTCTATCATCCATCAAAATGGACGCACGGTGGAGATCTAGGAATTAAAAAAAAAAACTGAAAAAAATGTTAAAAAAAAAGAAGAGAAAAAAATTATTTTTCTCTTTCTTTCGTTCTTCTCCTACCATATCTCTCTCTCTACCTTCTTGCTTCAACAACCTCTCTCTCTCTCTCTCTCTCTTTTGCTAACTGCAGATCCAATACCTTTCCTTCTCTCCCATATCATCCAACCGCTACATCGTCGAATCCAAATGAAGGTTCATCTGGGTTCGAATTGACGAACCCAGAGGAAGGAACATTTAATTTTTCAAATACATACATATATATATATATATATATTGGTTTCAATCTCTGGTTATTTTTTTTTTCAATTTTTGTTGTTGATTTTTTTTTTTTTTATTTCTGTTGTTCAAGATTTATGTATTGATTTGTGGTTAATGATTGATGTGGTTTGGGGTTTGAAGATGTTAGGTTCGATTTGGGGTTTGATGATTTTTGAAGATGAGGTTTTGGGTTAGAAGATGCTGAGTGCGATTTGATGTTTGATGATTTTTTAAGATGTTGGATTCGATTTGGGGTTTGATGATTTTTGAGATGCGGTTTGAGGTTTAACATGAAATTGTTTTGTGTTCGATGGAAAACCCAGAACATAAAGTTTTGGATTTGATCGAGAACCTAAAACATGAAGTTCTGGGTTCGATTGAACCCAGAACATGAAGAAGTTCTAGGTTCAAGTTGATGGTGGAAGATGATCATGAAGAAGATGAAGATGTTGGAAATGATGGTTTTGATTTGGTTGTGACGATGGAGATGATGGTTTCGATTTGGTTGTGGTGATGAAGATGAAATTGAAAATGATGAATTTTCTGATTTTCAAATTAGTTTTTTTTTTTTTTTTTTTTTCATATGGTTTTTAATTACTTTGATCTCTAATGTCCATCTTAACGGTGAAGATCCTTTGTTTTTATTTTTAAAAAATTGTAAAAAGTATTTTTTTTTTATAAAATATCAAACATAATTTTTTATTTTTTATTTTAAAATAAGAATAAAGTTATTTTCTTACCCTTCCCACTCCTACTGACATCTAACATCTACTGTTAGCTTGGGGGTATTGTGTTATTAAAACTAAAATATTAATGCATTTGTATTTAGCTAAACCTTAGAGGGGTATCGTGTATTTAACTCTTAAATTAAATATGAGAGAAAATTTGTTTTAAGATAAAAAATGCAATAGATGAATTTAATTGAATTGTCATAACTTTTTAAAGTTAGGAGATATAAACCATGAAAGTTTTAATATATATATATATGGATAATTGTATTATAAAATTACTATTTATAATTTATTATATTTTTATTATATCCGATTACAACTAAATTAGTCAGATTACATTTATAACAATTAACAGACATAATTAATATTTATTATGTCTGTTAATAAGATATTTTTAGTTACAATTAGATATAATAAATTACAATTAATAATTTTAGAATACAATCACTCATTTTTTTGTCAAGTGTATCGATACCCCAAGTATATATAGAATGTAACTACACACACACACACACATATAAAAGAGGTTCATTTTAACTTTTAAATTGATAGAACCAATTATCTCAGTCATTCATTATATTCTTTCATAAAAAAATGTATCTCTTTCATTCAATATCGATGTAATGAATGTCTGAAATAATTGGTCCTACTAATATAAAAGTTATGACGCACTTGTCGTAAAAGATATATATTAATTATACCATTAGTATCTCCTAACTTTATGAAGTTAGGACAAATGAATTAAATTCATTAATTGTATTTAAATTAAATATGAAAGAAAATTTAATGAATTTGATTGATTCGTCTTAACTTTAAAAAGTTACGAGACACTGATAATAAAATTATTATTTATTTATTGAATAAACAAACAATTTAATGAGTGTTATGCCCGTTTTTCCGACACAGACAAATGGGCCGCTGAAAGTTCTAAAGATGAGTATAGTAGTAAAAAGCCATGAGACCTTAGTCCTCAAATCGCGATGACGAGCTCGTTGGACCCTCAAGCTCGCGCTTATGACAAGTCTGTTTTGGCACACTTCCAGCTCGTGCCTGTGACCAGCTTACTTTGATGCATCCTCAACTCATGTCCACATCTAAGTCCGTCTCAACACATCTTCAACTCGCATAAGTAAATAGATCGGATTGATGAGCTCGTGCCAGACAGTGTCTTGAGAAGCTAATGTCAGATCGTTCTTATTTCCAGATTTCACGCCGACTCAATCTCTATAATTCTCAAAGGACATTTAATGCGGTGACAACTATGCATTTAATACAGAGAAAACTTTATTTGAAGCATTTAATACAAACATGAGCATGTAAAAATAATTAGTATAGTAGTAATAAATGCAGTATGGTAACAAGCAGATTATTTGAAAATAATGATGATCTTTAACATGTAAAACACTCAATTGTCACTCCCATTCTCTATAAATAGGGGGATGTTCATTATAAATACATGTTTAACATTAGTATTATCGTCACTTTGCTAAAATATATTCAGGATGATCGTGGACGTAGACACACTTGTCAAACCACGTAAAAATTCTCGTCTTTGCATTCTTCCTCCTCCCCTTCTCTTGTTATTAATCATTCATTTACTATCACCCCATCTACCTTAACCAACATTAAATCGTCTTTATTACTACTTGCGTACTTTAAACCATATTAATTATCATTTATTATCAGAATCGTAGTTTGAGCTTTTGAATCTCCAAGTCGATTAATTCTGAACGTTGACAATGAGAAAGGTTTAGACTTTAAGAAAATATATGTTTCTTCCACAAAAAACAATTTTAAAGGTTGAGAGGGCATGCTGAATTTTATTAGCTTTCCTGATTGTGCTATAACACTTATGTATGAGCAGATTAAATAAATAGATTGGTAATGGAGTCAATGCTACTCTTAAACACTTGGTAGGTATCGAAATAAATGAGATTCAATAGCCCATCTTCATAGTTTCCATAGTTATCTCCATTCCTATATGAGCAAGTTAGATAAATAAGGTAATGTTGTACTATAAAATTAAAAAAAAAAAAATCTAAATTTAATATATATATATATGAAATAGAGAAAATTATAATTTAACTACTTAATTGAAAACTATATTCATGTGGAGCAATGTTTCGTACTTTATTATAAAAAACCTCCTTGTCATTAATGTATGCCTATTAAACTTAATTGTGAACTGTACAAATACGGGAAAAAAGATGGAATATCCTTATATGATTGTATTGACCCAATTGACCTCATATAATAATGAAACAAAAATGTAATTAAAAATTAAAAAAGATATTGGTGGCGGAAATGGAGGATAACAGCCACTAGCAGTTAGGATTTTTAGGTTTTCTCTCTCTCTTTTTTTTTTTTTAATACTGAAGCTGTCCTTGGTTTTTTTAATACCAAAATTATCCTTTATTAAAGAAAATTACAATGAGATAAAACTGATGTAGCCGTTGCAACGGCCATATGTCAGACTATATAAACCCTATCTCATACACCCATTTTTGCATGTTTTGCACCCATGCTTTCAAGGCTATTTTAACCCCACCTAACATAGCTTTTTTTTTTTTGGCACGTTATGCACCCATGTTTTTGACACAAATTAATTGCTCATTCCATTTTTAACCTAAGTATTTCTGTTATAGGTATATTTGAAATTACATAAGTGAATTAGTTAAAACCTAGTAAAAGCTCACTAAGCTGATCTAATAGAGTGACTCGGTGGATTAAAACCTGAATTTTCAATGTCTAGCTCGCAGAGACAATCAGCTCACTACTGTAATTCTCAGGTTACTGGTCAACCATTTTCCAGTTTGCTCCATCTGAATATAGCGCATCTAATGGTAGGGGGTTTTTTGTAATAAAATATAAAACATTGCTCCATCTGAATATATTTTTCAATTAAATAGTTAAATTATAATTTTTTTATATAAAATAATATCTTATGGATTAGATATTTATGAGGTTCGGTCGAGAGCACACACTACTAGTGCCTTTGTATGATAAATTTCAAAGAGCTACCGGGTTTCACCCAAGATTACACACCACTGATAGCCGAATTACCGCTCCAAAAAAAAGGGAGACAGCATGCTCTAGAAAACTATTTTTAAATGAAGATTTTTAGTATGGTAAAAAAAAAAAAAAAACACTTCAAAAAAAAAAAAGTTAAAGAAAGAGATGCCTAAAAAAAAAAAAAGAAGAAGAGACTTTTAGTATTTTTATTAAAAATTTATACCAAAATAATTATAAACTTCTGCAGCTAGAATCCAACAGGTTCTCTCTTCTCACGTAGTCACGTTGAAAAAGAACCTTATCATCTTCTTCACTGCTCTCTCTTTCTCTCTGTACACACTAGCTACCATGCACTCACTGCCATCACAAGCCCTCCGCCCTCTCTCTCTAACCCAACCCTTCTCTCGCTTTCGCTCCCTCTCCTCTCTGTCCTCCTCACTTTTTCCGAAATTCCAAACTCGCCCCTCTTTTATCAGAAATCACACAAACGCCCCACTTTTCATCAGAAGCTGCTCTTCCTCCATCACCGCCAAGCCCTCCTCAGATTTTCACACGAACCGGACCCGGCCTGAACCAGACGAGAAGCTCCGGGCCCTCCGGGACCTGTTCTCGAGGCCTGCAGTCGACATTGATGCCTATATTGTACCGTCTCAGGATGCTCATCAGGTCCAATTTCTGTGTGTGTGTTTTTTTTTTTTTTTCAGTTTTGAAGAAAAATCAAAACTTTCAAGCTTTTTGGATGTTTTTGTGAATTGGGTGTGAAAAGTTTATATATTTTGTTTGAGCTATTGGTTGTTTGTAATGGTGCTGGATTGTGGTAAATATAGGGTTCTATTTCGTTTTAATTTACTTTTTTTCGTTTTTTTTTGGGGGGTTTTGTTGATAGGACTCAATTGGGGTTTCGTTGTTTTGTTAAATTGGCTTGAAAATTTGAGCTTTATTGTTTTTCTTGGATTTGAAGTTTTGTTTGTTGGTAGTGTGATTTAATTGAAATAAGCTAGTTTAGAGCATTTTTATGAACAGTTTGGTTTTTTCGTTGAATTGAGAATTAAAATGATAAACTAGATTTTTTAGTTTATCAAGATCTTATGTGTGGATTAGTGGCATTTTGATAGTTTTTAATTGTTTTAATCATCAGGTTTTCGGTGTTGCAGTGGTGTATTGTCTTTAAATTTGAACTGGGATAGTTTTTGTTTTGACTGCAGAATCCAATTGTTAGCATAAATTCTTATTTACTGATGTTTAGATGTTATGTAATTTATTGTCTGTTTTCGTTGCAGAGTGAGTTCATTGCTGAATGTTACATGAGGAGGGCTTATATATCTGGATTTACTGGTAGTGCCGGCACTGCTGTTATCACCAAGGATAAAGCAGCTCTTTGGACGGATGGTCGTTACTTTCTCCAGGTTTTGAAAAGATGATGCCTTAAGCTCACTGTGTTTCGTTTTGCTTCATTTTGTGCCTATGCATAGTCCTTTAATTATGCACAGCCACTGTATCTTTTTGTGCTGAAATTTTGTTTTAATTGTTTTCTTTAGAAGTGGACTTGTTGCAATGTCTGGTTTGATGAGCTGTTACTAATTGTTTCTCTTTGTTAATAATTAGGCTGAGAAGCAGCTGAGTTCTAGCTGGATACTCATGCGGAGTGGCAATCTTGGAGTCCCTACAACAAGTGAATGGCTCAATGATGTTTTGGCTCCTGGAGGCCGAGTTGGCATTGATCCGGTGAGCAATTTCTCTACCTCAAAAATTTGGCAATTCATTTGTTTTGCTTTTTCTTGCAGAGCTAATCATCATCTTATTGAAGTGTGATTCTTCTATTCCCTGTTTCCAACATTATTTTGAAGCATCTGCTGAAATTATCAAAATGCAAATCCTTCTACATGAATAATATTGTTGGCTTACGATTATGAATTAGTTTCCTTATGCTTGGCTTGCTTGCTTGGTACCCTTTGTCTGCTAGTATATTTCATAGATAATTTCTGTTCTTTTCTTTTCCTACCTCTATTCATATTGAATTCTTTTAGACATCATGTGATAGGTATTTTGTTCTTTTTTTTTTTTTTTTTTTTGGATTTATGTGTGTAACTAGCCCTTTACATTCATGTGTCTGATGCACCATCTCTTTGATAATGTGAAGGGAGCAGTTTCTTTTTTCTTCTGATGCTGCAGAAGAATTGAAGGAGGCCATATCTAAGAAGAATCATGAGTTGGTATACTTGTATGATCTGAATCTTGTGGATATTATATGGAAGGAATCAAGGCCAAAGCCTCCAAGCAAACCGATTAGAGTACATGACTTGAAATATGCTGGATTGGATGTGGCATCAAAACTTTCTTCCCTGAGATCTGAACTTGTTGATGCTGGTTCATCCGCAATTGTGATCTCTATGCTTGATGAAGTAGCCTGGCTGCTAAATGTGGTAACATTTTAATATTCTCTTTCAGAACAGCCCGGGTAATTCTTACGTAGCTAGAAATAGAATGCTTATAAACATGTACACCGAATATTTTGGGAGGTTGGGCATTTTTTAGAACCCAGAAGGATGGTGATACCTAATTATCGCCCTTATGAGTTCAGTGGGAGTCACATTTACAAATTTTGTTCTGCAGCGAGGAAGTGATGTCCCACATTCGCCTGTCACATATGCCTACTTAATTGTAGAGATTGATAAAGCAACATTGTTCATAGATGATGCTAAAGTCACCCCAGATGTGATGAATCACCTGAAGAACGCCGGAGTAGAGTTGAAGCCATATGATTCCATCCTTTCTGAAATAAAAAGGCAAGACTGGGGGCTTAAATATATTTGTTTTACTATGAAGAAGTTATGTGTTCTATTGTTGTTCATAGGCTTAATATGTTAGTTGTGAAAACTCATTTGACAATCCCTAAAGACTGATATAGGGCATCTTTTTCCAGTTTGGCAGCTCAAGGTGCTCAGCTTTGGTTAGATCCGTCTTCTGTTAATGCTGCTATTATGCACACATATAAACTTTGCAGTGATAAATATCTTGGTAGTATTGGGAATAATAAAAGGAAACATAAGGCTAACATCTATGGTGATTCCAATGGTCAGTCTGGGGGAGCTGCAGGGGTGTACAAGCAATCCCCTATCTCTCTGGCAAAGGCAGTGAAGAATTCTGAGGAGTTAGAAGGAATGCAGAATTCTCACATCAGGTATTGATATTTAGTTGTATTGCACATCATTAAATGGTATCAAGTACTGTATTGGTTTTAATGAGCATGGGTTGGGACAACAGTCTGAATTAATCAAGCTGCAGGGTTAAAATGCAGTTATTTGTTGGTAACCATACAAAAGCAGCTATGAGCTATGTATGAGATCTGTCAAGAAATTACTTTCGCTATGTCATTGTTTTGGTTGGATGGATTTGATGTTTTTACATACCTGTCAATGTGAAGTTGATTCTTTAGAGATTTCCTTGGTTTTGATTTATCAGAAAATGTCATTTTTGTGCAACATCATGATTTGTTTTGATTATTAGAAAATGTCATTTGTGTGATCTCGTGATTTAAATTTAATTAAGTTTTTTTTAGTAAAGTTTTCCTGAGAAAAATATTTTGTAACATTCTTCTGGCAATAGTTCTTTAACAATAAAAGAGCTTATGAACAATAATGATCAGTATCCACAAACATGCATGAGACTATCTTCTCCTGGGTATAATTAATTATTTTCATTAAAAGAAACTCTAGAGTTGATGTTTGTGAGATAGATCAGTTTCAGGAACTTTAAGAAATAAGTCTATCACGTTGTTTCCATGCAGGGACGCTGCGGCTTTGGCACAGTTTTGGGTCTGGCTGGAAGAGGAACTTCATAATGATGTGAAACTAACAGAGGTGGATGTTGCAGACAAGCTTCTTGAATTCCGTTCAAACCAGTCTGGTTTCATAGATACAAGCTTCGATACCATTAGTGGTATGCTGACATCAAAATTTGTTGATTAGTTGTCTTCCATTTCTAGAGCTTTCAGTTTAAATCTGGTTTACATACACTTTCTTCCTTCTAATACCATATGTTCACCATTTATTCAATTATCTACCTTAATAATCTTTTAAGTTTAAAGTTTTGCTTTTTTGCCTTTCCTCTTGCTAAAAAAAGTTGCATTGCCCAGAATAGTTATAATTGCTTATGAACTGAAGTCCTTTTTGTACATATTTAACAATTAGTTACTTACAAAATTTAAGCTTGAATTGTCTACTTGGGAAATTGCTGTTATTGTAGAAACTTAATATGACAAATGTTATTTCATTGCTTACAGGTTCTGGTGCAAATGGCGCTATCATACACTACAAACCAGAACCAGAAAATTGTAGCGTTGTGGATCCAAAAAAGCTTTTCCTCTTGGACAGTGGAGCTCAATATGTTGATGGGACAACTGACATAACGAGGACAGTGCATTTTGGTGAGCCTACAGCACGACAAAAAGAATGCTTCACCCGAGTTTTGCAGGTACAATCTCTTTTTTGCCTGTTTGCATCCATATTACATGAAGAAGACCTTGCAGTATGTCATACAAGAATTCTCAGACATTATTTCAAGCTTTTAAAGGAAGGGAATAGATAATGTTACATTGGTGACTACAAAACTGCTGTGTTATACTTGTTATACTCCCTCAATTATTTTTAGTTTCTGTGTCATTGTGTCCTTTAATCTAGACAACTAATACTGTATTTAAGCAGCTGGTGGGTATATTCCTGATTCTAAGGTGTCTAATTTCAGGGTCATATAGCTCTTGATCAAGCAGTATTCCCTGAAAATACGCCTGGTTTTGTATTGGATGCATTTGCCCGTTCTTCTCTTTGGAAGATTGGACTTGATTATCGTCATGGTATTTATCCTTTCTTTCGGTTGACCTAATGCTTGTTCGGGAATTTCATTGTCGCGAGTTTACAATTTGATCAAAATGGAAATGATGGTTAAATGTATTGTTCCCCCTTTCATGTATTAGGGACGGGGCATGGTGTAGGAGCTGCACTAAATGTTCATGAAGGCCCCCAAAGTATTAGCTACCGATATGGCAATATGACTCCCCTAGCGGAAGGCATGATTGTTAGCAATGAACCTGGCTACTACGAAGACCATGCTTTTGGCATTCGGATTGAGGTACGATACTCATTCAGCTGTAGTTCTATAATTTAGTATATTGTAAATCACAAGGATTTTGAGATATCTCACTGCAGCACTTATATTCTGATTTTTGGTGTATAGTTATCTATTCTTCTCTCTTGCATACTTTTGTTGGTATTACTTTTACTTAATTGATGAATAAATTCATTCCAAGATCTTAGAACTTTTAGTTTGTGATTGAGAAACATGTTTCATTTTTCTTTTTGTTCTTCTAAGGATTGGATGAGTGCACAGCAAAAAAATACGACAAATTAAAAAAAAAAAAAAAACTGTAGCTTTAGTAAACTTCTTAGGTGATGACTACTACGTATAGAAATCTTTTTCAGGTTCTTACATATTCATTGCTAATAACATATAGCTGACCGAGAAGACTTTCAGCTCTGCGTGTGTGTGCAGACAGGTGGTGTTGTATGATAATTTTCTTGTTTAGACAAATAACTTGAGCTGATGGATTAAATGCATTTTTCATGCTAATTTTGATGAACTGACTTTCTTGCCAAATGTTTGATATCTAAAATTTTTTCCGCTTACTTTTCTTTTGTTCTCTTATAAGATGGTAATCTAAGTTCTCTTTGTATTGCAGAATCTACTCTATGTGAAAGAGGTTGATACACCAAATCGTTTTGGAGGAATTTCATATCTAGGATTTGAAAAACTCACATTTGTTCCAATTCAGGTATGCTTGTGATCGTCATTAACTATTTGACATGTCATGAATAGGATCATGGTGAAGTCATTATGGAAATCAGAACAAAATTTGATTAGGCATGCATACTTTTGGTTGCAGCACAACGTAGCTTGTAGCATAAAAAAATTTGTATAATGAGTGTTGTTTTATCATTTAGATCTCTGTGCCCTTTAAATAGCTTCTTCTGGACTGAGTTATGTTTTCAGTCATGTTTTGTTTGGTTATTTTCATTCTGTGGTGTTCTTATTTATTTTTCAATTTGCACACTTTGCAGACTAAATTGGTTGACTCATCTTTGCTCACTGAGGCAGAGATTGATTGGCTTAACAATTACCATTCACAAGTTTGGGACAAGGTTAGTGCCGTGAAGTATGAAGCAACATTACTAGATACCTCTGTAGTTTGTACTTGTTTTGGTACAAATGTTCGTGCAGACATGTCTTTCCCTGATTTGACCAACCGTTAACATGATGTTAAATATTTCAAATGCTCTGAAATATGCTAATGCAGTCAGCATTTATCGACCCAAAATGTGGTTATCCACAATCTATATCTTTAAAGAAATATGTTTACTATGCAAGACTTGTGGCTCGAAAGATCCTGGGTCAAAAGATCCTAGAGTCATGCATTTTAGTTCTTTCCGTATCTTGATAAATGGGTTGTGATTCTTATATGTGATTTAATAATAACAACTATTAACTTGACATCTAACAGGTCTCGCCATTACTGGATGGTTCTGCGCGCCAATGGCTTTGGAACAACACGCGGCCACTTATCAAAGAATGATCCCCAAAGTTTTTCCTCATTTACTTCAAATTCCAAGTTCTAAAGGCTTGACTTCTGTATTGGCTTCATGTATATATGCTATAGATATTATTCAATTACAGTATTGACACTGTAGAAATATTTGTACAGATCATTACATTTCAGGGAGCATGATGTGAAATCTTATTTAGAGATTTTTACTATTTTTATTTTTTTATTATTTATTTATTATTATTATATTTGTTTTGATGGTAGCACCTTTTAATTGGCAGATTTGAAATTTTTGTTTGGATAATTTATTCTCTTAAGACATCATTTAAGTTGCAAAAACAATAAGATTATATGATTTTATTTAGCAAACCATGACCAATGAGATGGATGCTTATTTCTTGTACTGCAAATATGAACCTATCAATTGTAATACGAAGATTAAGGGCTTGTTCGCTAACATTTTGTAAATATATTTTGTATCTTTTGAAAATGAAAATTAATGAAAATGTGTTTGTCAATCATGATTTTTAAGTGGAAAAAAACAAAGAGAAAACACGTCTTTCATCTTTTTCCACGTTTTCATTGTTTTTAGCTCTCAATTTTCAGTTGGATAAAAACCATATGAAACTTATTAAATGATGCTTTATCTATTAAAAATAAATTACTAAAGCTTTTATGCATATACATATACACTCAGATTTTTTAATTAATAAAATTAATTTAACTACGTACTCCTACAATATGCTAAGAATATATTTTCAAAACAATTACAAAAAAGGCATATTGAATATCGATATTCTCTTGATAATTTTTCCTTATATTTTTGAAACGTGTGATTGATTATTGTAAAAGTAAAAGTTAAAAACAACCACATCTCCACTTTTATTTACTATAATGCTAAACAACCACATCTCCACTTTTATTTACTGTAATGTTGATATGTCATGAGATTATAATAAATCAAGAAAAATATCAGCTTAGTAGAGGATCCAAATTCATGCATATGATAGTAGTATTACTTAATATACATTTTTTAGAATCTTGTTTTCAATTATTGTTACCTGACACATTTGCAACTCCTAAAAATAAGAAAATTATAATGAAAACCGAAAACAGTACCTAACAAATTAATCTTTAGGCTTTCTTTAAATTCAAAAAAGTGATATAATAATAATAGTAGTAATAAAAATAATTACAATAAAATATAAAAAATAATAGTTATAAACATAAACATTTAAACTTCGACGGTTAAGAGTCTATATTCTACAACTAAGTCCATAAATTTATCTATATAAATCTAACAATAACTTAAAAGAAAATTAATGTAAAGAATAAATCAACTTGATTAGCACCTTATATAGATATCTAGAACCAACGAAGTCAAGTAATTATTTTTGACAATGTTCTTTTAACACAATACAACCATTGAAATAGTCATAGAAGTTTAAGAAAACGAGTGCCACTGCAACACTTGAAAAGCAATATCATACAAATGAAAGCTAAAGCACAACACTGAACTGAAGATATAGAAGAAGCAACTCCCACATCTGATTTCAACGTGTGAAAATATAAGCAAGTTATAATGTCTAACAAATCACACAAAAGATGTCTTCACTCCATATGCTGACTAGAAGAACAACCTTGGTCGATTTCTGTGGAATACTGGGCATTGTAAACAAACAAAACTTATTAAAGTGACAGAACGAATTGTATAAAAAATAAAAAACAGAAGAAAAGAAAATATGAAATTGCTTAGTTTAGTGAATCAAAGCGTACCCTTTCTGCATGGAATTGTTGTATGATTGTGTTAAGGTTAGTATCTGGACATAATTCAAAATGTTTCCTCATTAATCCTGACTATCTTTAATCTTGGCATGGTCAAGTCTCCCTGAGAGAAAGTCTTCATATTCCTGCAGCCGCACACTTCTAATTTTTCTAAAGATGGGAATTCCAAGGTAAAATTACAAGAGCAAAAACTTGTGAGATTGTCCACTTCTATGAGTTCCAAAGTCTTCAAGTTGCTGAAAATAATTTTCTCTGTTACTTCACCATGATTTTGTATTACTTCAGTAATATTTGGACAGTGGGATATACACATTGTTTCGAGCTTCATCAAACTTTTGGCCATGGAGGATGTGACTATGGTTTCCAAACTATTACAATTCCTAACATTTAGAATTGTAAGATTTTGGAAGGAAGCTGAAGGCGGCATTAGATTGACCAAACTGTTACACGAATCTACCGTAAGAACTTCAAGATTTTGAAAAATTAAGTCCCATATGGAGTCTTGTTCCCACATGTACTTCATATCCTGAAGATCTTGAAGAACTAATGTTTTCATTTTTGCAAGTGGTGCTGCCTGTGTTTGATCCTCTCCACGGGAAGATATAGGTCCAGTAAGTAAAAGCTTTTCCAGATTCTGACAACTTTGAATGATACCAGGTGGAAAAAATGTTGATTCATATTCCCGGACATTAAGAA
The DNA here is from genome assembly GCA_019925255.1 of Litchi chinensis. Taxonomy (NCBI): domain Eukaryota; kingdom Viridiplantae; phylum Streptophyta; class Magnoliopsida; order Sapindales; family Sapindaceae; genus Litchi; species Litchi chinensis. The sequence continues at coordinate 29,366,146 of CM034466.1, forward strand.
TTTTAAGTTTGTGAAAGAGATATTCTGGAACCTGGACCTTCCCCATCATCGTAAGCTGTTTTCCAGTTAATTTCAATTCCTCCAAGCACGGGAAAACCAGCTAGCAACCAATCATATAAAAAGTAGGTGTTAGGTTCCTTCAAACAATGTCATAGATCATACATAAAACAATTTCATATAGATTTAAATAGAAGGAAAAATATTTAACCAATTTACTTGGCAAGAAATACTGAATAGTCAAACTAAAATCCTGTTAGAATTGAAAGGAAAAATCTGTCGTGACCATAGAGCATTGATATGCTTAATGTCATATGAACTACTATCAATTGAAAAAGAAGTACAGCAAGAAGAAATTCTACATACCTGTTGGACCAAGTAGAGAGGTTGCTGCGTTTGGCCCTCCTCGTCAGTGTAATGGATGCCACAATCATAAAGCTCCAACCTTTTCAGGATAGGCCCTTCCACTGTATGTTTACCAGGGTAGAACGTTCCAAGTTTTGGAAGGTGCTTAAGTTTCAAGGAGGTCAATTTTGGAAAGACAAACTTAGCAGGCACTTCTTTGGCCGCTACTCCTTCCTTTGCAAAGATATATTTCAGACTTGGACATCCTAAAACTTTCAATTCTTGTAGGTTCATAAAGGGGACATGCTCATACTCCTCAGAATTTATCCCCTGGATATCACATATTTGTACTAGAGAGTAACAATCATCAACATTTAGAGACTCCAAGCTCAACAACCTTCCACACATGTTCGATGGAAACACAGTCAATAGCTTATGACACATTGTAACTTCCAATGATTTTAACTTGGAAAATGAATCCTCAGTACATTTGTTGTGCCATATCATCTTCAAGTTATTCATGTCGAAAATTCTTAGTTCCTTTAATTTAGGAACTTTAACCTGTAGTTTGCATGGTTTTGAGTAGATAAAAATAATTTCTAATTATACTTTAAAAAAATTGAAAAACATTTATCCAAAAAATTAAAAAATAGTAAGTCAAAGTCTAAAAAAAGGAGAAAAGGTAAATTTAAATTAAGAAGATTACTAAGCTTGTATAATAGGAAAACTAAGAAAAACATAAACAAGGAGAATATGTATGGTGATCTACGTACCGTCTCATCAAAAATGAATTCCTTGAGTTGAGGACAACTTTGTATGTCGAATTCTTTCAATGACGGAAATTCGATATTATATCCAGAGCACAATCTTGTCAGCTTCGTAAGGTCTCCCATCTCTAGGCAATGTAATTTAGGGAACACTATCGTATCCCTCCTTTCTTTTTCTCGCGACTCTTCCGAGATTGCCGTAGAAGATGAAATGAGCGCTTTTAAATTATCACATCTATACACTCTCAATTTAGTTAAATTTTGAATGCAAGAAGACAATGGTGAAAGTAAGCTGTGCCAAATTTGTTCGATCTGTGGAATTGTATCAACACTTATGTCCTGCAAGTTGGGGGTCGCAACCTGTAGATAGAGTTGTTTCAATCTTCTTTGTATGGAGAAGTGACAATTACTTATCACGTGTACTAGGCATGAAATAAGTTTTGAAATGTTTTATGCTACAAAAGAAGTAAACATCCAAAATCTTTATATACCAATTGCATGGCCAAAATGTAGCTTTAAAATGAAGACTACAAAACTATGACTTAGAACTATAAAGTAACAGCATGGTTGGTGATGCTTCCATTGCATCTGTTATCAACATCCAAGAAATAATATTGGTGTTGCAAATTTAATTAACTAGATGGGAGCCATGTACTGATCAATTCAATAAACAGTTTAATCCGTGATAGCTAAAATAAAAATATATCTTCAATCACTTATATGAGAGCTAATTTGGCTAAATTTTGTTTTTCCTTCAATGAAACCAATGATATTTAATTTATCGATATATATATATATATTTTATATTCATTCGATTGTCTATGTCCCTTGTACTAATTGAATCCATGAAAGGTTTCTTATTGTTGTATGAAGAGATATTAGTTCACTCCCCTTACACTAAGGGATCGTTTATTTTTTTTTTTTCAACACTTAATAATTCTAATTGGATAGAATTCTAATAGTTTGCAATGGTTTTGAGTTGATGAGAATTATTTCTTTTATAATTTAAAATAATTAAAAAACTTTTATCCAAAAGATTAAAAGACAGTAACTCAGAGTCTAACTAAAAGGACAAAAAGTAAATTTAAATTAAGAAGATTACTAAGCTTGTATATTAGGAAAGCTAAGAAAAACATAGACAAAGAGAATGCTCAATCTTGTGAACTTTGTGAGGTTATCCACGTTTAAAATGCTCAGTTCCACTTGGCTAGGAACTTTAAATTGTAGTTTGCATGGTTTTGAGTTGATGGCAATTATTTCTAATTCTAACCAAAATAATTGAAAAACATTTATCCAAAAAATTAAAAAATAGTAAGTCAAAGTCTAAAAAAATGGAGAAAATGTAAATTTCAATTAAGGAGATTACTAAGCTTGTATAATAGGAAAACTAAGAAAAACATAAACAAGGAGAATATGTATGGTGATCTACGTACCGTCTCATCAAAAATGAATTCCTTGAGTTGAGGACAACTTCCTATGTCGAATTCTTTCAATGACGGAAATTCGATATTATATCCAGAGCACAATCTTGTCAGCTTCGTAAGGTCTCCCATCTCTAGGCAATGTAATTTAGGGAACACTATCGTATCCCTCCTTTCTTTTCCTCGCGACTCTTCCGAGATTGCCGTAGAAGATGAAATGAGCGCTTTTAAATTATCACATCTATACACTCTCAATTCAGTTAAATTTTGAACGCAAGAAGACAATGGTGAAAGTAAGCTGTGCCAAATTTGTTCGATCTGTGGAATTGTATCAACACTTATGTCCTGCAAGTTGGGGGTCGCAACCTGTAGATAAAGTTGTTTCAATCTTCTTTGTATGGAGAAGTGACAATTACTTATCACGTGTACTAGGCATGAAATAAGTTTTGAAATGTTTTATGCCACGAAAGAAGTAAACATCCAAAATCTTTATATACCAATTGCATGGCCAAAATGTAGCTTTAAAATGAAGACTACAAAACTATGACTTGGAACTATAAAGTAACAGCATGGTTGGTGATGCTTCCATTGCATCTGTTATCAACATCCAAGAAATAATATTGGTGTTGCAAATTTAATTAACTAGATGGGAGCCATGTACTGATCAATTCAATAAACAGTTTAATCCGTGATAGCTAAAATAAAAATATATCTTCAATCACTTATATGAGAGCTAATTTGGCTAATTAAATTTTGTTTTTCCTTCAATGAAACCAATGATATTTAATTTATCGATTATATATATATATTTTATATTCATTCGATTGTCTATGTCCCTTGTACTAATTGAATCCATGAAAGGTTTCTTATTGTTGTATGAAGAGATATTAGCTCACTCCCCATACACTAAGGGATCATTTTTTTTTTTTTTCAACACTTAATAATTCTAATCGGATAGAATTCTAATAGTTTGCAATGGTTTTGAGTTGATGAGAATTATTTCTTATTATAATTTAAAATAATTAAAAAACTTTTATCCAAAAGATTAAAAAACAGTAACTCAGAGTCTAACTAAAATGACAAAAAGTAAATTTAAATTAAGAAGATTACTAAGCTTGTATATTAGGAAAGCTAAGAAAAACATAGGCAAAGAGAATGCTCAATCTTGTGAACTTTGTGAGGTTATCCACGTTTAAAATGCTCAGTTCCACTTGGCTAGGAACTTTAAATTGTAGTTTGCATGGTTTTGAGTTGATGACAATTATTTCTAATTCTAACCAAAAATAATTGAAAAACATTTATCCAAAAAATTAAAAAATAGTAAGTCAAAGTCTAAAAAAATTGAGAAAATGTAAATTTAAATTAAGGAGATTACTAAGCTTGTATAATAGGAAAACTAAGAAAAACATAAACAAGGAGAATATGTATGGTGATCTACGTACCGTCTCATCAAAAATGAATTCCTTGAGTTGAGGACAGCTTTTTATGTCGAATTCTTTCAATGACGGAAATTCGATATTATATCCAGAGCACAATCCTGTCAGCTTCGTAAGGTCTTCCATCTCTAGGCAATGTAATTTAGGGAACACTATCGTATCCCTCCTTTCTTTTCCTCGCGACTCTTCCGAGATTGCCGTAGAAGATGAAATGAGCGCTTTTAAATTATCACATCTATACACTCTCAATTTAGTTAAATTTTGAACGCAAGAAGACAATGGTGAAAGTAAGCTGTGCCAAATTTGTTCGATCTGTGGAATTGTATCAACACTTATGTCCTGCAAGTTGGGGGTCGCAACCTGTAGATAAAGTTGTTTCAATCTTCTTTGTATGGAGAAGTGACAATTACTTATCACGTGTACTAGGCATGAAATAAGTTTTGAAATGTTTTATGCTACGAAAGAAGTAAACATCCAAAATCTTTATATACCAATTGCATGGCCAAAATGTAGCTTTAAAATGAAGACTACAAAACTATGACTTGGAACTACAATGTAACAGCATGGTTGGTGATGCTTCCATTGCATCTGTTATCAACATCCAAGAAATAATATTGGTGTTGCAAATTTAATTAACTAGATGGGAGCCATGTACTGATCAATTCAATAAACAGTTTAATCCGTGATAGCTAAAATAAAAATATATCTTCAATCACTTATATGAGAGCTAATTTGGCTAATTAAATTTTGTTTTTCCTTCAATGAAACCAATGATATTTAATTTATCGATATATATATATTATTTTATATTCATTCGATTGTCTATGTCCCTTGTACTAATTGAATCCATGAAAGGTTTCTTATTGTTGTATGAAGAGATATTAGCTCACTCCCCATACACTAAGGGATCGTTTATTTTTTTTTTCAACACTTAATAATTCTAATCGGATAGAATTCTAATAGTTTGCAATGGTTTTGAGTTGATGAGAATTATTTCTTATTATAATTTAAAATAATTAAAAAACTTTTATCCGAAAGATTAAAAGATAGTAACTCAGGGTCTAACTAAAAGGTGAAAAAGTAAATTTAAATTAAGAAGATTACTAAGCTTGTATACTAGGAAAGCTAAGAAAAACATAGGCAAAGAGAATGCTCAATCTTGTGAACTTTGTGAGGTTATCCACGTTTAAAATGCTCAGTTCCACTTGGCTAGGAACTTTAAATTGTAGTTTGCATGGTTTTGAGTTGATGACAATTATTTCTAATTCTAACCAAAAATAATTGAAAAACATTTATCCAAAAAATTAAAAAATAGTAAGTCAAAGTCTAAAAAAATTGAGAAAATGTAAATTTAAATTAAGGAGATTACTAAGCTTGTATAATAGGAAAACTAAGAAAAACATAAACAAGGAGAATATGTATGGTGATCTACGTACCGTCTCATCAAAAATGAATTCCTTGAGTTGAGGACAACTTCTTATGTCGAATTCTTTCAATGACGGAAATTCGATATTATATCCAGAGCACAATCTTGTCAGCTTTGTAAGGTCTCCCATCTCTAGGCAATGTAATTTAGGGAACACTATCGTATCCCTCCTTTCTTTTCCTCGCGACTCTTCCGAGATTGCCGTAGAAGATGAAATGAGCGCTTTTAAATTATCACATCTATACACTCTCAATTTAGTTAAATTTTGAACGCAAGAAGACAATGGTGAAAGTAAGCTGTGCCAAATTTGTTCGATCTGTGGAATTGTATCAACACTTATGTCCTGCAAGTTGGGGGTCGCAACCTGTAGATAAAGTTGTTTCAATCTTCTTTGTATGGAGAAGTGACAATTACTTATCACGTGTACTAGGCATGAAATAAGTTTTGAAATGTTTTATGCTACGAAAGAAGTAAACATCCAAAATCTTTATATACCAATTGCATGGCCAAAATGTAGCTTTAAAATGAAGACTACAAAACTATGACTTGGAACTATAAAGTAACAGCATGGTTGGTGATGCTTCCATTGCATCTGTTATCAACATCCAAGAAATAATATTGGTGTTGCAAATTTAATTAACTAGATGGGAGCCATGTACTGATCAATTCAATAAACAGTTTAATCTGTGATAGCTAAAATAAAAATATATCTTCAATCACTTATATGAGAGCTAATTTGGCTAATTAATTTTTTTTTTCCTTCAATGAAACCAATGATATTTAATTTATCGATATATATATATATTATTTTATATTCATTCGATTGTCTATGTCCCTTGTACTAATTGAATCCATGAAAGGTTTCTTATTGTTGTATGAAGAGATATTAGCTCACTCCCCATACACTAAGGGATCATTTTTTTTTTTCAACACTTAATAATTCTAATCGGATAGAATTCTAATAGTTTGCAATGGTTTTGAGTTGATGAGAATTATTTCTTATTATAATTTAAAATAATTAAAAAACTTTTATCCAAAAAATTAAAAGATAGTAACTCAGAGTCTAACTAAAAGGACAAAAAGTAAATTTAAATTAAGAAGATTACTAAGCTTGTATATTAGGAAAGCTAAGAAAAACATAGGCAAAGAGAATGCTCAATCTTGTCAACTTTGTGAGGTTATCCACGTTTAAAATGCTCAGTTCCACTTGGCTAGGAACTTTAAATTGTAGTTTGCATGGTTTTGAGTTGATGGCAATTATTTCTAATTCTAACCAAAAATAATTGAAAAACATTTATCCCAAAAATTAAAAAATAGTAAGTCAAAGTCTAAAAAAATGGAGAAAATGTAAATTTAAATTAAGGAGATTACTAAGCTTGTATAATAGGAAAACTAAGAAAAACATAAACAAGGAGAATATGTATGGTGATCTACGTACCGTCTCATCAAAAATGAATTCCTTGAGTTGAGGACAACTTGTTATGTCGAATTCTTTCAATGACGGAAATTCGATATTATATCCAGAGCACAATCTTGTCAGCTTCGTAAGGTCTCCCATCTCTAGGCAATGTAATTTAGGGAACACTATCGTATCCCTCCTTTCTTTTCCTCGCGACTCTTCCGAGATTGCCGTAGAAGATGAAATGAGCGCTTTTAAATTATCACATCCATACACTCTCAATTTAGTTAAATTTTGAACGCAAGAAGACAATGGTGAAAGTAAGCAGTGCCAAATTTGTTCGATCTGTGGAATTGTATTAACACTTATGTCCTGCAAGTTGGGGGTCGCAACCTGTAGATAAAGTTGTTTCAATCTTCTTTGTATGGAGAAGTGACAATTACTTATCACGTGTACTAGGCATGAAATAAGTTTTGAAATGTTTTATGCCACGAAAGAAGTAAACATCCAAAATCTTTATATACCAATTGCATGGCCAAAATGTAGCTTTAAAATGAAGACTACAAAACTATGACTTGGAACTATAAAGTAACAGCATGGTTGGTGATGCTTCCATTGCATCTGTTATCAACATCCAAGAAATAATATTGGTGTTGCAAATTTAATTAACTAGATGGGAGCCATGTACTGATCAATTCAATAAACAGTTTAATCCGTGATAGCTAAAATAAAAATATATCTTCAATCACTTATATGAGAGCTAATTTGGCTAATTAAATTTTGTTTTTCCTTCAATGAAACCAATGATATTTAATTTATCGATTATATATATATATATTATTTTATATTCATTCGATTGTCTATGTCCCTTGTACTAATTGAATCCATGAAAGGTTTCTTATTGTTGTATGAAGAGATATTAGCTCACTCCCCATACACTAAGGGATCATTTTTTTTTTTCAACACTTAATAATTCTAATAGGATAGAATTCTAATAGTTTGCAATGGTTTTGAGTTGATGAGAATTATTTCTTATTATAATTTAAAATAATTAAAAAACTTTTATCCAAAAGATTAAAAGACAGTAACTCAGAGTCTAACTAAAAGGACAAAAAGTAAATTTAAATTAAGAAGATTACTAAGCTTGTATATTAGGAAAGCTAAGAAAAACATAGGCAAATAGAATGCTCAATCTTGTGAACTTTGTGAGGTTATCCACGTTTAAAATGCTCAGTTCCACTTGGCTAGGACTTTAAATTGTAGTTTGCATGGTTTTGAGTTGATGAGCAATTATTTCTAATTCTAACCAAAAATAATTGAAAAACATTTATCCAAAAATTAAAAAATAGTAAGTCAAAGTCTAAAAAAATTGAGAAAATGTAAATTTAAATTAAGGAGATTACTAAGCTTGTATAATAGGAAAACTAAGAAAAACATAAACAAGGAGAATATGTATGGTGATCTACGTACCGTCTCATCAAAAATGAATTCCTTGAGTTGAGGACAACTTCTTATGTCGAATTCTTTCAATGATGGAAATTCGATATTATATCCAGAGCACAATTTTGTCAGCTTTGTAAGGTCTCCCATCTTAGGTAATGTAATTTAGGGAACACTATCGTATCCCTCTTTTCTTTTCCTCGCGACTCTTCCGAGATTGCCGTAGAAGATGAAATGAGCGCTTTTAAATTATCACATCTATACACTCTCAATTCAGTTAAATTTTGAACGCAAGAAGACAATGGTGAAAGTAAGCCGTGCCAAATTTGTTCGATCTGTGGAATTGTATCAACACTTATGTCCTGCAAGTTGGGGGTCGCAACCTGTAGATAAAGTTGTTTCAATCTTCTTTGTATGGAGAAGTGACAATTACTTATCACGTGTACTAGGCATGAAATAAGTTTTGAAATGTTTTATGCTACGAAAGAAGTAAACATCCAAAATCTTTATATACCAATTGCATGGCCAAAATGTAGCTTTAAAATGAAGACTACAAAACTATGACTTGGAACTATAAAGTAACAGCATGGTTGGTGATGCTTCCATTGCATCCGTTATCAACATCCAAGAAATAATATTGGTGTTGCAAATTTAATTAACTAGATGGGAGCCATGTACTGATCAATTCAATAAACAGTTTAATCCGTGATAGCTAAAATAAAAATATATCTTCAATCACTTATATGAGAGCTAATTTGTCTAATTAAATTTTGTTTTTCCTTCAGTGAAACCAATGATATTTAATTTATCGATTATATATATTATTTTATATTCATTCGATTGTCTATGTCCCTTGTACTAATTGAATCCATGAAAGGTTTCTTATTGTTGTATGAAGAGAGATTAGTTCACTCCCCATACACTAAGGGATCATTTTTTTTTTTTTTTCAACACTTAATAATTCTAATCGGATAGAATTCTAATAGTTTGCAATGGTTTTGAGTTGATGAGAATTATTTCTTTTTATAATTTAAAATAATTAAAAAACTTTTATCCAAAAGATTAAAAAACAGTAACTCAGAGTCTAACTAAAACGACAAAAAGTAAATTTAAATTAAGAAGATTACTAAGCTTGTATATTAGGAAAGCTAAGAAAAACATAGGCAAATAGAATGCTCAATCTTGTCAACTTTGTGAGGTTATCCACGTTTAAAATGCTCAGTTCCATTAGGCTAGGAACTTTAAATTGTAGTTTGCATGGTTTTGAGTTGATGGCAATTATTTCTAATTCTAACCAAAAATAATTGAAAAACATTTATCCAAAAAATTAAAAAATAGTAAGTCAAAGTCTAAAAAAATTGAAAAAATGTAAATTTAAATTAAGGAGATTACTAAGCTTGTATAATAGGAAAACTAAGAAAAACATAAACAAGGAGAATATGTATGGTGATCTACGTACCGTCTCATCAAAAATGAATTCCTTGAGTTGAGGACATCTTCCTATGTCGAATTCTTTCAATGACGGAAATTCGATATTATATCCAGAGCACAATCCTGTCAGCTTCGTAAGGTCTTCCATCTCTAGGCAATGTAATTTAGGGAACACTATCGTATCCCTCCTTTCTTTTCCTCGCGACTCTTCCGAGATTGCCGTAGAAGATGAAATGAGCGCTTTTAAATTATCACATCCATACACTCTCAATTTAGTTAAATTTTGAACGCAAGAAGACAATGGTGAAAGTAAGTTGTGCCAAATTTGTTCGATCTGTGGAATTGTATCAACACTTATGTCCTGCAAGTTGGGGGTCGCAACCTGTAGATAGAGTTGTTTCAATCTTCTTTGTATGGAGAAGTGACAATTACTTATCACGTGTACTAGGCATGAAATAAGTTTTGAAATGTTTTATGCTACAAAAGAAGTAAACATCCAAAATCTTTATATACCAATTGCATGGCCAAAATGTAGCTTTAAAATGAAGACTACAAAACTGTGACTTGGAACTATAAAGTAACAGCATGGTTGGTGATGCTTCCATTGCATCCATTATCAACATCCAAGAAATAATATTGGTGTTGCAAATTTAATTAACTAGATGGGAGCCATGTACTGATCAATTCAATAAACAGTTTAATCCGTGATAGCTAAAATAAAAATATATCTTCAATCACTTATATGAGAGCTAATTTGGCTAAATTTTGTTTTTCCTTCAATGAAACCAATTATATTTAATTTATCGATATATATATATTATTTTATATTCATACAATTGTCTATGTCCCTTGTACTAATTGAATCCATGAAAGGTTTCTTATTGTTGTATGAAGAGATATTAGTTCATTCTAAGGGATTTTTTTTTTTTTTTTTTCCAACACTTAATAATTCTAATTGGATCCAATTCTAATAGTTTGTATGATTTTGAGTTGATAAGAATTATTTCTAATTATAATTTAAAATAATTAAAAAAACATTTATCCAAAAAATTAAAAAATAGTAAGTCAAAGTCTAACTAAATGGAGAAAAGGTAAATTTAAATTAAGAAGATTACTAAGCTTGTATAATAAGAAAGCTAAGAAAAACATAAACAAAGAGAAGATGTACCGTCTCATCAAAAATGGATGTCTTCAATTGAGAACAAGTTTTTAGATAATTTAAGCTTGTAAAGCTTGTATTTTAGAAAATTTTGAATATTAATAATTTTAGATTATTTTCTTTAAAAATTATCCTCTTAAATATTAATATATCTCCTTTTTTAACCTAAGCTTATATGGATCAAATTTTGTTTTTATTAACCAGATACATGTGATAAACAACTTGAAAAATATTCATATTGTATGATGTTAATGTTTTCACTTTCAATGAAATCTTTAAATTCAATTTTTTTCTTATATTTTTATTAAAGAAATCAAACATTTAAATTAATGAAAATCAAGACTAACTACTACTTACAAATTTGTCTCGATGTCAATATCAGTTAATTGTATTCATGATAGATGAAAACTTATAATTGTATGATGAGATTTTGGAATGATTGAAGGAAACTAATAAAATTATGAGGACACATGAAGGGAAAAATATGATAGAGAAAGTACCTTCTCATTGAAAAGCGATGAGTGATTATTAAGCTCTTTCGCGGAAGATATTTGGCTGGCCGATGTATAGCTTGCCAATTGCAATGGGGAAGCTGTCTTTGCTTTGCGGCAGAAACTTTTGAGCTTTGGAAGATTTCTCAGTATCAGATAGCTTAACTGACTGAACTTAATGTCATGAACCACTTCAGTGCTGTTGCCGTCATCTTGTTCCTCAATAGCAAAAATCTCTTCCACATTCTCGCAGTAAGAAACCTTAAGATCTTTAAGATTTGGAAGGACTCCTACGATGGACAAGCAACGGAAGATATTACTCAATTTGTTGCAGTTCTCCACGTGTATAGTTTTTAAATTGAGGAAAGAGTCTGCTCCAAGTGGACTGTTACATATCTTCTCCAAGCTTTCCATATCTTCAACCATCAACGACTCCAAAGAAGGTAAGACAGCACGAGACACGGAGTTTACAATACATACACAGTGATTATTAGCTGAAACACGGAGATACATCAATTGAGGGAAACCATTTCTATCTAAATCATCAAGAAGATTCATAGCACCTACCACGTCACCCTCCAATTCTAGTTCTTCAACTCCTGGCAACTGCGAGATAATCCAATCCTCCTTGGTATTAAGCTTAAGTCTCAAGAACCTTCTCGATATATTAGAATAAGGTTTCCGAACCTGCCAATGATATGTAACATCTCCTATAGAAATATTGTATCTTTTAGGCTCCGAAGAGATCAAGCCTCTAAACATTTTAGATTCTGGAATATGTATCTCTAATGTGGTCAGACGACGCAAATGCTTCAACTCATCAATGCTGGGTCTTTCGTCCTCCCATTTGATAGAAGTATTATTCATATACAGTGCTTCTATTCCAGTTAAGCTTGACATGGCTTTTGAGGGAATAACACTGAGACGGGAACAATCCGTCAAATCTAACAACCTTAGTTTAGTCAATTGACACAACTCTTTAGGCAGCATCTGAATATCAGAACCACGAAAACTAAGGACTTCAAGTTTGTTCATGTCTCCAATAGCAACTACGTCTCCCAATTTACAATGATCTAGACACAATGCTTGAAGATTTACAAGACAACTAAGTGATGATGGTAGTGGCTTCAAATCAAATTCAATCAAGTGTAAAACTTGAAGACTTGACATCCCTATGAAGAAATTATCGGGGATTGTCAAATTTAAATACTTTGCTTTCATATAGAGAAACTTAATATTTGGACATACCAACTCTAGATCTTTAGAAAGCTCATCAATATTATATAAGGTGATCGAAGTGCAATTTTTTAATGTATTCTCATTTGTCAAGGACCGTGGGACATGACCATCTATCACGGTAAACACATGTTGATCTTTAGATGCAATTGATCTAGCTACATCACAAATAACATCATGTATCGCAAATCTGTCACAGACAGCACCAGAATGAGAGATTTTGTCAGGAGCATCAAGCAACAAAGAAGCTGCCTTGAGTTGATTGACTGATGCATACACATTACATAGTGCACCTTCCACCGTGTCAAATTTGTCAAAGTAGCCCAAACCGAGTCCATATCTGAACAAGTCTTGAACAGAAGCATCATAGGTGCGTCCCATGCGACTACAGAGCAAGAAAATCTTCTTGAGCTGTTCCTCACGTAGACAATCGTAACTCAACTTTATGCTATTATAGACCTCCCCTGTGATCCCTGCAAAGTTCTCAGGAGAAGGATTGTTCAATCTTCGCAAGGCGTCTTCCCAATCTTCTAGTGCCTTGGTGTCTTTCAATGCTTTTGCCACGGTAACGATGGCAAGGGGCATACCTCCACATTTGTTAGCTACTTCAGTTGCAACAGAGTTCAAACGAGGGTGGTCAACACACGTACCTGCTGTATTCTTGAAAAGAATCCAAGCCTCTGCGTCATTTAAAACACCGACGCAAAAATTATTTTGCGAATCCATCTCTTTTGTTAGCACAGCCTGGCTTCTTGCTGTTAGCAATAATTTTAAACCCTTACAATCATTTCCAAAAGGAATTCCTACTACCTTCAATTTGATTCCCTCCCAAAGATTATCTAAAATTATGAGAATCTTCTTCTCCTCTTTCTTCAAGACATCACACAGTTTATCTGCTCTTCCACGTACGGACTCTTCTGTGAGACTCAAACCCAAGCAATCAGCAATGCCTCCTTGAATATCTTTTATGACAGGTGACTTAGACACTTCTACAAAAGCTATCTTATCAAAGAGCTTATCTTGTTTTGCTTGACCTCCAACTTTCTCGGCTAGAGTTGTTTTACCGACGCCACCCATGCCGTAAATTCCGACCATGTTGACATCAGCTTTTCTCAATTCTGCAATGATCTCCTTTAAAATCGACATTCTTGATTCGGAAGACTCCTGCTGTATGCTAGGGTATGTCTGCTCTGGAACAGGCCGGTATGCAACTGTTCCAAACTGCGCCGCTTCTTGCAAGAGTTGATCAACATCCTTCAACATCTGAGCAACTTTGTTTTGTTGCTCAGGATTATGTTCATTAGTAAGTCCCGAGACCTCATCGATGATCTTCTTGACTTTATCCTGCCAAACCTTAACATGGAGCAATGGCTCTTCTCCAACATTAATTGAACATTTGACACTGTCTGTTTTAGCCTTCAGCTTCTCCACTTCCTTCTTCAGATTCTCAAGGTTGCTCTTGTACTCCCACAAACTTATGGATTTCATAGCTTCTTGTAAGAGTTGAGCAACATCCTTCAACTTGCGAGCAACGTTGTTCCTATGTTGATAGGATTTCTTCAAATTAGAATAAGTACACCCCTCGCAACATCCCCTCTCAGGATTATCTTCACTAATAAGCCGCGAGACCTCATTGATAATGTTGGTGGCTTGACGAAGCCAATCGTTAACATCCGGCAGAGGCTCTACCCCAGCATTAGTTAAACCTTGCACGCGTTCTCTTTTATCCTCCAGATTCTTCAGTTTTGTCTTCAGATTCTCAAGGTTGCTCCTGTATTCCCACAGATTTTTTAATGGACATCGACGTGCTATGGGACGTACTATAGAAGCAACCGTGTATTCAGCAACCTTTGCAGCAACAGCAATAACAATTTCCATTTCTTTTTTTTTTTTTTTTTTTTTTGTGTAAATTTTTGAGGAAAAAGAGGAGAATCAAAGCAGAATACTGAGAGCAGAAAAAAGCAGAATGAAACAGAGAGCCAAAAAAGGTAGAGTAAAACAGAGAACACAATAAGGCAAAGAGGGATCAGATGTTTGATCGCAAAGTAACAAACTTTAAGATCAAAACCACTAGACAGATTAATTGAATGTCTAGAAGTAATGGATTGAAAACTGAAAGAAAGAAAACTGACAACTAAAATTGAAAATTTAGAAGCAACCGAGTGAACTGATTACTGTAAAACAGAGAACACAAAGAAGCAAAGAAAAAGTAGAAGTTCGATCGCAAAGCAACAAAGTTTGAGATCAAAATGACTAGACTGAGAAATGGGTTTTCTTACTTGGTAGAGAAGAGAAATCAAAGAAAAGACAACTGAAATTGTATGTGAAGGAGCAATCAAGTGAGCTGGTCACTACAAAACAGAGAACACATTCAACACAAGATAGCAAAGCAAAACACCAATAACAATCACCATTTCCACTTTTTTTTTTTTTCAAGTTTTTGAAGAAAAAGAGAAGAGAATCAAAGCAAAACACAAAGGGCAGAAAAAGCAGAGTGAAACAGAGAACACAAGAACGCAAAAAGGGTGCAGATTTTAGATCTTAAAGCAACAAACTTTAAAGATCAAAACCATTAAACTGATCAATCAAGTGAAAACTGAAATAAAGAAAACTGTGAACTGAAAATTTGAATGAGTAGAAGCAACCGAGTGAACTGACCGCTGTTAAACACAGAGAGCACGAGACTGCAGATAGGGAGCAAAAGTTGATATGTTAAAAAAAGAGACCTGAGATCAAAACGACCAAACTGAGATTACAACTTAGAAGTTGTTGAGATCAAAACGACCAAAAGGAGAGACCGAAACGTGTAGTATCAAGCGTACAATTAGCAAGCTTAATGTTTCCATGACGCCAAGTCTGTTAGTCAACTAAGAGGACAAAACATCAAAAGAAACAAGTCGCTTTATTGGAATTTGTAAAGTAAAGTTTAGGATTAAAGTCATGCAAGTGGCCAACAAAAGAAACTACCTAGCATTATCCTACTTTAATAAAGCTACCTTTGAAATTAATGCAATCAAATTTGAATACGAAGAATTAATTTAAGAAGATAACCACTTCGCAATAATTTATATGCAAGAGGCAATTGAATAAAACTAGGCAAGCTTCCTCTCAAATTGAAGATTCACATTTCCATTACTTTAATGCTTCAATTGGCCATCCGCCGATTACAATCTCTATAAAATCTCACTTTTTTTAAGTAATTAATTAAGAATATTAATTTAAGTTGTTAGTGGTCAACAAAAGGAGCTGCCTTGTTAATATATATGTATATATAACTTAAAGCCAATTTTTCAACATTAATGATGGAGCTCACTAATTCCACCAGGCTTTGACTTCTTTTTTTGTCCCTAAATGTTATCTACCTTAATTATTGTCCACCACACCTCGAATACTCTCCTCTTTGAGTTTGCTATTTTCTTGGCATTATATTAGATAGAGTGATGGTGGTTAGTCGTTCAAACATAAATTTATATCAAGTGAACTGAGAAATGGTTTTCTTCACTTGGTAGAGATGAGAAATCAAAGAAAAGAAAACTGAAATTGTATGTGAAGGAGCAACCAAGTGAGCTGGTTACCACAAAACAGAGAACACAAGATAGCAGAGCAAAACATGGAACACAAGAATGCAAATAGGAAGCAGAAGTTGATTTGGAAGCAAAAGTGCTTTGAGATCAAAATGACCAAAACGAGATTAAAATTTTTTGATAAGCTAAATAAGAGAGGACAGACCAAAAAGCATGGCATATCAGCGTACAAATACAAAGTTTGATGTTCCAATGAGACATCAAAACAAACCACTTAATTACATTATTAAAGATTAAAATAAATGGAGTTGTCACATGTATAGTCTCATTGACATGCACACTTCTCATCAAAGCTTTGATATTCTGGACTTCTAAATCCCTTTTTATATCATATGATAGTGAATATTTTACGTTGTTTATATATATATCACGTGATATGATATAAGATGTATTTTTCTAATCTAAATATTAAAAAAAATAAATTATTTTTATTATAACATTATAAAACTAACTTTAAAATGTTATAATAATGAAATTTACTTTTGTAAAATTATAAAATCAATAGTTATGATCTTTTTTTAAGAATACCTTAATAAAAGAATTATTAGGCTTAACATCTATATTTGCACACTAAAATGTTAAGAATAATTTGTTAAGATAGCATTTTCACCTTAATTACTTTGTATGTTATATTGTATGATAATATAATTATCACTGTTTTGGATTTTTGGTTTTAAACCAACGCTTTTCCTTTTCTTTTTTTTTTTTTTTTTTTTTTATATGGTGGGGAGAGGGGATGGAATTTTATTAAGAAAGGTGGGTGCGTAGATTTGAACCCATGACTGGAGGGGTACAGCCTTTACCACTCAGTTGACCCCCCCTGCAGTTTTAAACCAACATTATGATAACATTCTACTGCAAAATGTGTCAACAATTATTTAGACTAAACAGTGTAAACATAATTTAGATAATTATTTCTACAAAACTTCAAAACAAATGGAGTGATAATTATTTCTACAAAACTTTAAAACAAGTTCTGACCCCATATCGTTTTAGTCAGCCACAACAATAAAACATCAAAAGCAATATGCCACCTACTTATAGTACTAACAATTAACATATACAAAGAAATCGATACCCATTGAACTAGTCTTAATTAATTATTAAATGAATTAAGTAGCTATAATCAGCATGTCACTTTAACATTTAAAACTACTGGAGAATAATAAGTATCAAATCTAGTATCCAAGACGTGTTAGATATAACTCAGTCCAAAATTAAATTTATATAATACAAATATGAATTAAATGTTTAATAAAATTGAGTTGTGATCAAGTGTATCACATCACTTGTCATGAAGTAATGATTAAGTGCAAGCAATTAGTTTATTACAAAAGAATATTGTTTTTAAGCTTCTCAAATACCATAGTTTACCGTATCAATTAAATTGCTTGCACATTATTTTGTGGCAAGCATCAATACTTTGTAAATCTTGTTAACAACAATGTTGTGCTTATATCTTTACATTATAAGAGAGCTTTAAGTGGAACAGAAAAGGTAGATTTAGATCTAATATCTTACAAGCAGCACTATTTATATATATTTCAAATATCACAAATTAAACTGTTACTTTTGTACTTAGACAATTACTCCACGATCTTACAACTTACAAGAGAGTTTGGTCATTTTGAGGTCCAATATCTACTAAAACATTTTTTGTAATCTTTATCTCAATAACCACAAATTATATGGTTTTAGTTGACATAATTAAAAATGATCTTAATATAAATTTGAATGTGATACGCTTTTCCTTGGCAGGTTCAAAGTGATATAATATACTCTCTTTCCTATTTGATAGGAGTAAATTGATTTTGCTTCTATCACTTGTTTATCAAGTATATCAAATGGCAATAATATTGCAAGCAATTAAAATAAGACAAGGTTAAATTATGTCTTGTTATATATGTACGTACAAAAACTAAATGAAAATGAAGTATTATCTGCAAATTATTAAAAAATTGAAGAACCAGGGAATCAAACAAAATAGAAGAAAACAAAACAGAACACAACAAGCGCAATGAGTCATCTGGTTGATGAAATCACATTTTTTGAGATCTGATGAACCAAAATGACAAAAAAGTTTTGTTCAATCAGTACAGAAAAGTAAAGAGAAGATCAAAAAAGTCTAGTAATCAGTCCACTAGTTGGTTCCTGTATGAAATTAATGCAAGGCAAATAAAAGAAAAAGCAGTAGGAGGGAAAGTAACTGTAATGCCGAGGAAAGCTAATGCAAAGCAAATACAAGGAAAAGCAGTACGAGAAAAAGTGACTCTAATGCTAGGATCTCTCTTTTACTTTGTTAAAGCCAATTTGTCAGCATTATCGGTGGACATCATGATTATTTTTATTTTTTTAACAAAAAGCAGACATAATTTGAAAAAATAGGTTGAAGTAGAAGACTTGCATTTCCTTTCAAAGATACCCTTTGTTCAATATCTTTTTTTTTTTTTTAACTCCCTCTGTTCAATATCTAACTCTCAATTGCAAGTCTCTACTTCTTATTTCTAATTACTAGAGAGATAAAGAGGCAGTGAGAGAGAGATGGCTGGTGAGGGGAGAAAGGCTAATGAGAGAGAGAGAGTGCAAGTGATATGTGATTAGAGTTTTGCAAAAAATTAGTGTATATATATAGGTTGGATTCGGTTCAGTTCGTAGGTCTAAAGATCCAAAACCAAACAGCCGAACACAGGTCGGCTTTTCAACCCAAACTCAAACACCTTACTTTTTATTGCATGAATCGAGCCAAACACTCGAAATTCATGTACTCTCATTTCTTGGATGGAGATACATGTACTCTCATTTCTTGAATTACCTAGATTTTTTTTTCTGTTGTCCTTAGTTTTATGTACTTTGTTAATGTTAAGCACATAATAGATGAGGAGATTTCTTTCCATTTTTAAAATTTTTTTTTTTCAAGATAATGATAGATATCTAATATTTCAACTTTTTCATCAAATTTTATGTGGTAAGTAGATGATATGTCAAAAAATTAGAGTTCACAATTAGATGTCTATTGTTATTCTTTTTCTTATGGTCTAATTAGTAGGGGTTGATTTTTAAACACATGATGTTATTATGGTATTACCCATTCAATATTATATAATTTACAGAGTTCATCATCAAATTGGATTTTTTGCTTTTCCAAATTGGTCAAATTTTAAACCTTTTAAAGTTGTGTTCAATTAAAATTCTTTAGTTGTCAATTTATATATCCAGTAATCAGACCAACTTATTAGAACTTCATGAAAAGGCTTAATAATTTTCTTTTGTCTAAATTACACCTTAAAAAAAGAAAAAAACTTCTATTGTTTTTTTAAATGAAAGAAACTCTTACAAAGTTTAATGATCTCGAAAAACCAAATTTCATGATGAGAGAACACTAATAACGCAGTTCGAATAGCAACTCCAATATGGGGAAAAGCAATCCATATATAAGTGGGGGAGCAGTTCACATAATAAGAAAAGGAAAATTAGCCGTTTTGGTGATAATAGGATGTTGAACCAGGATCACCCAAAAAATCATGAAGGGCCAATATTGTTTACCACTATAAAACAGGCCACTTGACACTTAGACTTTAATATTATAAAAGTCGATTTCCCTAGAGTAATTGATACGTTTAATGTGTACCGTGAACGTCATATATACCATATAGTCATAGGATATTAAATTAGCAATTATATCTATGGTTCTTTCTTTTTCTTGTCAAATGTCTATTGTCTTTATTACCTTGAAAATTGGACCACACGATTTTAGGAAATACTCCAAGTCAATGACAGATAACCAGGAAATTATGTGTCAAGATTTGTACCATGTCATAGTCAGTCCTTTCATTTTTCTTCTCAGGTCCCCGATCTTTTGTCCTCATTAATTTTTGTTTGAAATTTGGCACACATCACTTTCTTGCTAAATCCTGGCTTTGAAAATTGGAAACAAAACAGACTTCGATTTTGAATTCGATTTACACAAAGACACAAGTGTGGGAGTAAGAGTAATAAATCTCAAAGCAAATTATTTAATACTCTCTTGACATTTGATTTTTAATTGTCAGAGATAATATTTATACTTATTTACAGTGTCCTTTCCTCATTCAACAATTTAATTTTTTTTTTTATTGTTAATTTTAACTCTAAAGAGATAATATGGACGCCAAAGATTTAAACAATTAATTAAATAATATAATTTTGAAGTAAAAAATAAAAAGAAAATTGTCATATTACCATCTATACGATGATAAAATGTTGTCCCTATCCATGTAGCCAAGTTATTCAAGCATGTCTCCGATGCGAGGACAAAAGATCGAAAGCCCGAGAAGAAAAATGAAAGGGCTAGTGATGACATAGTACAAATCTTGATACATAATTTCTTGCTTGTCCACCATTGATCTGGAGTCTTTTCCAAGGCCATATGTCCCTGTTTTCTAAGTAAATTTAGGAGAACAAGACAATAGACATTTGACAAGAAAAAGAAAGCACTCCTGGTCAATTTGTGCCGTGATAAAATATCGTCCCATCTATACAACCAAGGTCATGAATTCACTCACATCCCCCACTTAAGGACAAAAGATCAGAGGCTTGAAAAGTAAAATGAAAGGACTGACAGCGCATTTACGTTAAATGAATAATAACTTATAAACTTTTAAATCAAAGAATCATAGTTGCATTTGTTACCACTATAGCGTTGCATTTATTATGCCCTATGTCACATTTAACCTTAGTTATAGACTATGATTCTTTGATTTATTATCCTCTTTAATGGTTCTAGTAATTTTGTTTTGAGATAAAGTAGCTAAGGTTAGTAACTTAGACTATAGTGTTGCATTTATTATCCCCTATGTTGCACTTGTTATCACTATAGATGTTTTGTAGTGTTTTATTTTTAACCAAAACAATATAAACATAGAAGTATTTATTTTAAAATTTTTTTCTTTTAAAAAAACAAATGATCAACAAATATATTGAGGTATAAAAAGAAAAACAAAAATAAACAAGTACTCTAAATTTAAGATTTTAGTAATTATTTAGTATTTAGTAATATCAATGACTATTCAATCTTTAGATAACAAAACAAATAACCCCATACGAGAAAATCCTTATTCTTGACTAACTTATCAATACAGTAATATTATATAAATTAACTGATAAAATGGAGAGAGCAAAGTTAATTAGAAAATCCCAATGCTAGATAATTTCCTCTTTTGCCATAGTTGACTTGGTAGTCTTCTCTAGTTTCACAAGGCCTTGGTAGGGCCTATAGCTTTAGAGATCTTTGAAATTTGGATGCGAAATAAATGGATGTCAAGGAAATTTTTTGTTTACTCATGTCAGTATATTCCAATCAGTCCTATTGAGCTTGTTCTTGTCAGCTCCAGAGAGTCTCTGGTGAGATTTCACTTCATTGATTTCTTGAACATTATTTTTGTTCTTGAAGTAGATTTCTTGAACATTTTTTATGAATTTCAGATTACACAGAAGTTGATAAATGGGAGTTTTTGTTTGTAGCTTCTCAGCTTCTTGAGAATTTATGTGAGGATAAAATTGTAATTTAACGTTAAAACAAATGTCAAGTGTGGAATTTTTGCACTGTTCATGTCTCTCTTCCCATTTTTTATATAGAGTATAAGATAAGATATACCTGGGTATGTCATCATCTGCTCTGTTCTGAATTTTTAGTTTTTCTGATTTTAAATTATGTATTGAACTTGATTAGAGGTGTTTCCATATTTTTATTATTTGAATTTAATATAATAGTCCATGCCTACAAGTATGCATTTATAGTAATAAAATTTGTCACAATAATGTTTTTTTTTGTTTTTATGATAAAGAAGATGATTAAATTCAGAAAAAAACTAATCACTCTTTATGTTTTAGGATAAGAGTGGGGATTAAACCATTGATCTTTTAGGATTAATAGAATTGTTCAATCACTTCTACTAAAAGGTGGTGGGCATCACAATAATATTATTTTGTTTATATTTTACAAATCGTGAATACAAGTATAAAGGAACCAATTAATGAAAGGTAACTAGGTTTGACTCATGAGTTTGGAACAGAGTTTTTTATAATACAATCTCAAGATCGATGAACACAACCGGAAATTTTCCAAGAACAGAACTTGAAAAAGGGAGCTAAAAGTTAAGTTCAATATGTGAAAGCATAAAAGGGTGTAGAATTTTCAACCTCTCAAAAGGTAAATTACAAATAGAGGCCGCTAATTGAGCAACCAAAAAAATTGCCTTATGTATTACCCTTGTTATTAAAGTCACTTTTTTAACATTATTTATAGACATAGATCATGATTCATGACTCTGATATCTTTGGAAAGGCAAAAAGATTCAATTTAATAATCATTAATTGTTTTGGTCAGCAAATATTTATACGCATCATTACAATTTCAGAGCTCTTTCTCTCTCTATCTCACACCTTGTTAGTCTCTATTATTATTCCTATCCTTGCATTATAATATATCATATAATTATTACTATTCTGAATTTCTTTTAAATTAACTAAAATTCTATAAAATATGTTTAAAATTTACTTAGATTAAACATTATAAACACAGTTTAATTAATATTATTATTTGTTCTTCATTCAAAAGAGTAGTAAGAAAAAAGATTGATAAGTCTACAGTGCTGCAAGTTAAGTGATTGTTGGGTAAAATTTAATTGAAAGTAAATATATAACAAATATAATGAGGGAGAAGAATGGCTTATGAGTAATGACTTTATATCTTGTTATTATTGTGGACATGATGATGATTTTTATTTTATATTTATGACAAAAAGCAGAAAAATAGGTTGAAGGAGAAGACTTGCATGTCCTTCCAAAGATATCCACTGTTCAATATCTAAGTTTCAATTGTCAATCTCTTCTTATTTGTAATTATATATGCAGATATATTAACTTGATTTGAGGTGCTTTAATACTTTTTATTATTTTAATTTAATATAACATCCACTTAAATAAATAAATAATATCTCATATCTATAAATATGTATTTATAGTAATAGAATTTGTCACATTATTTTATTTATATTTTACTGATTATCAATATAAGTATTAAGTGACCAACTAATAAAAGGCAACTAAACCTGATTTCTGAATTTAAAAGAGAGCTTTGTATAATGAAGCAGAATTCATGAATATAATAAGGAGAGAATTTGAAAAAATTAGCAAAAAGTTAAAGTTGAATGTAAAAATATAAAAGAGTGGAATTTTCAACCTCTCAAAAGCAGCATGCCACCTACTTACCGTACGAACAATTAACGTATACAAAGAACGTGAGAATGATTTATGAGTCCTGACAGTGATTTATGAGTCCCGATTAAAAGCAACATGCCACCTACTTATAGTACTACCAATTAACGTATACAAAAACATGGGAGTTATTTATTAATACTGACCCATATGGCGTTTAGTCAGCTACAATAACAAATCATTGAAAGCAACACACCACCCACTTTTAGTACTAACAATTTACATATACAAAGAACGTGAGAATGATTTAGGAGTCCTGAGAATGATTTATAAGTCCTGATCCCATATGGGTCCCGATTAAAAGCAACGTGCCACCTGCTTATAGTGACCCCATGTGGTGTTTAGTCATTGGAAGCAACATACCACCTACTCTGACTACTAACAATTAACATACAAAAAGAACGTGGTATAGGCTGAACTATATGCATTGAACTTGATTTGGGATGTTTCCATACTTTTATTATTTTAACTTAATATAATATCCCCTTGTCAAGAAAATATTATAATATCTCATGTGTAAATATATATGTATTTACAGTAACAGAATTCATCACAATAATTTTATTTTGGTTATATTTTACAAATTGTCAATGCAAATATTAAGAGATTAATTAATGAAAGATAATTAGGCTTGACTTCTGAGTTCGAATAAGAGCTTCGCATAATACAATCTCAAACAGAATTCATGAATACAATCAGAAATGTCTTGAAATGATAAAATATGGAAAAATGAGCAAAAACTTAAGTTTAGTATGTGAAAATATAAAAGAGAGTAGATTTTTCAGCCTCTCTAAAGTATGAATAGATGTTGCCGGTGAGCAATAAGAGAAACTGTCTTTATATATTTCTCTCATTAATTAAAGCCACTTTTTCGATCGACATAAATAGTGATTGATATTAATACTTTGTATCAAGTAGGGGTGGGCACGGGGTCGAGTCGGGTTGGTTTTGGTCAAAACCAATCCAAAACTGACTTTAATCGGTTTTTCATTTTCAAAACCAACCCGACCTAACTAGAGGTACAAAACTAACCTAAATCGATTGCAATCGGGTCAGTTCGGATCGGTTTTCCACTAAAAACACCAAACAAAAGAAAACACAACACTTTTTAGATCTACACACACTAAAACACCAAACACTTTCCAAGTCTACAAGCACCAGAACCCATAAAATTACACAACAAATTACACAAATAGAAATCAAATTACACAAAACAAAAGAAATCAAAGGTCTAACCTAAAACTAGAACCATTTGAATCTAGATCTACAAAAACCAAAATCAACAAAATTACACAAGAAATTACTCAACAAATCAAATTACACAAAAAAAAATTCAAATTATATAGAACAAATTAAACAAAACAAAAGAAATCAAAAGTGAACACAAAACCAGAACCATTTGAACTTGAAGAAGATGAAGTCGTAGGTGAGAGGTTGAACGAATGGCGATGGAGGACAAACCCATCAGGCCACTATAAAGCAGAAACCCACCAGACCACCACAAGTAGAAACTCGCCACCACAAACTTGCCATAAACCAGAAACCTACCAGCAAATGGCAATGACGACAGGGACAAGTGAAAACGACGATGATGGTGATAGGTTTTTAGGCGACTATAACGACGACGGATGAAGGGCGACGACGACGACGACGACGACAGTGACAGCTGAAAGGTGACTACAATAGTGACAAACGAAGGGCGCTGATAGTAGAAACAAGTGCAAGGGTGATGGTAATGGTGACAAGTGCAAGGGCGACGACAACAATGACAAGAATAAGAACGATTGGAAGTGAATATGGAAGAATAATTAAAGAAGAATAAGGTAAAGCGGGAAAGAAGAAGAAGAATGGCAATGAAGAGAGCATTAGGAAAGGATAAAGAGCTTATATATATGTATATATGTATATTTGTTTATTTATTTTTTATTTGGTTTTCGGTTTTGAGTTGGCTTTTTATCCAAAATCGACCCGAAATAGAAAAAAATTGATTTTCTACTTTTAAAACTGACCAGACCCAAATTTAATTTAAAAACCGGTATTTTCAGGTCGGTTCAATTCGATTTGGGTCGATCCCGATTTTTTTGTCCACCCCTAGTGTCAAGTGTCAACATCAAATCTTAAATATTATAGTTGAATTATTTCTTATCAGCTTAAGTTTTTAGATCTGACAGTAACTAATATGATATCAGAGTTTGAAGGTTCCTGGTTCAAACCTTCTCTCTCTCTTTATCTGAAATCATCTTATTACACATGTTATACGGTAGAAGATGTGTAGCATATGTCTGTTATATATCATCTGTTCACGTTACACGTGAAGAGGCGTGTCACGCGTCAACCTTAAGTCTTAAATACTATGGTTGGACTCTTTTCTATTAATTTAAACTTTTAATCTAATGTTAACTAATATTCAATGAAAGTATACTCAAATTAATAATTATAGATAGATGTTGTCTATGAGCAACAAATGCAATGGCCTTTGTATATTTTCCTTCTTAATTAAATTACTTTTTCAACATTATTTTTTTAGTTACCTTTCCAACATTATTGATGGACATAAGTCGTGATTGATGATGATATCTTTGAAAGAAAGTAGATTCAATTTAATAATCAATAATTGTTTTGCTCTGTCGATATTTATGTATTAGCTTCAGAGCTCTTTCTCTCCCTCTTTGCCTCACACATTGCTACTTTTTAATATTATTTATATTCTTATGTTATATTACCTTATCTTATGATTATGACTATTCTGAATTTATTTTAAATTAACATTACTATCAAATTCTATAAAATACATTGAAATTTACTTAAATTAAACACTACAAACACAATTAAACTAATATTATTATTAATTTTTTATTCAAAAGAGTAAAATAAAAGAATTGATAAGTTAATGCACTACAAGTCAAGTGACTATCATGCAAACTTTATTTAAAAGTAAATACATTGAAAAATAATGAAAGAAAAGAATGACTTATGAGTTGTGACTTCATATCTTGTTAGCCAGGTAAGAGGAAAAACACCTAAAGGAACACACCACCTTCTTGTGGATTTTTGCAAGAAATTTTCTCTCATTCTATTTCCTCAAATCAATACTTTCATTCTTATGTATGTTTAATAAAGCAATTCCAACTTTGGTTTTACTTTTACTAGTTTTTTTTTTTTTTTTTTTTTTTTTCCTTTCCAGTTGACATCTTTTAATGGTTAGAGGATTATCAAAACCATTCCAATAATACTTTAGTAACACAGTTTGGATGACTTCTCCCAAACATCGAAAGAGGTCTATCTACACCTTTATAATATTAACACAAATAGTGGGACTAAGAGGACTCGAACATGCTACTTGAAATAATAGGTGAAAATGGTTAACCACTACATAATCTCATTTGTAAGTACTTTTACTATTTTTTTGAATTATATTAATTTCAGTAATATTGCAAAGCAATCAGTAATGTAAGGTTGAATTATATAATGTTTTCTAATACATACAGCTAACTTTTGTGTGAAAATTTTCGCACAATTTTTCATATAAAATCCTAAAATGAACAAATTTGAAAGCTATAAACCTAAAAATTTCTCTTCAGGCATGCACATCCATAATTTCACAAATTCTAGGAATTTTAACCTCTCAACAGTAGGATATGAGTAGTTTTTTTGTTTTTGTTTTTTTTTTTTTATAGTACAAAATAATAGAGTTGCTAGTGACCGACAAAGGAAAATACATTGTATAATCATTTACTTTATTAAAGCCACTTTTACAAAATTTTTTGTCGATGACTTTATTTGATGTAGAGTATTGTTTGTCTTTCTAGGAAATCCTCTTTTTTAACAATAGATAATGATCTAATGCTTGAAATTTATACTCTTCTTACCGGTAGGTTGGAATGAAAAATTGAAGTAAAAAAAATTAGAGATTTTACTAATGAATGACGTCACAATGTATGTATACTGTGAAGTGTGAACGGTAGACAAACTACTAATATATTTCTTCAATTGCTATTGTTCAAATATGAGAAAAATAGAAATCCAATAAGAATTTGAATCTAAATTGAATTCAACATTATCTTCAGAATATGAATATAACATAACACCCCAAATTCGATTTATTCAAGCTAGATTAATATTAAATCTAATTATTCAATTATTAAAAGAGATACACAATTTTGCTAATAAAACATAGCAAATCCTTACAATTACACCAGGAAACCAATCTGAAGAAATAATTGAAACACAAAGTATACAAGTTTCTATCTTCTATGTGAAATTTATTAATATCTCTCTCTCAAGCATATATATATTATGAAGTAGGAAAATAATCATAATGTGTAAAAATACTAATCATGTAATAATCTGAACAATTAAAAATATATCAAGAGGTTAGGAATTCATTATATATTACTTCATTAATTATTTACTAAATAGTTCTTGGATCATAGTATTTCAATAACCAGCCCAAAAGTGTTTGTAAAATTCTATAACAAATTGTAGACAATCAAATATGTCTTGTAAAAATAAAATAATTTAAATTAAAAAAATGATAAGACAAGTTAAGATTCATCTAGTTGTATGTGTTTGGCCCTCACATCCTTCATCCTCAAGGTTATAAGTCTAAGGGGTTGTTTGTTTTTTGCACTTAACACTTAATGATGCTGAATTAGGTCAATTAAGAAATTTTTGTTTATTTTTTTAAGTAGTCAAACCACTTAAAACAACCCAAAAACCACTTAAAAACAAAATTACATTTTTTGACGTTTCACTTAATACAAAATCACTAAATGATTTTATAAATATATTATTTCAAGTTTATCTTTCTCAAAATAATATATTTCTATGTTTATCCTAATTTTACATTATACAAATTTCTTTTAATGCTTTAACAAACACATTGAAAAATAAAAATTCTAAACATCTCAACATCAAATTTTCTTATAGCTGGATTACTAAATTTCTCCAATCAAATTCCGATAAGAATCTTTATTGATTTTTTTTATCAATCTACTTGTGGAGTAACTCATATTATGTTTATTTGTTAAAACTTCAGTGTATTATTAGTGTTTTTGGTTTATGTATATTGATGAGAATTTGTTTATGTATAACATAACCTCAAAGTTTCTTTTCTTATTTCTTCTTTTGTTTTTTTTTTTGTTTTTTTTGTATCTCAAAGGTTTTATCTCAAAGTTTAAATTAAATAATTTATTGTAATTGTTTGTATCATATTAAATAAAGTTACTTAACAACTGATAGTAAAAGAATATGAATGTCAATTTACTAGTATTCAGACAATTTTAATTGTAAAAAACAAACAAGATTATTATATATTCAGAGGTAAGAAAAAAAAAAACAAACATGTTTATCAGATTTCATATTTCAGTCGCTAATCAGTCTTCAGTAGCACAGTTCAGTTTTTAGACAAAAAAACAAACGACTTCTAAGTCTTGTCACTTTTTTCTAACCTTGAATTATTTATAAAAAAGTAAATCTCAATCATTGATAACATATGTCACCAAATTTATCATGCCTAGCACAAAATATCAGCAAGAATCTTAATTCAATTTAAAAACAAAGAAACGAACAATAATTTTTACTAAATATTGACAAATTAAAGAAGACTCGTACTTGTAGTGTCAAGGCAATATGGTCAGATCATAGTATTAACAGAATTTGCCATGGTCTAAACATTATAAAAACAGAATTGGCACAAAGGAACATGATTAAAAATGCATCAATATTGTTATAATAATTCATAGTTATTGCCCCATTAGATAAAAAAAAATCACAGCAATGAGCCAAAAACAAACTGTAAAATCAGACGCAAGGAAGTTTTATTGACAAACTTTATATAAAACATATTCCAAAGACTCAAAACTGTATGTTCTAACCCAACTTAAATGGCCTAATCCATTTTGTATCAAAACCCAAGTTTTATGGACCCGGTCTATAGTCTTAGTTGACCAAGCAGCAGAGCTATTGAAGAAGCATGTCCATACAAGATGTTTCCACCCTTCTGTGCAATTAACAATACTAATGTCTAATCACCTATTCAAATCTAAACAGTCGTTTTGTTTTGTTTTGTTTTGTTTTTTTTGTTTTTCACTTTGACATAGCACATCACAGATAACACAAACGAATATTACAATCCGGAGTCTTTTGATGGGACACTTGAAGAGTTGCCCGAAATTTGGAGCTTGCAAAGGAGGAAGAGCAGACAGCAGCTTCCTAGGGGGGAGGAAGCAGAAATAGGGAGACACACCTCACTCAAAGGGGGTCATGGGGTTCGAACCCAACGTGCCAAATGAGATGGGTTTGGCTTACCATTCAGCCAGGCCACAATTGTCTTCCTTTTCTTTTATTTTTTATATTTAAATTTCTTGATATTTCATATCTTCAGCATCGGATAGTATAACAGACAATTATTGTATTGCTATGCTATTATATTTCAAACGTGGTAGTATTTTTCCTTGTTGATCTTATTTGGCTACAACTCTAGAAAGAACAAAAAAAAAAAGCTGGTTTTTCAAATATTACTGTTTAAGATTGGTGATGTGATGGATTATGGAGGAGGTTTAAGGTCATTTTACGATTTCACTGTTTCACTAGTGCACTTTCAAATTATAAGAGAAATACGGTATGTTTCAGTGTGATTGAAAATTATTAAATAGGCATGCTTTATATCTTTTACATTTGGGTTTTATTGAAAAATGACCTTATTTGAATGACCCAATTGAAAAATAACCTTTTTTTTTTTTAATTCTCTGCAGCATGATCCTTTTTGGACCAAAATACCCTTAATAGTGCAGCTAATTACCACTTACCCATATCTTTTCCCGCCTGTGACCCACCCCATTTCTTATTCTCTCTCTAAAATGCTCACCCCATCAAACATTTTCTTCTCTTTATCTCTCTAAAATGCCCTAACCCATCGACATTCTCATCCCTCCTCCCTCTCTTCTTCTTCTTCTTCTTTCCTTTTTTTTTTCCTGCCTTGGTTCTGGGCTTCGCGAACCCAGAACCAGATCTGGTTTTGGGTTCGCGACCTTGAACCAGACGGTTCTGGTCGGCAACGAACCCGGGTTCATCGCAGAGCCCAAAATCGTCTGGTTCTGGGTTCGGCGAAGAGCCCAGAACCGTATGGTTCTGGGTTCGGCGACGAGCCCAGAACCAGACGGTTCTAGGCTCGGCGACGAGCCTAGAACCATCTGGTTCTAGGTCACGAACCCAGAACCAGATTTCTTGTTTTTGTTTATTGATGATGTTGATGAATTGTATTGTTGATGTTGATGAATTGTATTGATGATGTTGATGAATTGTGGGAGATTATGGATTTTGATATTGAAGGAATGGGAGGGGTAATTTTGTTCAAAAAATAATAATAAGGTCCGTTTTGATAATTTAGAAAACTAAAAGTGTAATTTTATAATTTTAAAAAATATCTTTAAGGGCGCTTCTTACCCAAGAAACGCCTTCTATGATAAATATTATAATTACGAAATAATCCCAAAATTTTGTTTAATTACGAATTTTATCTGGAATTTTTAAAAAATAATAATGTCATTTTTGATAATTCAGAAAATTAAAATGCAATTCTGTAATTTTAAAAAATATCTTTGAGGGCGCTTCTTGGGTAAGAAGCGCCCTCAAAGATATTTTCTAAAATTACAAAATAACCCCATAAATTTATTTAATTATGAAATATATGTAATTGAATATTGAAGTTAACATTCTCAACCTTCAGGTTGGGAGTCGTAAACTTGATTCAACATTTATATTTGAAATCTCAACTTCAAGGATGGGATTCCTAACCTAGAGGTTGAGAATCTCAACCTCGAAGGTCGAAATCTCAACCTTGAGGTTGGGAATCCCAAACTTGAATCTAAGGTTAGGATTCTCAACCTTTAGGTTGGGATCCCAACCTGCAATCCTATTTGGGATTCTCAACTTCAGGGTTGAGATTCCCAACCTATAGGTTGGGATTGATTTCAAAAAATACTTATTAAGGGCATTTTTGTCTATTCATGTTTTTTTCTTATTTGGAATTCCAAACCTCGAGGTTGAGATTCCCAACCTATAGGTTGAGATTGATTTCAAAAAATACTCATTAAAGGCATTTTCGTCCTTTCAATGTCTTTTATTAATAATAAAAAATAAAAAGGTTACTTTTGAGGATGCCTAATAAAAAGACGCAATTTTCTCAATTTTCTCTTTATATTTTTTTAAGATATATTTTTTAAGAAGTGGTATATATGTTGGTTGTTTAGCTTAGTGAATAGATGCATACTACCTTTTTATGGAACTATTGTATGGTTGTGTCAAAGTTAATGTCTGGACTTAAAATTATTTATTCAAACTTCCAATAATTTGAATTTGATAAAGAATTTCTAATTAACTGGTTATGTCATATCATCTTTAAGTTATCTGCCGTGAAAATTAGTATTTTCTCTAAGTTAGGAACTTCAACTTATAAGTCAATAAGTGTATAATATGTTAATAAGATTCTTTCAAATTATGATTGAAGATAATTAAAATAAAATCTATTCAAAAAATTAAAAAATAGTAAAATGAGATCTAACTGAATGGATAAAGGTAAATTATATTCTAGAAAAGTATAAAGTTTGTGATTTATGCATCTTATATCATCAAAGATGGACGCCTTAAACTTATTATAAGTTTTTATTATGAATTATTTCAATTGTGAAAATATTCTAGAAAGTGAAGCAACACTCTCCTCTAATGTCCACATTCGATCCTCCACTAAGGTTGGCAAAATGGACAGGGTCTGTAGACCCTGTCCATACCCATGAGTATGCGGTTCGGGTAGAGACCCTAACCACTTTTAAAAAAATCCTTAAAAGAACCGGATATGAAAAAACCCGCAAAATTGCGGGTAGGATAAGGGTCTACCCGCGGGTCTCCATCAGACCCGCAACATATATACCACTACCCGGTTCATTTTCAAAACAAACCCTAACCTCTCTCTCAACTCTCTTGACTCTCTCTCTCTATACCTCTCGGCGCCGTTCGACGCGCCTCTCTCTCTCTCTCCAATCGCCGTCGCCGGCGTTCGTCTGCTCGCGTCTCGACTGTGCCTCTCTCCTCTCTATCGCCGTCGCTTGTTGTTGGCAACAATATTCGGATCCTCGACGCCGTTCGACAGTGCCTCTTTCTATCTCTCCAATCGTCGTCGCCGCCGTTCCTCTGCTCGAGTCTCCACTGTGCCTCTCTCCTCTCTATCGCCAGTTTGGTGTCCGAAATCAAAACCCTTTTTGGGTTTAAAGGTATGTGAATGGCAGAACACATATGGGTTTTCGTTTTGATTATGTTTGAGTTTTGATTTGAAGGGTATTTTTGTTATGGTGTTTTTTTTTTTGATGAAATGTTGACTTGAAGCTATGTTTGTGGGTGTTTTAGATCTATTTTGGACAAAAAGATGTGATTTTTGGTTTTTTGGCGGATTCCTCTTTTTGTTTGAATTTGGATTCAGATTCTGTTTTATCTGAGCATTGATATAATTTTGAGTTTTGATTTAACGGGTTCTGTTGTTTTGATGTGTTTTGATGAATTGTTGGTTGGAAGGTATGTTTGTGGATGTTTTAAATTGATTTTAGGTGAAAAGAGAGGATATTTTAATCTAGGAATTTGAGCCTAAATTCAAGTTTACTAGCAAGATATACTTTAGTTGGTAGTTTGCTTGCTCTAGTAAACAAAAACCTTATCTACAAATATATACACAGGCACAGCACAGGATACTTTGCTTGATTCAGGAAATTAACCACAATATCAGTTAAAGCTGCACACTGGTGGTGAGATGTGGTCCATTTAATTTTGGGAATCTAGGTCAATGTTTAACCCCATCAAAGACAGTGATTGATCATTTTCTCCTTACCTGGATACTGAAATGTCATGAACTGTCTTTATATACTTAATATGACATTACACCTATAGTAAGCATATTTCAATTTAAAAGCTAATTAATCCAAGGCTAGCTACTTTGTTTTTGGACAGTCGGATAATCAAGTAGCCAAGATGATGTTCCAGATAAAGAAAATGAATGACTGGTTGGATGTGATTCTCAAGACAGAGGGAGGTAAAGAGAGATCAGCTTTGCCAAATTCAGAATTAGAAACCTATGATAGGGTGAAGCATAAAATATATGGGATCCTATTAAAGAACGTTGAGAGAACCACCTTGGCGTTTGAACATATCAGGGCAATAGCTGAAGGTTGAAAACTTGGCAATGATCAAGGGGTTCATATCTAGCGTAACAGGAATAGTTAGTTACTATGCTAATAAAATTTTACGTGAGTGTATAAATGCCATTTGTGGTAAGATTTAAACAGCCTGCTTTTTCTTTTTGTTCTCCTAATCATTTTTTGTCTAAATGCACATACATAATAGTCTATGGTCCATTCTGCTAACCGGCAAAATAATTGACAGTGTTATAGTACACTCCTGTAATCCTGCTTTAGTTAGTTTCTTCGGATCGAAGGTAGTTGTTTTTTTATTTGTACTGACAGAGATGTGGTAGCGATTTATTGATTGTAATGTGTCTCCAGCATGCAACAAATCAAATGGTTTTATTGTTTATGATCGTGAATTTCTGGTGCTGTAGTTAAATTTGAGTAAGAAGGTAAAGTACCAACTTGATATGGGTAGTTTCAGTCCAGCAGTATAACATTCTCTCAGCTAAGAGGTTTGTTAATCTTGTGAGCTATAAATGTCAACAAAATAACGACTGATTGTGACAATGTAGTAATTAATTAGCACTTAACCTTAGTCCTTAGGTTGTATTCTCTCACACGCTCAATCAATCCATTATCTTACAGCAATCATATCTAAATGTGTGTGACAGAAGAAAAATTAATATATAGCTGTTTGACTTAATTAGTGGTGAATGGGTGAATAGTATATAGCTGGAAACCAGTAACTTCGACTTACCTGCATCTGGTGGCAGTAGTTGAAACCTCTGGTGTAACAATGCACGTACTTTCACCAAAGCCAAATATTTTTGTTTTGTTATATATATTTTTTTATTAATTGAATTGTTTAAATATATTAGGCAGTCAAACAATATGACTAGTTATGGAGAAAGTCAGATGAATACTTCGACTGGGGATAATGATGTTGAGAATGTTGAGTCAAGTGTTCCGAGAGTAGCCAAACGGAAGCGAGAAACATCATTTGTTTGGACTCACATGTCTAAAGTTGAAGTTGATGGTGTTAGGATGGCATTAATGTGTGCGCAAAATTGGATATGGGCTCCACTTCGAGGTATGAAAGTAGTAATAAATTTGATTATATTATGTATATTATTTGTAATCTATAATTTAATCTTTAATTTTTCACTTGATTTATTCTATTAGGTGGCGTTCCGGAAGAAGAAATATGTCATAAACAAGATGAAGAAGAGCCATCAACATCTTGATTTTATTTCTTATATTTGTATTTATAATTTTTTTTGTTACTTTTGGGATGTAAATTATGGATAAATTTTAACTTTTAATGTTATTTTTTGTTTAATTTTGAGTGTGGTATTTTTTTTTTTTTCAAAATTGATTAGAATGATTGTGGAATGAATTATGTGATGTGAAATTAGTTTAGTTTAATTTGTTTTAGAAGAAAAAATTGATATATATTTTTTAAAACAAAACAGGTTAAAATTTTCGATCCATTGATTTTGTTGGTCTATAGAGAATTTATGAAAAATTTTGAAAAAATTTTTTTTGAAAAAAAATTCGGGTCGACCCGAATTTAATCGGGTCAATCCGGTCACATTTGGATCCGACCCGGTCAACTCTCGGATCTGACCCGGTCAATGCGGGTCTGACGCGGGTCTGAACAGACCCGCAAAAAGTGCGGGTAGGATTTGGGCCAGACCCTCAAATTTATTTGAGGGTATGGGTAGGGTCTGGACCCTCAAATAAAAATGAGGGTCCAATGCGGGTCTGGGCCTGGTGCGGGTCCAGACCCGCATTTTGCCAACCTTGTACCAAGCTTCGGTACCAAACTTGTTACAGTCACAAAACACTATATATCAAGAAAAAGTGAAGTAAATATTCTGAAAGAGGAAAAAAAAAGAAAAACAACAACAACAACAACTTGCTGATTCTTCAGTGGATCAGCTCCTCCCAAATTCAACTTCAGAGTTGACAAGAAAACAATTCTGATACTTTATTTTATGAAATAATATAAGGGTTTAACAGTTTAACAACAGACCAGCA
Organism: Litchi chinensis; assembly: GCA_019925255.1. Classification (NCBI taxonomy): domain Eukaryota; kingdom Viridiplantae; phylum Streptophyta; class Magnoliopsida; order Sapindales; family Sapindaceae; genus Litchi; species Litchi chinensis. The sequence continues at coordinate 29,401,744 of CM034466.1, forward strand.
GATAAGTTGGGCAGTAAACACACACATACCGCCCTTATTATCAAGGATTAACAACTTCAAAACAAACAGAAAACAGAAAGGAGCAAGTAACAAACAGACGCACCAACTCTAATATGAAGAGAGTAGGCGGAGACCACGGGGAGATCTAGGATCCTCCACTGCCATTCCTCTGCATAAAACAAGCGCTAACATGTAATTTGATGTCAATGTTTGAAAAAACTACTTTTTAATGTAAACTAGACTAGAATATTAAACTCTTCTTGAGATCTCCAGGGAGTGCTTGCTCAGAAAATACCCAGGTTCCTATAAACCTTAGATGACATTTCCATGGCCTGCTTTGCGGGGTAAACTGTCAATTCCAGCAGTCCACCAGCATTTGTGAGGAACTGTCAACTCTAATAGGATGCATCACACTTAGTTGTTGTTGCAATTATAAATGGCTCAATCACTGCATGAGTCTTCAACCTGGACAAAAATTAAAGACAGTAAAGAGCATAATCAAATTAAAAAAAGAAAAAAAACTGAAATTTATATGCCTCTTATGTTTGTGTTTTCTTTATGAGATTCATACCAGTAGCTGATGAACTGATGATAACCAGAGTCATTTACAGTCACATAAGCTTTAGCTAGCTACCAGATGCCATTAATGTTTCTATGACACCAAGTCGTGTTATCTGTTAAGTAAAATTTAGGATTAAAATTATTAAGTGCAGTGGCCAACAAATGAGACTAACTAGCATCATCTTACTTTAATAAAGCCACCTTTGAAATTAATGTAATCAAATTTGAAATTAATGTAACCATCACACTATCTACATCATCAAAAATAAAATAGAAGACTCCCTCTATACAAGCGAACATGAGAAATCCATGAATTATATTTATAACCCTTCATCCCAAGCGAAACACTGTGCCATGATGGGCGGGCATTTATATTTTAATTAACAAAAGTAGTGACTTACTAGGAGCAGAACAAACAACACGATGCTATTCATTCATTTAACAAATGAATAAAAACAATCTATTTACAAATGGGTACTAGTAGTATGTTGTTTTCTAATAAAATTAAATTACCCTTTTACTTTTTCTACTCTTTTTATGTCACTATTTCTGTTAACAAAAATTTTATAACTCTATAAATATGCATGCTTGGCTTGCTATAATTAAAAAGTAAAAAATCTCATTAAGATTTATAAGATTTCAACAGAAAAATATATATAGTTTGGACATAAAAGTCTTATAAGGATTTGCATTCATGGTAAATATATAATACATTAGTAAACAAAAAAAAAAAAAAAATCAACGTAAATGAAGCTCTTAGATTTAGTGAGAATTAATTGTTATATATTATAGTCATAAATTTAAGTTGATACATATAACCTGACTCTATGTATAACTTACAATAATAATAATGGTAAATATTTTACAACTGAATGGCAAAAGGGTTGAGAAAATGTCTTTAAAACAAAGGTAGAGAGAATATCTTTAAACAAACACCTCTCAACAAGATATTTAACTTACAATCATAATCATATTCTATAAATTTATTTAGTCATCACCCACAATCAATGAAGGTTATGGATGATTTTTTTTTAATCTCACCTATGAAGATTAAGTACTACATTCTTGATGTTTTTTGCGGTGTTGGATCCGGCGTAGAAAGTTCAGTGTACATGTTTGATATTGCTCTGGCTAAGTAGGTCTCTTATTCTGATAAAAATAAATATTACGTGTTAAGAATTTGCTCTGATTTGTTGTTCTAAAATGGTACAATAGATCATATAATTTCAAAGTTACGATAGTTTTTTAGTAGAAATTGAAGCAAACTTACTTTGAATGTGGCTGTGAGAAGGCCATTATCCATGGAGAATGGTTCGGGCACCCAAGTTGCAGCTTTTGCATATTTGAAACCTCTCAACTAAACAATTGTGTGAGAAAAAGGAAAAAAAAAAAAAACATATTTCATTAAGAACAGCAGTTCTTAATGAAATCTCAGCTTTTGGTAGTCGAAAGCATATTTCAAGGGAAAATTTATTACCTGGCTTTCTTTTCCAACTTTGTTCATTTCATTAAGAACAGCAGTTTTTGCTCTTGGATCATTGCACAACTGTTCTAAGTTTTCAAACTGCATTAAAGCATTACAATTTACAAATGCATCACAAGTTGACCACAAAAGTTACAAACGCTCTAGTTCATCACTGTCAATTACTGTAGTGTTACATACACAAAATTGTCTTCTAGGCACAATATCGAAATAACAAAATCAAACAAGAATCTAGTTGGGGTGGCTTGGTTATAAGCAGTAGCATCAAATTGAAATTAATTTTGCATATGAAAACAAATTGGGAAGAAGTTGCAAGGAAATAGAAATAACGAAAAATATCTTGATGCCTTCAGATGCTGCCCAACCTTTTAAAACATCGGGATCCACTGCCATTACAGCTACTAAATGGGACTTCATGCTATCACCTAAGAGCATATTAAGTGGCTAGTAAAAGAAAGGTTAGGAAGTTGCATATACAACATAAGCTCCGTCTGGGTACCATATATAAAACCTGGCGACAAACTTGCACTTTGCATATACATTTTCGATCTTTTCTGGCCCCACGTACTCTCCCTGTGCCAACTTAAATATGTTCTTTTTTCTATCATAAGTCAAATATAGTGTTAAAACAATGTTAAATAACTCATTGCTCCAAATAACGTGATTCAAACATTGGAGCCATATTTTTCAAAAATTATAATCAAATGAAACACTAACAAAACAATTTTGCATTAATTATATGAATCATACCTATCTATGATCTTAAGGCGACCTCTAGGTAAACCATAACCCAATATCTCCAGTATGTAGCCAACCATCATCATCAAATACTTCTCTCCTGTTTAATTAATGAAGTCAGAAAATTTGCAAATTCATTTTAGTAACAATGTCTAAAAGCATACGAAGGTTTGAGCTTCATCTTTGTAGTAGCCTCGAAAGACATTGAAACCCCTTACACAAACTTCACCTCAAGGATAGGCTAATCTTTAGATGTGTAATTCATTTCAAGAACATCCACAAGTTTTGTAAGGGCCGAATCTTCATGGACCCAAAAATTAATTGAAGCACAAATTTTAAGCAGGCCGAGATTAATTAAAGTAAACCCAAATTGAAAATTAATGTAACCCAATTTTCTACTAAATGCACTCATTTTTTTTAAGTATAAAAAATATATACATAAGGTGCAATTCGGTGGGAAAAAAAAAAGGGAAAACATGTTGTTGTAAGGGTCAACACGTGAGACAAAAGTAAGTAAAATAGAGAATGAAATGAGTGTGTGTGTGTGTGTTTGTGTCGGCCATATATAAATGTATATAGATAGAGAGTTAGAGAGAAGAAACAAAGAAGATATAATAAATAATAATTATTATTATAAGAAGAAGATATTAAGTGGTTAAATGTATGATGGGTTGTGTCCATGGAAAATTGAAAAAAAAAATGAATTTTAAATGGGGAAGTGGATGGCCAATCAAAACAAATAGTAAGTGGGAGTGGTTTGTTTTTGTTTTTTTTTTTTTAATATATATGAGACCAAATGTGAACAAATATATATATATATATATATGGGAGTGTTTCTTGTCCATGACAATTAATTGGTGGACAAATTTTATTGAGGGGCTATAGTACATATATATGTCTTCAATAGAAGTAAATCAAACACACGAAACTAAACTGCATAGCAAAACAAAAAGGAGAAGAAAATAACAAGCTGAAGAAGAAAAGAAAAGGCAAAGAAATGAGGAAATAATTGGAACTAATGTCTGGATTGATTTGATGTACAATAAATTCAATTTCAGGTTTAATTTTCTGATTAGTTTTTATAGATTTTAAATAGGGTTTTGTGTTGTTTTGAGGTGGAAAATAACTTTAAGGATAATTTGAGTGCTAGTGATTTCAAATAGAGTCTAAAACTTAAATTGTCAATGAATTGTTTTTATCTAAATTGAATTAATTGTTTATAGTTATCTACATTTTTAGATTTTGTTATTTATGGATTATTATAAATGAATTATTTGTTAAATAATTAACTTATTGGATTGTTTACTTCAATTGAATTGAGTTATTTTAAATTATTTAAATTTAAATTTTTATTTATTTAATTGTTATTAGAAGCAAATTATTTAATTATTTAATTGATTTATTAATTATGTATTATAATTTATGATTTGATCTTAGAATATTTATCATTGATAATTATATTTTTATTTAGAAATCGAATAATACAAATTTGCATATGAAAATTATTTAAATTAAGAAAAGAATAAAATGAGATATTAAGAACACTAGGATTGTACCCCCCTCTAATAATCAAATAAACTTCGCATGTATAAGCCCTAGAAAGTCGCCCAACACGTATATGACAAATGTCTAGGGAGTTATTGAGTTACCTAGTACATTTACCACATATGTTATCCCTAACTCTGTGTGTGTGCTAAGCATTTTTACCATGTACGACATTTTCCTGCTTACTAAATTAGTGTAGGTTGAGCTTTTGTTAGCATCCAGAAATAATTCATACAAATATTTATATTTTATTGTGATAAGAGATGTAATTTTAGTATTATTTTCATATACGATTGAATATATATCATTGAGATTTTATTTATTATCAGTCTTATGTTATATATGTTAATTATTATTGAAAATGATTTATTTAATTTTTGAAAGTATATCTTCTCACTAGACATTAGTGCTTACCTTTTTATATTTTTAAAACAATTTTTCAAGTAATCGTCAAGTCTCAAAAGAATTCGTCAGATAGGAACTTTTTGATCACTTGATCACATGACGCTAAGAAATAATATTTTGATATTCTATATATATTTTGTATATTACATGACATCTAAGTTTACGTGTGTATACGTATCACTTTAATGTTGTAAAATATTTGACTTCTCATCAGTTTTACTTTTGTTTTTGACTTTTCGATTTGAAAATAATATCAACTTACTTTATAGTTATGTTTCCATATAAAAACAAGTTTGTTTTATATGTTTTATATGATATTGCTTATATTTGAAATTATTGGTTAAACAGCAGTTTTATTTCCAAAATTTTTGGTAAACCACCTTATGTATTATTAAATTTTCAAATGATTTCTATCAGAAAATTTAAAATTACATACAAATTTTTAGCATATCATAGGATCTTTTTGGACTCATGATAAGAGTCTGGAAGGATCCTATCAAGTTTCACTTCTAAAAGAAGAAAGATGAAATACACATATTATCACACGTAAGACAGAAAAAGAAATTTGTTTTTTCTAGCATCTCATCCTATTGATACAAGTTACTTTTTGTTTAGTTTGCATGATGAATTGCATTTGTCTTCTCCAATACTGGGATTCATTTATGCTGAAAATTATATAATCACCTATAATTTAGAATTACACATTAACAGAGTTTGTCTCTCATTGGGAAAAGATAGATGCAAAATATTTTGTAGTAAGTAGAAATTTTTCATTTATGCAGTAACGCATATGTAGCAGGCCAATACTCATAATTAAAGTACTCAGTTGATTTTCAAGTTTTCGAAATCAACTTACCACAAGCAGGATTAAGTCGTCACTTATATTTTCTATGTTCCGAAGTTGAAAGTTAAGTTTCTTCTAGGAGACCCAACATGACCAGTTAAGTACTCTTCACCCTCATCCATACCGCATGTCATACTAGGAGTCTCAGTCAAACCATATCCTTCCATTGTGCGACATCCAAAGCAGCTATCAAAATTTTTACATGTGCAACAATAAATTATACCAGTAAGATACATAGACAGATAAAAGGGTGAGATAGGGAGAGATACAATTTCACTCGAGAATCAACTTACACCTTCAAAAAATCCATTACATCTGGGGACAATGGCGAAGCAGCTGAAGCCATGAAACAAACTTGTCCTCCAAGCCTTTCCTTCATCTTATTAAACATCAATCTGTCCCACATCATTGATGAGTTTTGGCCTGAAAAATCATTTTTATATAATTAACAAAAACACAAAAGAGTAACAACCACAATGCATGCATCAGTTCAAGTATAAGGAATTGTATATGTTTAGAGCTTCACATTCATGATTGAAATTTATGTCTTTCATGACACTTTTATGTGTGAGAAGACGGTATGGATAGGATTAATAAGAAAAAAAAAGGTGGCTTAGTTTCTTGCAAACGACCATTCATCATGGCTTCCTTCTTGGAATTGTATGCTGCTGTGAATAGCCTCTGCCTCAGAGTCCCAGAAATCTTTACGCTGTTTGTTATTCTGTGACAACTAACAGAATTAGGAACTGAGTGGTCATAGGAAATACAACTAGAGAATAAATTATACAGCAGTCAACCATGATCGTACCCTGCATATATTCGGTTATACAAGCGAGAAACGCTGCAAAATATAGTAGGTTTTAGAAAAGCCAAATCATCCATCAACTTCATATTGTCCTACAAAAATAAATTAGCATACACAAGTCAATGACGACAAATTATAACATCATTTGTCCAATACAAGGAACTAGTAAAAAATGGCTGCAAATGTTTAGTTAAGTAACATACCCCTTGATAGAAACCAACAGCAACCCCATAATAGGCTATAACAATTTGGTTCGTTCGTTCATAAATGTGGGCCAAAGGAAGATAGGATATATAACCGTCAAGAACACATAATTTAACATAAAAATCAGAACTCAATATTGAAACAAACCAAAAGCATCGATAACAATCCAAATGTTGAACCTTCATGTCTGAGGGATAAAATTTGTTCTTAACAATGAAACCAACAACACTTGAAATCAAGTTCTGATGTGTCAACACCACTCCCTTTCAAGATAAAGAACAAAAAAAAAAAATAATAAATAAATATAGCATTACAAAATATAGATAGTCAAATCACTAAAACAGTATCAGCTTAGTTGCAGGAACTGAGAAACAAATTTCAACCTTTGTCAAAGCAGAAACCATTTTGTGTAGCCTCACTTTAGCGGAGCCGTTTCGACAACTGGTCAAGTATTCACAGAGGTCAGCCATGGCTGATGAAAAAGACGAAAGTCGAATTCGGTCGGCGGCGCTTTGATGAAGACAAAATGCGAGTCCGGCGGCTCAAACTTGGGGATGAAGGTTGAAGGTTTGACGGCCATGGCTGGAGAAGAAGAGAGCCAAATTTGAGCTGATGGGCCATGTGGCTTGGGCCATTTGAGTTTGATATTGGGCCAATTGAATTGTTTGCTGAAAAACACTAGAAACCCAACATCAATTTGCAAACACATCATGCCAAAAATATTAGCTCTAATGGGCGGATAACACTCGGAGCTTAGTCTCCATTACTCGGTCATGCGTACTTATCAATTATTTCATTCTTATCTTGTCATGTAATATAATACTAGAAAAATATTCCTACCAACTGTGAGCTGCAACAAGTTAACGAGTTCTACAAACTACAAGCTATGGGTATATTAATCAATCAATCACTAGATATTTCGAGCTTTATTAATCTATTCACTAAATATTATATTTTATGCAACAAATTTTTTTTAGCCAAAAACAATTTTAAAGGTTGAGGGGGGCATGTTGAATTTTTTACTTTTATTAGCTTTCCTAACTGTGCTATAACACTCATGTATGAATAAGTTAAATAAATGAGTTGATAATTGAGTCAATGTCATTCTTAAACACTTGGTAAGTCTTGATATAAATAAGTTTCAATTGCCCATCTTCATAGTTTCTATACTTGTCTCCATTCATTATCTTCATAGTTTCTATATTTGTCTCCATTCATATATGAGCAAGTTAAATAAATGAGTAATGCAACACAATCTAAAAATTTGTCAAGATTCATTGCTCAAATATTATGGTAAACTTATGTATAATACATCATTCAAAAATTGATGTGGTGTGTACAAATCAATTTGTTATATCATTTAGATAAAATTTTTGGATAAATTTTTTAAAAGTGAAATATTATTTTAAATAAATGGGTTGATAATCCAATCAATATCATTTTTTAACTCTTGGTAAGTCTTGATATAAATGAATTTCAATAGCCCATCTTCATACTCTCAATACTTGTCAAGTCAATTTTAATCTCTATGTTACAGGAACTTTAGTTTAGTCTCTATACATTTTTTTTTTCATGGGAGGCTTATAATGCATATTTCGAAGTGTCCATATCCATTGTGAATCATGATGTATACCTATCTCATTACATAGAAACAAAGTAAAAAAGTTAGAACGACCCCACAAAACTATTTTTACTAGATTAGAGCATTTAATTGAAATCAGCTAGTTTAGAGCAGTTTTATGAACAGTTTGGTTTTTTTATTGAATTGAGAATTAAAATGATAAACTAGATTTTTGAGTTTATCAAGATCTTATGTGTGGATTAGTAGCATTTTGATGGTTTTTAATTGTTTTAATCTTCAGGTTTTCGCGGTTGTGTATCGTCACTAAATTTGAACTGGGATACTTTTTGTTTTGACTGCAGAATCCAATTGTTACCATATGTTCTCATTTACTGGTAATTTATTGTCCGTTTTCGTTGCAGAGTGAGTTCATTTCTGTATGTTACATGAGGAGGGCTTATATATCTGGATTTACTGGTGGTACCGGCACTTCTGTTATCACCAAGGGTAAAGCAGCTCTTTGGACGGATGGTCGTTACTTTCTCCGGGTTTTGAAAAGATGAGACCTTAAGCTCACTGTTCTTCGCTTCATTTCGTGCCTTTGCATAGTCCTTTTATTATGTGCAGCCACTGTATGTTTTAATTGTTTTCTTTAGAAGTGGACTTGTTGCAATTAAATCGTCTGGTTTGATGAGCTGTTACTGATTGTTTTTCTTTGTTAATAATTAGGCTGAGAAGCAGTTGAGTTCTAGCTGGATACTCATGTGAAGTGGCAATCTTGGAGTCCCTACAACAAGTGAATGGCTCAATGATGTTTTGGCTTTTGGAGGCCGAGTTGGCATTGATCCGGTGAGTGATTTCTCAACCTCTAAAATTTGGCAGTTCATTTGTTTTGTTTTTTTTTTGTTTTTTTTTTCTCTTCTTGCAGAGCATATCATCATCTTATTGTAGTGTGATTTTTCTATTCCCTGTTTCCAACATTATTTTAAAGCATCTGCTGAAATTATCACAATGCAAATCATTCTACATGAATAATATTGTTGGCTTGCGATTATGAATTAGTTTCCTTATGCTTGGCTTGCTTGCTTGTTACCTTTTGTCTGCTGGTATATTTTCATAGATAATTTGTGTTCTTTTCTTTTCCTACCTCTTGAATTCTTTTGGACATCATGTAATAGGTTTTTTGTTCTTCTTTTTGTTTTTTGGATTTATGTGTGTAACTCTCCCTTTACCTTCATGTGTCTGATGCACCGTCTCTTTGATAATGTGAAGGGAGCAGTTTCTTTTTTCTTCTGATGCTGCAGAAGAATTGAAGGAGGCCATATCTAAGAAGAATCATGAGTTGGTATACTTGTATGATCTGAATCTTGTGGATATTATATGGAAGGAATCAAGGCCAAAGCCTCCAAACAAACCGGTTAGAGTACATGACTTGAAATATACTGGATTGGACGTGGCATCAAAACTTTCTTCCCTGAGATCTGAATTTGTTGATGCTGGTTCATCTGCAATTGTGATCTCTATGCTTGATGAAGTAGCCTGGCTGCTAAATTTGGTAACATTTTAACATTTTTTTTTGGAACAGCCCTGGTAATTCTTACATAGCTAGAAATAGAATGCTTATAAACATGTACACCAAATATTTTGGGAGTTTGGGCATTTTTTAGAACCCTGGAAGGAAGTGATGCCCTTATGAGTTCTTATGAGTTCAGTGGAAGTCACATTTACAAATTTTGTTCTGCAGAGAGGAAGTGATGTCCCACATGCGCCTGTCATGTATGCCTACTACTTAATTGTAGAGATTGATAAAGCAACATTGTTCATAGATGATGCTAAAGTCACCCCAGATGTGATGAATCACTTGAAGAACGCCGGAGTTGAGTTGAAGCCATATGATTCCATTCTTTCTGAAATTAAAAGGCAAGTCTGGGGGCTTAAATATATTTGTTCTACTATGAAGAAGTTATGTGTTCTGTAGGCTTAATATGTTAGTTGTGAAATCTCATTTGACAATCCCTAAAGACTGATATATGGCATCTTTTTCCAGTTTGGCAGCTCAAGGTGTTCAGCTTTGGTTAGATCCGTATTGTGTTAATGCTGCTATTATGCACACATATAAACTTTGCAGTGATAATTATCTTGGTAGTATTGGGGATAAAAGGAAACATAAGGCTAAAATCTATGGTGATTCCAATGGTCAGTCTGGGGGAGCTGCAGGGGTGTACAGGCAATCCCCTATCTCTCTGGCAAAGGCAGTGAAGAATTCTGCGGAGTTAGAAGGAACGAGGAATTCTCACATCAGGTATTGATATTTAGTTGTATTGCACATCACTAAATGGTATCAAGTACCTTATTGATTTTATCGAGCATGGGTTGAGACAATAGTCTGAATTAAGCTGCATGTTTTAAAATGCAGTTATTTGTCAGCAACCATACAAAAGCAGCTACGAGCTATGTATGAGATCTGTCAAGAAATTACTTTTGCTATGTCATTGTTTTGGTTGGATGGATTTGTTGTTATTACATACCTGTCAATGCGAAGTTGACTCTTTAGACATTTCTTTGGTTTTGATTATTAGAAAATGTCGTCTGTGTGATCTCGTGATTTAATTAAGCCTTTTTTAGGAAAGTTTACCTGAGAAAAATATTTTGTAACATTCTTCTGGCAATAGTTCTTTAACAATAAAAGAGCTCATAAACAATAATATTCAGTATCCACAAACATGCATGCACTATCTTATCGTGGCTATAATTAATTATTTTCATTAAAAGAAACTATAGAGTTTATATTTGTGAGACAGATCAGTTACAGGAACTTTCAGAAATAAGTCTATCATGTTGTTTCCATGCAGGGACGCTGCTGCTTTGGCACAGTTTTGGGTCTGGCTGGAAGAGGAACTTCATAATGATGTGAAACTAACAGAGGTGGATGTTGCAGACAAGCTTCTTGAATTATGTTCGAACCAGCCTGGTTTCATAGATACAAGCTTCGATACCATAAGTGGTATACCATTGCTGACATCAAAATTTGTTGATTAGTTATCTTCCATTTCTAGAGCTTTCAGTTTAAATCTAGTTTACATGCACTTTCTTCCCTCTAATACCATCTGTTCACCATTTATTCAAGTATCTACCTTAGTAATCTTTTTAAGTTTAAGTTTTTCTTTTTTGCCTTTCCTCTTGCTATAAAAGAGTTGCTTTGCCTAGAATAGCTACAATTGCTTATGAACTGAAGTCTTTTTTGTACATATTAAACAATTGAGTTACTTATATAATTTAAGCTTGAATTATCTACTTGGGAAATTTCTGTTATGATAGAAACTTAATATGACAAGTGTTCTTATAATCTGCTTCATGATTTCATTGCTTACAGGTTCTGGTGCGAATGGCGCTATCATACACTACAAACCAGAACCAGAAAATTGTAGTGTAGTGGATCCAAAAAAAAGCTTTTCCTCTTGGACAGTGGAGCTCAATCTGTTGATGGGACAACTGACATAACCAGGACAGTGCATTCTGGTGAGCCTACAGCACGACAAAAAGAATCCTTCACCCGAGTTTTGCAGGTACAATCTCTTTTTTGCCTCTTTGCATCCATATTACATGAAGAAGACCTAGCAATATATGTCATACAAGATTTCTCAGACATATTATTTCAAGCTTTTAAAGGAAGGGAATAGATAATGTTACATTGGTGACTACAAAACCGCTGTGTTATACTTGTTATCCTCCTTATAATTATTTTTAGGTTCTGTATCATTGTGTCCTTTACTGTACCCCTCTAGACAACTAATACTGCATTTAAGCAGCTGGTCTTGATTCTAAGGTGTCTATTTTCAGGGTCATATAGCTCTTGATCAAGCAGTATTCCCTGAAAATACGCCTGGTTTTGTATTGGATGTATTTGCCCGTTCCTTTCTTTGGAAGATTGGACTTGATTATCATCATGGTATTTATCCTTTCTTTCTGTTGACCTAATACTTTTTCGGGAATTTCATTGTTGCGAGTTTACAATTCGTTTGAAAAGAAGTGATTGTTAATTGTTTTGTTCCTCCTTTCATGTATTAGAGACGGACCATGGTGTAGGAGCTGCACTAAACATTCATGAAGGCCCCCAAAGTATTAGCTACCAATATGGCAATATGACTCCCTCAGTGGAAGGCATGATTGTTAGCAATGAACCTGGCTACTACGAAGACCATGCTTTTGGCATTCAGATTGAGGTACGATACTCATTCGGCTGTTTTTCTATAATTTTATTATATTGCAAATCATAAGGATTTTAAGATATCTCACTGCAGCACTTATATTCTGATTTTTGGTGTATAGTTTTATATTCTTCTCTCCTGCATACTTTTGTTTGTATTACTTTTACTTAATTGATGAATAAATTCATTCCAAGACCTTAGAACTTTTAGTTTGTGATTCAGAAACGTGTTTCATTTCTCTTTTTATTCTTCTAAGGATTGGATGAGTGCACAGTAAAAAAATATGACTATGTATAGGAATCCTTTTCAGGTCCTTATGTATTCATTGTTTATAACATATAGCCGACTGAGAAGACTTTCAGCTGTGTGTGTGTGTGCAGACACATGTGCACTCATGTGTTAATGTATGATATTTTCTTGTTAAGACAAATAACTTGAGTGATGGATTAAATGCATTTTTCTTGCTAATTTTTGAATTTTTGATGAGCTGACTTTCTTGCCAAGCGTTTGATATCTGAAATTTTTTCTGCTCACTTTTCTTTTGTTCTCTTATAAGATGGTAATCTAAGTTCTTTCTGTATTGCAGAATCTACTCTATGTGAAAGAGGTTTATATGCCAAATTGTTTTGGAGGAATTTCATGTCTAGGATCACATTTGTTCCAATTCAGGTATGCTTGTGATAGTCATTAACTATTTGACATGTCATGAATAGGATCATGGTGAAGTCATAATGGAAATCAATACAAAATTTGATTAGGTATTCATACTTTAGTTGCAACACAACGTAGCATAAAATTTTTTTTATAATGAGTTTATTTATCATTTAGATCTCTGTGCCCTTTAAATAGCTTCTTCTAGACTGAGTTATGTTTTCAACCATGTTTTGTTTGGTTTTCATTCTGTGGTGTTCTTATTTATATTTCAATATGCACACTTTGCAGACTAAATTGGTTGACTTATCTTTGCTCACTGAGGCAGAGATTGATTGGCTTAACAATTACCATTCACGAGTTTGGGACAAGGTTAGTGCTATGAAGTATGAAGCAACATTACTAGATACCTCTGTAGTTTGTACTTCTTTTGGTACAAACGTTTGCGCAGACATGTCTTTCCCCTTTCTTTTTTTGACATAATGTCTTTCCCAAATTTGATTGACTGTTAACATGATATTAAATATTTCAAATGCTTAATATGGTAAGGCAGTCAACATTTATGGATCCAAAATGTGGTTATCCACAATCTATATCTTTGAAGAAATATGTTTACTATGCATGACTTTTGGCTCGAAAGATTCTGGAGTCATTCATTTTAGTTTTGTCCGTGTCTCGATAAATGGGTTGTGATTCTTATACATGATTTAACGATAACAATTATTAACTGGACATCTAACAGGTTTCGCCATTATTGGGTGGTTCTGCACGCCAATGGCTTTGGAACAACACACGGCCACTTGTCAAAGAATGACCCTCAAAAGTTTTTCCTCATTTACTTCAAATTCCAAGTTCTAAAGGCTTGACTTCTGTATTGGCTTCATGTATGTATGCTATAGTTATTATTCGATGATAGCATTGACACTGTAGAAATACTTGTACAGGTCATTCTATTTCAGGGAAGATGATGTGAAATCCTATTTAGAGGTTTTTGCTATTTTTACTTATTATTATTATTTGTTTTGATGGTAGCACCTTTTATTGGCAGATTGGAAATTTTTGTTTGGATAATTTATTCTTTCAAGACATCATTTAAGTTGCAAAAACAATAAGATTATATGATTTTATTTAGCTAACCATGACCAATGAAATGGATGCTTATTTTTTGTACTACAAATATCAACTTATTTATATTAGTGACGTTTTTGGCTGTGTCGAATCCCAAGTTAACGCCTCAGTGTAATGTTTGATAGTTCATGTTAATATTTTGCTTTGATTTACAGCTGCTAAATGGTATAAAATACTACATAATTTGAGAGTTTTGATAGTCTGTTGAGTAGAAACTAGAGCAATTGACTTTGAATGTGGCAGTGATAAGGCCATTCTCTATGCCAAGTGAAAATTTCAATAAATATCATTGGGACATACCTCAATATACAAAACAAAATACACGGACTATCAATTGTAATACGAGGTTAAGGGTTTGTTCGCTAGCATTATATATATATATATATTTTGTATTTTTTATAAATATATATATTTTTGAAATATTATAAATATATTTTGCATCTTTTGAAAACAAAAATTAATGAAAACGTGTTTGTCAATTATAAAAACAAAGAGAAAACACGTCTTTCACCTTTATTCAACAAAAATTAAAAGATATATTTTCACGTTTTCATTGTTTTTCGCTCTCAATTTTCAGTTGGATAGTTACCATATGAAACTTATTAAATGATGCTTTATAATAAATAAAATTATTAAAGCTTACATATATATCTTAGGATTTTTTCATTAATAAAATTAATTTAACTACATACACCTATAATATGCTAAGAATATATTTTCAAAACAATTACAAAAAAAATGCATAAGTGTTGTGGATATACTTTGGGGTTGCATAAGTGGGCTGGTAAAAACCTAACAAACTAATCCAATGGATTGACCCAATAGACAAAAGCCTCATTATTCAATGTTTAGCTCACAAAAACGAGCTCTCAATTCACTGACTGTAGTTCTCATGTCCCTGGTCAAACATGATCCAGCTTGTCTTATGCTCAGCTCGAGGTTACCCAGTGCGAGGTCTAGCTCGTAGCTCAAAGTGCTCATTAAAATAATTTTTCTACAAAGGCAATAACCTAAGTTGAGAAAGAGTCAACTACTAGAATTGGAAGCAGAATCAAACTCCTATTTCAGTGGAGCATATCCTAACATTTATGGACACCAATTTTGGAAGTGTAATTAATGTAAAATTCTTTTATATTCTTGTTATACTCAAATTGTAACACCTCACGCTATAAATAGAGGTTGAAAATTCATTATAATGACAATCAATCAATAAATAATATACTGCGACTATACTAAAATAATCAGAGAAACAATCGTGAACATAGACATCTTTTTGGGCCAAACCAATCAATAAATCTCTTTGCATTCACTGTTTTTCCTCTTCTCTTTCTCTTGTTTTTGTGTCTGTTTTGCCTTACTTGCAGTATTGAGTCAAGAACTTGGGTCAACCAAATTTAAACATCAACATTTTAGCGCTAGATGAAGGGCCCAGACTGCAATATTTGAAATTTTCAATTGCCATGGCAAAAGGAAGAACCACCAAAAATTCTAACACGACGGTTGATCAACCAGAAAGGCAGATAGATCAGCAACAGCGTGATGTCAAGCTGATAGATGATGCAACCATGCCCATGGCAAGCGCGTTTTATGTCCCCATAATCGGCGATATTGTCGATATACCTCCATTAGCCCTTCGCCAACCAACATTGATAGTCCCTAAGCCGAGGGGTTACAGGTGTGGCACCAGTTGTAGAAGGTGTTGAAAAATACAATGCAGCAACTTGTAGATGCAGTCAGGGCGCTAGCACATGCCCAAGCACAAAACACGCTCAGACTTGAGGCTACTGCTCCCAAAGGAATTTACCAGCAGCAATGAGATGAAGTGCCAGCTCCTGAAGGACCTGTCAAAGAGGTGTCGCGACTTGCCAATTCAATTCGTTCCTCCAACTCGCGTTTGAGAGTTGGAGTTCGCTAAGCTCGTGAAGAGGATGAATTAGACAGTCAATGATGTGTGGAGTCGTACCGAGCTAGCGGTTCACTAAGAGCTAGTCAAGGATACGATCCAGAACGTCGCTCTCCAAGTCGTGAGTGTAGGAGAGGACTAGGCCCTCAGGACCCAAGGATAGAGGAGCTCCTTCAGAAGGTTCAATAACTTGAGACACGTCTCGGTACCTTAAATTAGTGTGATCAATATAAAAAAGGGCCCCATTTACCAAGGAAATCGAGACACAGTCTCCCATTCATAGATTCCATATCCCCAATATTCCTCAGTACAATGGAGATAACGACCTTTATGATCACCTAAATGCATTCAATATCTAAATGGATCTTTAGACGATCAATTCGTTGGTCAAGTGCCGTGTTTTCCCAACAACCCTAGGGGACGTTCCACGGACGTGGTTCAAGAGTCTCTCAGCTCACTGCATAGATAGCTTAGAGGAATGTCAACAAAAATTTATCAGCCAGTACCGAGTTCTGAGGAGACAGCTCACGCCATCTTGTCATCTAGCCACGGTCTTCTTGTGATAAAATGAATCGCTGAAAGATTACATTATCAAGTTCAAATGTAAAGTCAGCAATCTAGAGAGCCCTTCAGATGAAAGCATCCTAATTGCGATCTCAACTGGGTTTCGCAAGAATGAGAAGCTATATGAGAGCATCTACAAATCTTCAGTGAGAGACTTGGGTGAGTTCTACAAGCGAGCTGCCAAAGAGATCAGATAGGAGGAGACCTTCGACCCCAAGAAGTCTAATCAGAAGGATGAAACTGACAGTTCCAACCAACCAAAAAAAAGTAATGGTGAGAACGGAAGTGAAGGTCGGAATAATGACTCGAACAATCATGTCACTAAAAAGGTCAGGAACAAGCCCAGAAATGAACGACCTCAGCGTCAAGGTCGTCATGGTAGCTACAACATCTTATAAGATATACAAGAGAGGATCTTTGCAATAAAAAGGAACAGGGAGGACTTGAGGAAACCTCATCCTATGAAGTCTCTCGTTAACCTCAGGGACAAAAACAAGTTTTGTGCCTACCATAATGAGGTTGGGCATAACACTTCAGAATACAGGGCGTTAAAGGACGTCATTGAGGATTTAATCAAGAGAGGTCGCTTGAGAAACTATATGGTGCAACCAAAGAACCCCCGACCTCAGCAGCAACGACCTCAATAACCAACACAACTAGCATAGTGGCAGCCCAGCGAGCTCCCAAACAAGAACATGAACCCGCGGTAAGGACCATCTTCGTCATACATGGTGCCTCTCACATTACAGTCACAACCAACAGGTCATATCTCTAACTTATAATTCAATCTTCAAAATCAATAAAAGCTCCAAATTTCTCATACTGTTTTACTTTGAGTATTTTCTCTATTGATTTCTATATTAAATACTAAGTATAAAAGTGAACAATGATCTCTCTACCAAGTTTCTCTTTGGCAGAATTTACAAAATCATGCTATTTCAGCTGAGGTTTCGACTTTCCGAGTTCTCACCATGCTATGATAGGCGAGGTTCTGACCCTCTACATAGCTTGATAACATTTCATTATGATAGACAAGGTTCTGACCCCCTACGTAGTTTGACAAAATTATGCTGTTAACTAAGGTTCCGACTTACTGGATAGCTCGAAAAAATTTCATTATGATAGGTGAGGTTCCAATCTCCTACATAGCTCGACAAAATTTCGCTATGATTGGCGAGATTCCAACCCACTACATAGCTCGACAAAATTATGTTGTTAATTGAGGTTCCGACCTACTGGATAGCTCAATAAAATTTCGCTATGATAGGCGAGGTTTTGACCCCTTACATAGCTTGAAAAAATTTCACTATGATAGGTGAGGTTCCGTCCTCCTATATAGCTCGACAAAATTATGCTATGATAGGCAAGGTTCTAACCCCCTATAGAGTTCGACAAAATTTCGCTATGACAACCGAGGTTCCGACCCACTACATAGCTCGCCAACGTATTTCGCTATGATAACCGAGGTTCCGGCCTACTACATAGCTCGACAAACTTTCGTTATGATAGGCCAGGTGTCGAACCCCTATATAGTTTGACAAAAATTTGCTATGATAGCTGAAGTTCTAACCCACTACATAGCTTGACAAAATTACGTCATCATGTTAACAGGTTCTGACCTACTAGCTCCCCAGAATGTTAATAGGTTCTGACTTCCTAGCTTGCCAAAATGCTAACAGGTTTCGACCTACTAACTCGCCAGAATACTAACAGATTCCGACCTACTAGCTTGCCAGAATGCTAATAGGTTCGGACCTATTAGCCCGCCAGTATGCTAACAGGCTCCAACCTACTAACTTGTCAATATGCTAACAGGTTCTAACCCACTAGCTCGCCAGAATGCTAATAGGTTTCGACCTACTAGCTTGCTACTGTGTTAATACGTTCCGACCTATTAGCTCGCCATTATGCTAACAAGTTCCGACCTACTAGCTCGCCAAAATGCTAATAGGTTCCGACCTACTAGCTCGTCAGAATGCTAACAGATTCTATACTACTAACTTACCATTATGCTAACAGGTTTCGACCTATTAGCTTACTATTATACTAAAAGGTTCTGACCTACTAGCTCACCATTATGCTAACAGGTTTCGACCTACTAGCTCGCCATTATGCTAAAAGGTTCCGACCTACTAGCTCCACCAAATTTTGCTATAATAGCCGAGGCTCCAACCTCTCGAGTTCTCGTAAGGTATTATTACCATTGATTTATACATTGATTATCTAACTTCTTAGTTTGTAGGAAATTCGAATACTAAAAAAAAAAAAAATGTAATCAAAGCACGAAACATCATTGAAGTAAATCAAAATGCATTCAAAGCAAACCTCGCAACAAGGTGAATTCATTACAAATGAGGTGAAAATTTCATTACAAATAACCTCGCAAGACGAGGTAAATGGAACACAAAGTCATAAAAAATTATAAAGAAAAGGGTTTTGACACAGTATGCAGTCTATCAGGAGATCTGACTTTAGAGGGTTGATTCTTTGGAAGCTGCATCATGAGGTTGCATATGGAGGCACTACGACGTGAGTTATCCCATTCTAAAAGGTTGCATTTAGAAGCTCGATATTCTGAGGAGCTGTATCTGAAACAACCGAGGATTGGTTGGCTTGCTCCTTATACTCCTTCACCTCCGTAACCGCCTTTTCACCGAAGAACGAGAAGTCCAGCTCGAGATTAACTTTTCATAAAGTGTAGATGAACAAACTATAGGTCATTGACTCTGCCTCCTCTCTAGTTTTGGCGACCTATACCTCGACTTCTTCCTTTGCAAGCGTGACCTCTTTTTCAATAGTTTCAGCTCGTCGTTCGGCCTTTACCAAGTTGCCCTTTGCCTTGTTTAGTTCCTCTTCACTCTAGAGGAGCTTGGTAGTGAAGTGTGCCTCGTAGCTGCGTGAGTACTCTCCTCGTGAGTCAGAGCATCCTCAACCTCCTTCTTATATTCCTCAGCATTTTTCAATTTGGTCTAAATGAGTCGTTCTGATCTCTTTGCGCTTTCAGCGTCCATGGTCATGAATGAGAGCTCGTCTTTCAACTATTTTTGTTTGCTCTTGAGCTTCTTTTTCTCTTCCTTAAAAGCCAGAACTTCCTCCATTTACTTCATTGCTCCCATAACGGCCTACAATGCGGCAAGTTAATATTTAAACCCAGGAAGCAAGAAAGCAAGAAAGATAAAGGTATTGAAGATTACCAGCAACCCATGACAAGCTATGTAGCCAAGCAAGCCATTACCACTTAAGCCCTCTTTTTGTAGGGTTCTGGTAGAGCTCCTTAGGATCTCAGGTAAGTTGTCAAGGATGGCGTTGAAGTATATTCCTTTTGGCTCGTTCTCGGGCTATGCCCTGGCCTGTGGCTCAACTTTTCGCTCCACAACCTCGGATTGTTTACCTTTGTCAACTTGCCGTCGCTTGACTGAAAGAGGATTGGACACTGATTTTCATTTTGCTCTCTTGCTTGGAGCAACTTGAAGCTCGTGAGTAGGAGCTCCTGCCTGCTCTTATTGAACTTCAACCACCTCTGGCTACAAGGTGGGGACCTGAGCTTGTGAAGGTCCTGAAATTGGTGCTAAGGTGGGCACCTCAATAAAAGTAGCAACTGAAGGGGCTGCGGACTGAATAGATTGAGCTGATAGAGGCTTTTGGAAAGCGAGCTTCACCATCTCTGAAGCTACTTGAAGGACTAGAACTAGTTTTACTTCACCAGCAGCGTTGAAGGCAGAAGCAAGCTTAAGTTCACCCCAAATTTCGATGTTTCTCATGTTGTCAAGAAGCTCATTATTTAGATGAGGAGCTAACTGATGGGCCCTGAGGAGCATGTCATTAAATGTGTGACTAGTTTTTCCTTCTTGTGAAATGGCAAGCGTCCTAAGAATTTCAATTTTCTTCTCAATGAGGGCTACCCTATCTCCTGTCAAGTCTACGAGGTGAAACGAAAGGACTTAAAAAATAATAATAATAATGTACCTCATAGATTTCAACCCATCTATCTACCTAGACTAAGGACGAAAGCGAAATTGTGGAGTTATCTAAAGGAAGGGTAAGAAATATAAAACCAACTCGACTTGAAGCTTGTTTTTTGAGCTATAATATAATAAATCCTATTTCGTATCCCCCCTTTTGAGCCACTAACACTTTTGATGTTGAAAAGGTGGCAGCAGATTCTTAGGTTTGGAGGTGGAAAGTTGTTCCTTTTGAAGATTAAAGCTAAGGACGTGAGCTGAAAGTAGGAGTTAAGGGTTAGTTGAAAAGAGCTAAGCTCTAACCTATTTAAGAGGTTGATGAGATAAGGAAGGACTGGAAATCTAAACCCGTGCCTAAGATGATAGGTGCTGATGGCAATGAATCCCCTAGAAGGATAGGTCACGCGGGCATTGGCTGAGGGCAGTATGACACAACAACCTCTAGGAAGGTAATATTCTAATGTACTTCCCTCCAACTCCTCATATATCAGCTTCGAGGCATAGTGGATAAACACCTCACGAGCTTACCGCTCTTCAACGGACTGACGGATCACTATAGGGTCAGCCCGAGCTACAAATTCCTCAGTGACCTCACCGCTCAGAGAGGTTGCTTCTCCAACATTACGAACTACCCCCGAGCCGAGCTCTTCCAAGTTAGAAAAGTCATCATCTCCTATGCTGTGTGATTGGCGTCTGCGACCTGAAGACATCTACATATAAAAGGAAGCAATTAGGTCGCTACATGCAGACCATTCCTGAAAATCTAAGCTTCTTATTCTTTAGCACGAGACTTCCTAATCTACTAGTCACAAACAACAAACAGTCTGCAAAGGGTCGACCGACAAGATCAAATCAAGAGGGAACAAAAAGTCACGACTAAGAACAAGCATGCAACATCAAGAACACGAAGATATTAAAGCCAATATCAAGTCCAGAAAAAACGCAATGTGTACAAAAGATGGAAACCAAAAAACCAAGAGTAGGTTATGAAGACTTACTGTAAACACTCGCCTAAGAATGAAGACTCTGATCATCAAGGGTGTCGAATCCGAGGAGAACCGATGCAATAAAGCAAAATGAAAGAAAATAAAGGAAGAATGAGACTTGGTGTCTGAGTTGAAAATGGTAGAGTAAGGAAGAAAACGAAGGGGCCTTTACTCATATATAGTCGCAGGGCTCTAGCCCTAACCATTAGATCTGAGGGCTAATCAATCGTCTTAGATCTAAGGGTATAGCACGAGTTGAGGAATTTGTCATCAAGGATCATCAGTTGAGAAACATGCATATTAAATGCACATAAAATGAGACGTGTCAGTGGTGTGATTACTCGAAGAGTCACCATAAGTCAAGTGATAGGATAGAATCTAAAAAGACAGCATGACAGGTCGTGACACATCAGCTTTTACCAGTGAATTTGAACTCTCAATCCGTAGATCACACTAAAAGCTGGGGGGCTAATATTGTGGGTATATTTGGGGCTGTATAAGTGGGCTGATAAAAGTCTAACAGACTGATCTAATGGATTAACCCAATGGACAAAGGCCCCATTCATGAATGTTTAGCTTGCAAAAACAAGCTTTCAGTTCGTTGACTATAGTTCTCAGCTCGTTGGCCAACCATGATCCAACTTCTCTTATGCTCAGCTTGAGGTTGTCCAGAGCGAGGTCCAGCTTATAGCTCGAAGTGCTCATTCAAAGAATCTTTCTAGAAAGGCAACAACCTAAGTTGAGAAAGAGTCAACTACTAAAATTGGAAACATAATCAAACTCCTATTTCAGTGGAGCATATCCTAACATTTATGGACACCAGTTTTGTAAGTGTAATTAATGTAAAATTTTTTCATATTCTTGTTGTACTCAAATTGTAATACCCCATGCTATAAATATTGGTTGAAAATTCATTATAACGATAATCAATCAATCAAGAATATACTGTGATTCTGTCAAAATAATCAAAGAAATAGTTGTGGACGTAACATCTTTTTGGGCCGAACCACGTAAAAATCTCTTGACATTCATTGTTCTTCCTCTTCTCTTTCTCCTGTTTCTGTCTTTGTTTTGCCTTATTTACAGTATTGGGTTAAGAACTTGAGTTGACCAAATTTATACGTTGACAATTACAATCTTTTACTTTCTACCTACTTCCTTGCTATAAGTTTAATCTTTAATGAGTATTTATGAAGCTTTAGTTAAATATGAAATAGAAGAACCTGGTTTTTTAGAGCATATAAAGAAAAATTACATAGAATAATTAGATAGAGTTAGAAATTTTTACAAAGAATTTGATTTTGTCATTAGAGAAAAAGGTTTAAGAGAAGGAAGGTCTGAATACTTAGAAGTTTTAGGACAACATATAAGACAACTAGAAGATTATAGGACTAAGGGGTTGTTTGTTTTTTATACTTAACACTTAATGGTGCTTAATTAAGCCAATTAAGAGATTTTTGTTTGTTTTTTTAAGTGGTCAAACCACTTTAAACAACCCAAAAACCACTTAAAAAAATAAGTTACATTTTTTGACTTTTCACTTAATACAAAATCACTAATGATTTTATAAATATATCATTCCAAATTTATCCTTCCTAAAATAACATATTTCCAAATTTATCATAGTTTTACATTATACAAATTTCTTTTAATGATTTAACAAAAAATATTGAAAAATAAAAACTCTAAACATCTCAACATCAAATTTTTCTATAGCTGGATTTCAATATTTCTCCAATCAAATTTCAGTGAGAATCTTTATTGATTTTTTTTATTAATCTACTTGTGGAGTAACTCATAGTATATTTATTTGTTAAAGTTTCACTGTGTTATTAGTGTTTTTGATTAATTCAATTTAAGACCATTTTGTTTATTTTTATTTGAATATATAAATTTAATTGACTCTACTATAATAATTCATCTTATTTTAATAATGAATCAAAATATTATATATATATATATGTTTTAATATTTGTTAAATAATTTATTACAATTATTTGTATCATATTAAATAAAGTTACTTAACAATTAATAATAAAATGATATAAATGTCAAATTGTTAGTATTCAGACAATTTTAACTTTAAAAAACAAACAAGATTATTATACATTCAGAGGTAAGGAAAAAAAAAACAAACATGTTTATCAGATTTCAGATTTCAGTCACTATTCAGTCTTCAGTCTTCAGCAGCACTGTTCAGTCTTCAGACAAAAAAACAAACGACCCCTAAGTTAGAAATAAGATCAAAGAATTAGATAATATCTTAGAAGAAGTTTATGGTAAACACAAGATTAGAAATAATAAATAACATTATTAGAGAACCAAGTATAGAAAAATATTGTCAATATATTAAAGAACTTCACACTACAAAAAGAATAGAAATTTTAGAAAGAATTGAAAAATTATTAGATAATAGCAAAGTAAAAGAAAGAATAAGTATAAGAAAATATTTAGATATTAAGAAAACTAAAATCCTTCTTCAGAATGCTATAGAAAAATAAAGAAAAAGTTAGCTTATATATGAATTTAAAAAAACTAGAATATTTAAATTTAGAAATAATAGAGTACAAAAAAGTAAAAATAAACTTGCAAAATAAATTTAAAATTCATTGTAATATAGATCATCTTAATAACCAATATTGGCATATTCCACATACTAATGACAATCAGAAAAATTTTATAGAAGAATTAATAATAAATTTAGGACAAAATTTAGAAGAAAATATAGAAAGAATTAATAAAAATCTAGAAAGTTTAGAACAAGTCTTTGAAAATAATAAGATAATACATTAAAAAGAAATTTAGATTATCTAAAAGAAACTCTTGGTGAGTTTAGTGATCAAGTTAGAAAATTTCCTAAGAAAAAAGAAATTATAGAATTAATGAATTTAATAGACACTAGAACCCCTACACCAGTAGAGTTAGAAACAAGGACACTTATAGAGAAATTACATTTAGAAGTAGAAATTATAAAAGAAACACAAAAAGAATTACAAAAGTAGTTAGATACAGTCAAAATAATAGTTAGTGAATGACTGATCCTTCAAAAAAGTCTTTGGAAGAACTAGCCCAAGAAATACTTGGTAACGAACCTATAGGCATAAGTAGTCTCTAATTTAGTGTTGATAGTAATAATATACTTCAAGGACAAAATAATACTGTTATTAAACTATTACAAGAAAAAAAATTTCTAAGGTAGAAGAATTAGAAAAGGAGATAAATAAAATTACTGAAAATAATAATAACATAGAAAATAAAATAACAAATTTAGAACAAAGCCCTAGTAGTAAACGAGTAAAAATAGCAGATATATTAGGACCAAAAGTAATAATAAATGGAGCTAGGGAGAAGATCTAGTGTAGAGCAATCCATGGCAGAAAGAGTTAGAAATATATTGAATTTTACAAATATAGGAAATAAAGGAAAAGAGATTATAGAGAAAACTGAAGATATTATAGATAAAATAGATGCTAATAAGCTGTTAGAAATAGGATTCCAGCAGGTTAGAAAGAAAAATTTATATAGTGAAGGAATTCTAGACACTTTTAAGAGTAGCCTATATGTATATAAAGATGAATTTAAGTTAGGAGCAGTCAACGAAAGAAAAAAAGTTACACTAATTAGCAGTCAAAGTGCTACATTATTAAAGAATAGTAAATTTTCTAATATCCATTTAGGAGTAATCGTTGTTGCTATAATGAGTCAAACTGAAGAAGGCTTAGATACTAAAGCACATTTATATTTATATGATGGGAGATTTAATGATCATAAGCAAGCTCAAATAGCAAGTGCAGAAGTAGACCTTAGAAATAAATTAGCAGTAGTAGGATGCTTGCCAAACATTGATATAGATATTAAAGAATTTTGCGATAAAGTTAAACTTAGTATACAAACTAAGGGTGTGTTTACTTCATGGATTGGGGAATGGGAATCAGGAATGAGATTGATTGATGGTGTTTACTTGCTTAAAATTCATTCCGTAATGGGAATGAATGAGTGGGTCCCACATCAATTTGGGGTTGAGGAATGGGAATCCCATTCCCCCCAACTCACTTGGGAATCCCATTCCCATTCCCTTTATCAAGCTAAAATGTCCCTTATACCCTTCTTTAAAAAATGTGCTATAAGTTTATTCCCTTTGTTTTATATTTATAAATATAAATATTTACATATGCTATAAGTTTTCATAAAAAAATGTGTTAGTGTAAAATGTTATATTTTGAAGAATATTACAATAATATGGTTAAGAAAGTTTAGGTAATATTTTATATATAATTAAAAAAAATGATTTGATAGATCATATAAATACATAATATCTTATTCTAAAAATAAAATAATAAATACACAAAATGCTTACAATGATATTGTCAAATTGTTAAGATTTTTTTTTTTTTAGCTTATTATGATGAATTACAAGATAAAATGATAACACTAACATTTTAAACAAAATTTTGTACATTGTAATTAATCCATAATTTTAATTAAGGACATTTTTGTAACTTATAATTAATCCATTCCGATTCCAAAGTAAAGTAAACAGCTTAATGGGAATACTGATGATTCCGATTCCGATTGTTACAGTTGAAGTAAACAACTTATTCTGATTCCGATACTTCATTCCGATTTCAAGTCATTCCGATTCCAGATCATTCCGATTCCCATTCCGATTCCTCCAAGTGAAGTAAACGCACCAAAGGTTTTAATATGAATGCAGAATATAAAAGCCTTAGGATAAAAATATGTTTTTTAGGAAGATGTTATAATGTATAAAATATTTCTTTTAGGAAGATGTTATAATAAATACAATAAAAAATTTAGATTCATTAGTAAAAGTATAGTAGAACATTTTTCTAGTCAATATGTAAAAATGCAAGTACCCCAAAAATTAACCAAAAGCCAATTAAATGGTCTAGAATGGAATTTGCCAAGCGAAAAAACTATAGAAGTCCTTGAAACCAGTAGGAATTTATATAAAAAGAAATAATCAAGCAACACAAAAATTTGGAAATTATAAAAACAAGGAATAATTGAAGAAGATGAAGAAGCATATGAGGATGAAATAAATGTGCTAAATATAGAAAATTCCTTTGAAACTATTGATAAAAAGAAAACAATTATTAACAATAAAGATAATATAATAAATGTAATATTTGAAAATCCCATAGAATATTTAAAAGAAGAAATATTTGAAGAACTCTGTAATAATTTTGAATTATTAGAAGATGATATGGAAGATATAATAATAAAAATTTTAGAATTTGAAAAAATAAAGTATAATTTAGAAAACAAATTGTTATGTGTATTTTTCGGATTCACCAAATGGGCTGGTAAAAGTCTGATAGAAACCCAACAAGTCAACTCAATTAAAAGGCCCAGCAGACAAGACCCAAGTTATCAACATCCAACTCAGGCGAGCTCTGCAACTCGTACCATCAAGCTCGCATCGTAGCCAGTATCATAGGTCATTATGCAGCTCGCACCATACACAACTCACTACTCGATGAGGTACAGCTCGAGATCATTACAGCTCGCCCAGTGACCAGTTAAAGAAATCTTCTAGAAAAAACAGTTACCCGAGTTGATCGTGATTCGTTCATCAGAATTAGAAGTTAATTCAAATTTGAATTCAGTCAACATGATCTTGAATTTTACTGAACAACTTCCTGATTTTGTGATAACTGATTAGAAAGTGTATTCAATGTAAAACTTTTTTCCTATTTTATCTCTTCCTAAAATGTAACGCCTCTTTCTCTATAAAGAAAGGTCATATTTCATTGTAACAGATACGGAAGAAAATATTGAGCTGTTACTCTGCAGAAATAGAGAATGATAGTCATGGACGTTGGCTAATTGGCTTAACCATGTTAAAAATTTCTTGTGCATTGTGTTTGTTCTTTGCCTTCTCTTTCTTTTTTATTACTTTTTTGTTTTATTTCACATTGATTACAGAAATTGGGCTGTGAACTTTCGTCGACAAGAAATCAACGTCGACACATATATTATATAGAAAATAAAATAATGATGACTGAAGACAAAAAAACATTATTAGAATCAGGAGAGACTAGTAATCAAATTAAAGATGAAGATATAGAAAGCCCTAAAAAGTCTATTATAGAACAATACTTATAAAGAAGAGGAGTTCTTGAACATAATGAACAATATAAAGAAGTAGAAAGAATATTCAAAGCTAAAACCAAATTAGAAAAATGGAAAAAGACTCCATAAGCTAAAGATATTTTAACATTAAGCTTACAAGGACGTAAACCCAATGAATGGAAGTATGTATTTAATAAATGGAAAGGAAATTTAATAAGACGTTCTATTAAAGCTTTATTTGTAATGACATGCCCAAACTATAAATTAATAGTGACAATTATAAATAAATTGTATATTTCACTATAGTTTTCAATGTACAAAATAGAGCTCATTTATAAGCCAAGAAAGAAAACAAAGAAGGCAAAAAAAAAAAAAAACAATCTATACATAGAAACAAAATCATATATTATATGTATGGAAAAGATTGATTTGATTGATATTAGTAATTGACTTGCTTCATATGTTACCATCCCTCCACAAACTCAAGATGGTGAGATGGATGCAAGCTTGAGTTTAGAAACCAATTCATGAAAATGTCCGAGGTGATGAGCTTTAGTGAAGATGTCAGTGGGGCTGATCAGTAGAAGAGATTGAATGAAGTTTAATAGTACCTTGATAAATATGTTGCCAAACAAAATGACAATCAATTTCAATGTGTTTGATACGTTCATTAGAAAAAAAAAAAAATCATTATAGGCAATTTGAATAGCATTATAATTGTCACAACAAAGAAAAGTAGCTGTGACATGGTGAACTCCTATATTTGTAAGTAACCAGTGCAGCTAAATAAGTTCTTGAGTAGTATCAGTGAGGGCCTGATATTCAACTTCAATACTGGATCGAGCTATAACAATATGTTTCTTACTATGTCATGAGATGAGAGAATCACCAACAAAGAAGCAAAAACTAGTGGTCGATCATCGATCAATAGGATTACTAGCCCAATTAGCATCTGAATAAGCACATAACTCTAAAGAAGAGTTAGCAGAAAAATGAAGTCCATAAAATATTGTACCTTTAAGATGTTGTAGACGACAAAAGAACAGCAGCAAAATGAGTGGAATGAGAAGCAGACATAAATTGACTAACGACATACATGACCTATGCTATATCTAGCCAAGTTATGGTCAAATAAACAAGGCTACTAACAAGTTGTCAATAAATATTAGGATCACTAAATGTAGTACCTTCGAAAGCCGTCAGTTTAACATTAGCTTCCAAGGGACTAGTACTGATTTTATTATCAATTAAACCAATATGAGCAAGAAGATATAAATGTATTTACTTGAGAGAGATAATAACCATTAGAATCAGAAGAGACCTTAAGACCAATGAAATAATTAAGAGAGCCAAGACGTTTCATCTTAAATTGCTGCCAAAGATAAGTCTTGAGATCAAAGATACTAACAATATTGTCACCTATAATGATTATGTCATTTAGATAAAGTAACAAGAAAATAGAGCCATAATTAGTCTTGCAAAGAAATAGTGCAGAATCATAAGAGCTGGAGGCAAAACCAAACTACATAATAGTGGAAGAGAATTTGGCAAACCAAGCTCTAAGAACCTGTTTTAGCCTATACAACGCCTGACGGAGATTACAAACCTTTTGTGTAGGGTGTAGATACCCTAGTAGTAGTGTCATGTATACCTCTTCAATAATATCCCTATTAAGAAAAACATTTTTCACATCCATTTAAAACAAATTTCATCATTTGATTGCAACGACTGTCAGTAAGCTATGAACAAATATAAGTCTACCAACTAGTGCAAATGTCTCCTCATAATCAATTTCATACTCCTAGGTAAAACCTTTGGCCACTAGACGGGCTTTATATCATTTAACAAACCCATCTAACTTTGTTTTGATCTTATATACCCATTTAGACTCGATGACAAATTTATTAAAAGGAAGATTAACCATGTCCCAAGTGTGAGTCTTCTTAAGAGCTTGTAATTCTTCAGTTATAGCTTGCTGCCAAACAAGATTAGTGCTGACCTGCTTATAAGATTGAGGTTCGTACAAAGAAAGGATAGCAAAAAAACAATAGAAATCGTAAAGAGTTACATGTAGTTCCCTTACTTGATTAGAGCGACAAGAAGGAGAAGCAACAAATGAGATTGGGCAAAAAGACTCTGGTATAGGTTGAAGAGGTGCAGCATATGAGATTAGACAAGAGGACTCTAGTGCAGGATCAACAAGCAATGAAGACTATTCAAAAATCAATCAGATAGCATTAGAAACATCTGTTTGAATCTCAAGAATACTTAAATCTTTGTCATCAAGAAACAAAGGAATAATAGGATCTATAAAGAGTTAATGAGGAGAAGTGTGTGCTATGTGAAATATGGATATGAATGAAAACATCTTATGTTCCCAAAAGACAACATGATGAGACGTAAAGACGATTTGAGATAGGATCTCAACAACAATACCCCTTGTGGTAGTTATTAGTGAGGGTCCCCAAATATCTAAATAAATTAAGTTAAAAGGTGCCTGAGAGACCTAATCACTATTACAAAAAGGTAATGCATGTTGTTTGGACAACTGACAAAATAAGCAATCAATGTGATCATCAGTTATAGAGCCTAAATGTCCACTAAACAATAAAGAACGTAAACAACTAAATGAAGTATGACCTAATCGTAAGTGCCAAAGACTGGTAAAGGTGAAAAAGTAATAGTAAATTGATAAGGAGATGAGACCTGTGAAGGTAGTTGAAAATGAATGAGCTCAAACAAATGTCCAACTTTATGGCCTATCCCATAAATCTTCCTTGTTTGTGTATCCTGGACATAATAACTAGATGAAGGAAAATGTACATCAAAACTAAGCTCACACAACTGACCCACGAAGATAAGATTTAAGTTAAGTTTAGGAATGAAGTATGTATTTTGTAAAGATAAGTTATTTGTAGAGATTTGACCTATATGGTGAACATACATAGATGAACCATTGGCTATAAAAATGGCAAGTAAAGAGAAAGATGATAATTGTATAAAAAAATGTGTAGGGTCAGAGGTCATGTGATTACAACTGGTTGAATCAAAATACCAAAAAGAATTACTCACTGATATGAAAGAAGCAGAAATGGATGAATTACTAGATTTAGAAATGATTTGATTGAGCATGGTTGAATCAAAATACCAAGAAGAATTACTCGCTGACATGGAAGAAGCAGAAGTGGATGAATTACTAGATTTGGAAATGATTTGATGGAGCATGGATACAAGATCGTGAACTGAGATCGAAGAGGAACCAGTAGTAACCGATGAGTTGTCAACTATAGCCGTAGGAAATTACCGATTGTTTTGAAAAGCCTTGAGAGAAATACTCTTGTATTTCGTTGAAAATTCTCCATTATTAGTAGTTTGAGGACAATCTTGATTGTAGTGCCTTGATCTAATTTTATTGCAATACTTACAATGTCTTATAGGGCAATAAAGAAGACCATGTCCCAGGAGCTTACAATAATTACAAATAGATTTCTTCCATGAATTCTCCATAAAGAAGCCCGATAAAATGAATAAGCTCAATAATCCAGTAAGCCTAATGATAAAAAGAGAAGTTAAAAGCTCAAGAAGCCCAAATAAGTAACAAACTCCTTATGGAATAAAATGGAATCAAATGAAGCCCACAAATAAACTGAAGTCCAAATAAGAGAAGCCCAAACTCAAGCAACTTAAAATGGAATAAAAAGAAGAGAAAATGCATTAAATGGCCCATTTGACCAGGTGGTTTATAAATGTAACCTTTTTGTTTTTGTAAGTACAAAAAAGAGAATTAATGGATAAAAATGCCCTTAATAACCCATTTGCCATTAAATTGACAGAAGCCATAGTTTTGGTTAACCAATTTTCTCAACCCTTCGTAACCTCTCTCGCCAAGTAACCTCTCCCGCTAAACAGTTATGTAGCAGTCTCTTCCCACCGACCAGCTTGCCATTTTATCACTTCCAACGACCAACATGTCTTCTCACTCCCCATGACTAACCTCTCTTCTGACGTCCTAACCCGTCACACCAAGCTGCTGTGCAGCAATCTCCATAAACCGGTCTAACGTGTCTTCGCAATTCCGACGGTGAGCATCTCTTCTGACTTCGCACGACCAACCTCTCTTCTCACTTCCCACAGGCACCCTTGCTTTTATCCTCCCTTGCTTAAGAAAGGAAGGAGCATGAAGTTTTGGACTGTTAAAGAACTATCCACAACTACTGCTCTACTTCTCTGCAGGTGGGTAGTATATTTAACTAGTTATGGTTGCTTTGGGTATGTGAATATGGTGTATGAACCAAGGATGGGGTATTGACAATGGGTTCCGGCTATTTTGTGTATTGTTACATGTGGTTTTGTGGTTATGATGAGAATGTGAAAGTTATAATGTATTAACAGCTGTAATGTGAATCTGTACTTTGAGGTTGGGATTTGTTCTGTTGTGTGTTGTGTGTGGTTTGTATTATTTGTAATATGAAAGTTAGGTTTTATTGTAACTGAGGCTGAAATGAGTTTAGAGGTGAAGTCTTCATGTTAAGGGTGGGAATCCAAACTATTAGGTTGGGAATCTCAACTTTCAGGTTTGGATTCCCAACCTGTAGGCTAAGAATCTTAACCTTTATGTTGAAAATCTCAATCTTGAGGTTGGGAATCTTAGACTTGTGATTTAAGAATCTCAATCTTGAGGTTAGGAATCTTAGACTTATGATTTGAGAATCCCAACCAGAAGGTTGGGATTCCTATTATTAAGGATGGGTTTCTGAACCAAACCAGTTGAGAATTCAACTTGCAGGCTAGGAATCCCAACCTTCAGGTAAGGATTCTCAACCTTCATTTAACATCTAGGTTGGGAATTCTAACCTCAGGTTTGAGATTCTAAACTTGGATCTTAAGTGAAGGTTGGGAATGCCAACCTCAAGGGTGGGTGAGGTTAGTGTTCCCAACCTTAAGGTTTAGATTAGTAACCTAAATTAAAATTCCCAACCTTCAAGTTAGGAATCCCAACCCTGAGGTTGGGATTTCAAACATTGATTTTTAATAAAGGTTGAGAATCCTAGCCTTGAGGTTGGGAATCCCAACGTCACGTTGGGATTCCTAATCTGAATGTTGGGATTTCTAACATTCAGATTGAGATTCTTAACCTCGATTCAAAATCAATATTTGGAATCCCAACCTGAAGGTTAGGATTTCAAACGTTGATTTTGAATGAAGGTTGGAATTCTCTACCTTCAGGTCATGATTCTCAACCTTCAAGTTGGGATTCTCAACTTTGATTCAAAATCAAAATTTGGAATCCCAACCTCAGGGTTTGGATTCCGAATGTATGGGTTGGGATTCCAAACGTTGATTTTAAATCAGGGTTGTAATTCCCAACCTGCAGGTTGGGATTTTCGACCTTGATTCAAAGTCAAAGTTTGAAATTCCAACCTCTGGATTGAGAATCTCAACCCTAAGTTTGAGATTTCCATCATCGATATTGCATCCAGGTTGGGATTCCCAACCTTCAAGTTGGGAATCCAAACTTGGATTTGGCATTCCCAGTTTTAATCCAACATCCACATTGGGAGTCCAAACCTTAGAGTGGGGATTTCAAACATGGATGTTGGATCCATGTTGGCATTCCAAACCCCGAAGGTTGGGATTCCCAACCTATTCCTAACCTTTAGGTTGGAATTCTCAACCTAAATTTGGCACTCCTAATCTTGATCCAAACATCCACGTTGATTGTTTTCCATTCTCAGGGATGAGATTCCAAACTTAGATCTTTATCCAAACCTGGAAGTTGGGAATCCCAAATTTCACATTGGAATTCCCTACACTCATTCAACTAAGTAGGGAGGCAAAAAAAAAAAAAAAAATTAACAAGAAAAGGCAAAAGCAAGAAAACTACCACTCAATGGCAAGAACACAAATACATATAAACCTTCACACATATGTACTCAATAATCATGATTTCGTTTTTTATTTACATTAATAGAACCCAATTCTCCAAAATTTTATGCAAGTAGCTTCAATCCAGGACACAAAGGAGATGTAAAGTTACAAATAAACATTAGAAATGTGTTTCACAAGCTGCTACTGTTGTTGTCATCTCATCGTTTTTTATTGCATAGTCAATGATGTGATACATTTAGGAGTGCACTTTGAAATCATCTCATCATGGTAAAGGAAAGTAGGAAAAGCTAACACAAAAGCAGTTCATACTGAGTAATCAATCCAATCAAACCTCAAAGGTTGGATTCATAGTGCTTAAAGGTGAAGACTAAACATCCATTATAAGAAGAATTAGAAAAAGCTTAACATCTATTATAAGAGGAATAACATTAAAAATTATTGTTTTAATCAGCGAGTATTTCAACAATGAGTAATACAATCATTCATAACTCAAATAGTAAGAATACTCAAGCAACAACACACATGAAATCTTTTACAATAAAACATAACTTGATGATATATTGAGAAGTTATATACTTCATATGGTAGGAACTACTGAACCTAGACACAAGATAACGCATTGACTAACACAACCTAAACATAAGATACTTCAGATAGTAGCAAGAATTAGCAGCAACAACCATTTTATCCACGTTTAACATCATTAGGGCACTGCTCGAATGAGTTGTAGATTCCCAAGCATCTTCAAAAACGACATAATTTGCATTTTCATCAAGGAACCATAACTCCAAGAATTGATTCCCTAAATTCCCTATACATGAAGTGGGAGCCCCGGATTACAGAGAAAGCAGTTATATTTGACTCCCATTGCAAACACCATGCTAAGCTTCTGTTCTCCAAATTCCAAACCTGCCAAAATCGAGAACTTACTAAATATAAAATCATTTAATACATACATATGGCCCTAATAGTTACCTTGATTCGTATTGCATATAGAAGGCTCCTCCACTAAATCTATTTGTACTATATTAAGATCATACAAACAAGTAAAGGTGACTAACACCAAAAACAAACCAACATCTGCCACTAAATAATTAATTCGAGGCACCATCTTAATGAGAAATGGAGGTAAAAAAAATGCTCCAAAAGAAACATGTTTTATGAATATATTGCACAAGACGACTCAAGTTTGACAAGTAAAAAAGAAAAAGAAAAGAACTATACAACTGATAAAAATCCAGTACCTGAATCTCGTTGTCATTTGTGATACCAACTAAAAACCCCAAGTTTTGTAGAAACTTCCACAAAATTCCACATTATAATTAACTGTTAGAACTAAAATACATAACTAATCAGCATAATCTGTAACTTCTTCATAAGTGTAATTCAACATTAACGTGGTCTTTTTTCTGCTCTAATAACTGAGACGTGGTTATCGAGTCAACGTACACAAAATTCTGTCTTTCAATTCAAAGACAAAATTTAACATGGTGTTTGCAATGGGAGTCAAATATAACTACTCTGCTCCATTATTAAAAATAAAAATAAAAACAACAATTATATATTATTAAACATGAAAACTTAAAAGTCACCAACTCTACATTTAACAGACCTCCAAGTTCTTGAAAGGCAACTGCTTTGGAGACATGAGAAGTCCTTCAATGCCATCACCACCAATAACTTTAATCCTTCCATCTCTTCAATGCCATAAACACACACTTATTACACAAAAAAAAATAACTTTTTTAAAAAAATTTAGTACTACATACATACAGATTCAAATTTGATCAAAAGCTTAAAAATTTCAACAAACAGTCTTCATATCTCCAAATTTAACATACAATGTAGCGATCGCTACCAATCGTTGAACGTAATTGAAAGCCAGAATCGAAGCAGTAGCTGGAACACCATAGCGAGCAGCTACTTGAAAATCCAAGTCGGCCAATGCTAATGGGCTTCCATAACTCCAAGGTAGGAGCGGGGTGTGTATGTCTTTATAAAGTTTCAGACACATAAATAGAGGTTTTTCACAGGTAAAAATAATTTGAACATAAAAGGATGACATTAAAAAAATCAATTCCATTTGGAAAAGTGTAGAAAATCACTTATCATTATCCCTCAAACCACTGCATAAAATAACCACACAACTCACCTATACCTCAATTCTAGATTAGTTGGGAGATACATAAGCCCTTTTCCTCATTTACACCCTATCCATGGCCATAAGTAGTTGATGTAATGGCAAGATATCATCTTTCAGCAGTAGCAAATCACAAACCATGACGTTATATTAATTGTGGGTTAAAAACTTTAAGTAATTATGGAGAAAGGGGAAAATATCAGCACTCACACAAATCGAGTTCAACCGACATGGAGATCGTTAAGAATATGTGAAAAATATTGATACAATACATGAACAAATAACTATATTTAAGGGTAATAGCCACAACACAAATAATTTTACCTTCTTTTCGTAGTCCATTTAAGCCAATTTTGTATAACAATATATATTTAACCATGTTGTTAACTGAAGAATTAAAATCCATGGTTAAAGAAGGGAAAACTGAAACTTACATTTGTCAGATCAAAATATGGTCTCAAAGCCTTTTCCATGCCTTTCTGCATGAAAACAGTCCTGTAATGACTTTCTCCTACTAGTCAACAAACAATGATTGAATTAGTTGTTGCATTGAACTCCAAAACCAAGGGCTGCAACAGCAGCTTTCCCAGCAGCTGTTGCATGAAGGATTCTTTTGCATCTGTCTACTCCAACTGAATTGTCCTAATTTTCCCCAGGTAAAAGAGGTATTGGCACAACTGTAAGAGAAAACAGTTAGTACCTGATTGAAGCTAAAAAGTAACATTTTTTGAAATGTATGCTACACCAGGCCTGTGGCCAACAATGCCATAACAAAGCCAAAATTATTTTAATACATAGAGATCTCAAAGTACTATGTGTCTATCAACAGAACTCTGACATCCAACAAACGATGCATTGATAGAAAGTAACATTAAATAGAAGTGCAATCCAAAAAAGTGAGATTACAATAGATTCCTAAGTAAGAAGACATTCTAAAGCCAGCATAATAGAGTAAGAACATGCTACAAGGAGCAAACGTAATTACAAATGAGGTGAAGTGACAAATCATAGATAAACAACATATGTTAACAGAGGCACAATATATACCTATACTCAACACCCCTTATACAAATGAAAAGGCACCAAGATGAGTGAATATTCTATTGTTTATGCAACCATTTAGTGCAATTATCTTACCTTCTTGAAGGATAGATGTTGCACTATCAAAGTGCTTTGTAAGACTTGGAAATACTAGTTTGATTTTGCTCAAGAACTCATCCACAGTCATCTTAGGAAGCAGATGATCTAAGTGTCAGTTTACTGATCATCGATTTTCCAGCCCTTACTCTCAGTCAGCACAACTAAAGTAGACTAGACAACACATGTAACCAACCCAGTCGAGGAGCCAGGGGCAAAGCACTCAACGAAATGTAAAGCTTCAAGAGAGCACAAATAGTGGATAAGAGGCAGATATTCAAGGCTGCCCCTAGTATCGAAACAACTAAACAAGCCTGAAGGAATGAGCGGTGAAGACACAACATAATTAAATTTAACCTAAAAAAAATTGTAGCAAGTAATCAAAATATATACTTACATGAATACACTATATATATATATATATGATGACAAAAAATTCAGTAAAACAAATAAATATCATTGCAATAATTTACAGCAAGTACGGTTGAATGAGTAGACTTTCTACCATTATTAGTAACAGGTTTTCCAGCCCAAAAGGATCCAATAACGACCTGCTTATTACAAACCAACCATTAAATGAAAATTTTCAAAAGCTATTATCTCATGCTACTTCTTTGAGTGCATTATAGAATGATTCCACCTCTAATAGTCCTTATAATCATTAATAATCCATCAAGTTATAAGCAACTAGTTCATTTGATTGTTATTTACAATTAAACACACACAAATAGGGATTAGATTATCATACGATTTAATGAAAATGTGACCTTTTGGGGTGACCTTGAAGAAGCCGTAACCTTCTAGTTCTCATGTCTCGGTTGATACTCTTCCTGATTATATCAATATCAATTGTGCAACTACACATCGTAAAACAATGGATCACTTTTGCAAAGTCAAGCATGTATAATATAAACGCATATAGACATACCGGTTTTCCATACAATCTGAGCTAAACTTAAATAAACTAAAGCAAATATGCCTATTCAAGTTTCAAAAATTGAAATTGACTAGACCCATCAAAGACAATGAACCAAATATCCAACACATGGTGTCTACTATAACTATCTCTTTCCACCATAGCTAACAAATCACAATGGAACCATACCAGCAGCATTAAGAAGCAAAACAGAAGTAAGGGGTGTCTTCACAACAAAAGTGAAGCTATTATCCTGCAACCAAAGAGCATGAAAAAAAAAACATTACAACTAAACCACCAAACACACACACACATACACACAAAAACATTCAATTTCAATTACACAAATAGAATGTGAAGTAAATGAAATAACATCGTAGACAGTTCTCTAGAATAAACATGATCGGATTCCAAAAGCTTCTCTACATATTGCTTATAGAAGGAATTTCTTTCAGATTACCTTTAAGGACCATAGTTTCCACCAACACCAAGACCTTCAACAACATTGTTATAGTCATGACTTGGTCAACTTATGAATGTTGAACACAACAAACTGGCATCAACAATCCATCATAAAAAAACACAACCTTTTGGAACAATTCAATATCAACAAACTGCGTACCTTCGTCCCAATCGAGACCAAGCCAAGTAAGATCCTAAAGCAGGGCCTCTTTCGATTCTCAAGTAGACCTCTTCAAGTCAGTATCTTCAATTCTCAACATAAATTTCCCTCCTTTTGACCTGAACAACAATCAAGTCAAATTAAATCTCAGATAAAACAACAAAGTCAAATTAAAAGATAGAGCAGTGACCTAGCAAAAAAGTAATTGAAGAGAGTAGCATGGATTCTCTAGAGGGTCTGGTCCTTCTCTTCCTTCTGCTTCTCGATTTTATTGATTTGCTCGAATATGAAGCTCATGCGAGTGGAAAGCGAGGAAGGTTTCGCTTGGGAGTCCAAGAAACCTGTATAAAGCAGTTTAACATGCATATTCATATGATATTCTTGTTTGAGGTTTTCAAGTTCTGACATCAGAGTTGGTATCTGTGGTAGATCTGCATGAGCCTCTGAAGATTCTGATTCAGCTGATGCACTTTAGTAGTGAGTTCCTCCCTTGATACAACTAACTTCTGAGCTTCTGCCCTTGCCTGTTACAACTCTAACTTAATAGGCTCTGCGGCTTTTAGTTTAGCTTCCATCTTAGCAATCTTATCTGTTAAATTCCCCATTTGTTGCTCTCTCTCAGACTTCATAGCTCCTATTTGAGCATGCAATATCTGCAACTCATGCTGAGCCGCAGCAAGTTCTTGTCTCAAGGTACCATGGGTAGCAGCAAGCCTCTGGTTCTCCGTTGCAAGCTTCTACATCTCCACATGTTGTGCAACAATTTTTTGTTCCATAACTTCAGGAGGTAGCAACATGCCAAAAGCAGGAAAGGGACCCGACATTGGAAGTACGGAATCTTCAATAACTTGTCATTTAGGCAACAAAAAAAAAAAAAACCATTTTCAATCTACGTGAAGCAAGAATTGACTTGACTAACATGATCTTTAATCATTCAACAAAAAAATCTCTCTAATCCCAAATTTCTCATCAACCAAACATCAATTTTTTTTTTTTTTACTTTCTTTTTTTCCACGTTATTATATGCAAACCAATTGACTAACTTGATCTTTAATCATTCAACAACAAAAATTCTCTGATCCTACATTTCTCATCAACCCAACATCAATGTTTTTTAATTTTCTTTTTTTTGCACATTATTACATACAAGCCAATCAAACCTCGTTTCACTCAAAACTTCAAACTATATATCCAACCATACAAATTAAGCATCACAAACAAATCACTCATTCAACACAAAAAAAGAAACCAAAAACTCAACCCCCGTGCATATAAGTGGACTATATCACTAATTTAACCGACATATGATGTTACAAAAGTTGAAGTGTATGAATATAAAAACCATGTAACTACAGCTACTTGGTAACAATGGTGCAAGGAGGATGCTTTTAAAGACATACTTAGAATTACACATAAAAAAAAAAAAAAAAAAAAAAAAAAAAAAAAACCAGACATCAAAATAAATGAAAACTTGTCTCCAATAAATGAATTCAAAGGAACAGTTACATTCTATCAAAAGCTAATATATAATACAAACAATGATGCTTTCCAAGCAATGTTCAGTATAAAAACCAAACACAACTAAGTTCAAAAAAAAAAAAGACAAAAAAGAAAAACCTAACACAACTAAGAAAGAAAATAGATAAGTACGAGACTCCGCTAATATTTAAAGAAGCAGAATTGTTCTCTTACCTCTTCTCTTGTCTTGTCTTGTTTTGCCTTTCGTTTTGCACTCGTCTAGTTGTCTCTCAGCTTCCAGGTCACCTTCACTTCTCCACTTTCTCACTTTTTTGTTTGAGAATGATCGACACACAAAAAGGGGTGGGTTAATTTTCAATTACATAGAGAATGTGAGCAAAAGGTTAGGAATAGAAAAAGAGTGCTTGAGAATGATTGACACACAAAAAGGGGTGGGTTATTTTTCAATTACATAGAGAATGTGCACAAAAGGTTAGGAATAGAGAGAGAGAGTAAATTGTTTGGTAGAGAGAGTGACCAACACAGAAAAAGGGTTGGGGCAAGAGCAGTTTCGTCCAAAAAATTCAACCTCAAAGTTTGGTCTCAATAAGGACATATCGATTCTCAACTGTAAATTTTGGATTCTCAACTTGGGGGTTAGGAATCCCTACCTGTGGGTTGGGAATCTCAACTTAAAGGTTGGAAATCCCACCATGAGGGTTGAGAATCCCAACCTAGGGGTCGGTAGTCCTAGCTAAGGGGCTAGGAATCCCAACCTAGGGGTTGGGAATCCCAACCTTCGGGTTAGGAATCCTAGTCTAGGTTTGGAAATCCTACTATGGGAGTTGGGAATCCCAACCTAGGGTTTGGTAGTCTTAATCTAAAAGTTAGGAATCCCACCATTGGGGTTGGGAATCCTAACCTGGGGGTTTGCCAAAATTCATGAATAGCAATTCAATCTATCAACCTAAAAATTCTCAACTTTCAAGCAAAAAACCCAAGTCATTATTCAAATCTGAACTCAAATCATGTTCAAATGCAAATGTCCACTAAAATAAATTATATGTCATAAATCATCATTCAAATCCAAACCTAAACTCACATATTACACCAAACAATCAAAATAGCACTTTATCATACCAAACTCAAACCCTTGAGATGGTTTATCGGTGGCACAGAATTGATTGATGATAAGCAAGGGTTTGCTGTCAGCGGCATGAGAGCGAAGATCCAATGATCCAACGGTGGTGCGACGTGTAAACAAAGGATACGTGGTAGCGTGCGAATTTAATGGCAACAGCCAAAAAAAAAAAAAGAAGAAAATAAAGGAAGTATAAGAACAAAATAAGAGGAAGAAGAAAATAGAAGAGGAAGACCTCACCTGTCAGTGAACCACTGTCGACAGCATTATGGTGGAGAGAGGTTGGCATATCTCTAATGGTTGAGAATCAACAGTGATAGTGAGAGAAAAAGGTTGGATAAAGAGTGAACGTTGATGGGTGGGTCAGGTTTCCAATGTATTTTGGTGGGTTTGGTCGGTGGCGACATGTTGGCACTGGGTTGGCGACAGTTGTGAGGCCGGAGAATGTGAGCAGAAGGTTAGGAATGGAGACCAATAGACAAAATGGGGTGGGGCAAGGGCAATTTCGTCAAAGAAGAGACAATGTGCAATGCTTTAAAGAAAAAAGGTTATTTCTTAAATGGGTTATTTTTGCAAAAAACCCTACAAAGAAACCCAATAATAAGATGAAGCCCAATACGCAAGGCTCTCAATTTTGTGGTCGTGGATCAATAAAACTTTACAGCAATGTAAAATTGCACAACCAGGTGATAAAACACAGAAACCAGAGACAGGTCGCAGCAGAACGGAAGGAGACAACAGCGTGATGGTAAAAGTGGCAGAACAAGTGGACCAGATTGTTGTGCGATCAGATTTAGTGCGACAGAACAGCGGCAGAAGTGGTGACGGGTAGCGAAAGTGATGAGACAGACCAGGAGCGACCAGATTGAGTCAGATGATGCAAGACGGCACAACAACCAGATGTGACTGTGCAAGAACCAGGTGCAACGATGAGAGAGACCTGGCAACGAGAGATGGTGATTAAAGCGTTGAACGGTTGAGGACAGTGAACGGCGTTGTGCGCGGAACAGACCAGGTGAGAACTGTGCGTGGTAGAGTTGTGGCAGTAGCGTGCAGTGAGAGATTGTGATGCAGCGGCTGGTGCAGTTTTGGAGAAGATCACAGACCAACGGCTGATGGCATTTGGTTGTAGCGGTGTGGCAAGAGAAGACAGCGGCTCTGTCAGTAACAGTGGTGCAGGCAGTGGTGATGGTGTGGCCAGGTGCGACGTGAATACGACGGCAGCAGCGGAAGGAGTGACACCAGCAGAGGCAGAGGCAGAATCGATGGTTGTTGCAGCGACAATCCAGAGAGAAAGAGGGAGAGGCGATTGTTGTTTAGCGGCAACAAGAGACTGTAAACAGGTGGTGCGACAGCGTGCAGCGGAACCAGCACCTCAAGGTGCAGATGCGAGAAGAGTGCCAGCGAACGACGACGTTGTGCTGACGGCAGTGACAGTGTGATCAGTGGCGGACCCAGAAAATTTATTTAGGGGGGTACATTAATAAAATAATAAAAATATCGAAAATTAAAAATATATTAAATATATAATGTTTTTATGTAAAATAATGTTCGATAACACTATATAGTTTAAATAAAATAAAACATATATGATATTGAGGTAAAACAAATAATTGTGTACTTAAAAATCTTAATAAACATTAAAATAAATGATTAAAAAATTAATTTAGTATGCTAACCTGATAAGTGACAAGATATTAAACTGAAGATAAAGAAATATCAAATAAAAATGAAGAGCAAAAACGAAAAAAATTGTTCACTAAAATTATAAATTACCAATGAATTTTTTATAGTATATAAAAAGTAGAAGTAAATAATACTTATATAAAAGAGAAACAAAAGGAAAAATTTGAAAAAAATATTAATTAATTAGAAGTAGAAAAAATATTAAAAATAGAAAAATTAGGTCTAATAAAAGCAATGAAAAGGAAGGATGTTAATTATACTAGAAATAGGAATGATAAATAATAAAGTGTAAAAAAATTAATGGGCAATTGAAAAGTGGAAAGAACTGGCTACTACTATAAAAGCTATTGAAGGCACTGTTTTGCAAGTATCAACATCAGCATGGATGGTAAAGGGCACGTCATCTCAATCTCTGGTTCGGGGTTCGAATGCCAAACAAGCATCTTTTCAATTTTTACTTCAAAAAAAAGGGAGAAAAGCAATTGTGGGGATGCGGGTCAAACCTGGAATCTAGGGGAAATAAAGGGACACCTCATACCACTGAGCCGCTGAGGGATTAGTGAGATTAGTTACGCTGGTATCTATATATCTATTTATCAATACATTTAAATATTTAATCACTAATACTATAAACTTAATAATTTTTCACAAAATTTCAGGGGGAGCACGTGCCCCTCCTGGCCCTAAGCTAGGTCCGCCCCTGAGTGTGATGCAGAGGTTGATCGACGATATGGCAGATGCAGATAGCAGGCCGGTTTTTTGTGTGGTGTTTGAGTTCATGAAACAAAGGTGGACAGGCGGTGTGAGGTGGCGCGTTTGGGTGGTGTTTCACAGTTTAGGGTGGTATTTGATGCAGAGGTTGATGGTGGTGTATTATAATTGTGACAGTGAACAGAGAAAAAAAATTTTCAGAAACCTAAGCTCTAATACCATGACAATTGTGAATAAATTGTATATTTTACTGTAATTTTCAATCTACAAAATAGATTGGGAGTAGTCACCGGGCCATGGCACTAGCATTCTATTTCTGTTGGTCTCGGTAGTCCTTTGGGTCGGTCCTCGGTACAGTTCTTGTACTAAAAAAAAAAAAAAAAATAGAATCTATTTATAAGCCAAGAAGGAAAACAAAGAAGGCAAGAAAATAATCTATACATAGAAACAAAATCATATATTATATGTATGGAAAAGATTGATCTAATTGATATAAGTGATTGACTTGCTTGATATGTTAACAAATATATTTAGAAAGTCCTCTAGGACATAATGAAAAGCAAATCTATTTAGGATGGAGAGAATGGGGAAAATTTCAT
This sequence comes from Litchi chinensis, assembly GCA_019925255.1. Lineage (NCBI taxonomy): Eukaryota > Viridiplantae > Streptophyta > Magnoliopsida > Sapindales > Sapindaceae > Litchi > Litchi chinensis. The sequence goes on from CM034466.1 coordinate 29,445,687, forward strand.
AATAGAGAAGAATTAGATGAATTTGATACTAATATAACTGTTTTAAGCTTTATAGATTGCATAAAAAAGATCATATGAGGAATATCAATAACCAAAAAAGAAGATACACAAAGAATTACTAGAGCAATAAAACGTTTAGAACAATTAAAATATGTGATATGCAATATTTTAATCATTATGCAGATTTATTTTATAAATATTGGAGTTAGATAGGACAACCTTATGATCAGTATCTACTAATGAAATTTGTAAATAAGTTGCCAGGAAAAATAGGAGAAAGATTAACAAATGACCTATCGACGTCTGAATTTGGTCGACCGAAGTTCTTAACCCAATACCTACAAATAAGCAAAACAAGAGCAAGAAACAAGAGAAAACGAAGAGGAAGAATAGTATGTGCATGATGATTTTTACATGATTCAGCCCAAAAAGATGCTTATATCCACAACTGCTTCTCTGATTATTTTAGCAATCGCAGTATATTATTTATTGTTGAATGTTGAATCAATAAAACAATGAACTTTCAACCCCTATTTATAGTGTGGTGTATTACAATTTGAGTACAAATAAAATAGGAAAGAGTTTCATATTAATTACACTTCCAAAACCGATGTCCACCATATTAGAGATAGATTCCACCGACATAGAAGTTTGAATTTATTTCTAATTTTGGTAGTTGACTCTTCTTCAATTTAAGCTGTTACCTTTCTGGAATATTTCCTTAATAAAGCAGTTTGAGCTATGAGCTAGAGTTCACTATGGACGACTTCCAGCTGAGTATAAGGCAGCCTTGACCATAGCTTACTAGCAACCTGAGAACTGAGGCAGCGATCTGAGAGAGCTTGTTCCTGCGAGCTGGATGTTAGTGACCTGGGGTCTTCGTCTATTGAGTCTATCCACTGGATCAGTTTATTGGGTTTTTACCAGTCCATTTATGTAGCCCCAAATATATTCACAATATTAGCCCCCCAACTCTCAGTGTAATCTTTGAACCAGGAGCTCAAGCTCGATGGTAAAAGCCGATGAATCACGACCTGTCGTGCTGCCTTTACATATTTTGTCCCATCTTATGGCGACTCTATAGAGGGTGCTGAGAGAAGAGTGGAGGAGGCTAAAAGGGAGGTTGTAGTGCCTCCATATGTAGCCCCCCAAGACTAGGACTTTGAGTCGACTACTTGCTAAATTGAATCTTTTTCTTTGAAGCTCTTCATGACTGTACTTCATTTACCTTGCTTTGTAAGGTCATTTGTAATGAATATTTGGACCTCATTTTCAGGTTAATTTTCCAATTGATTTACCTCGTTGAGAGATTTATTTTAGATGCATTGATTTCAACATTGTCTTGTGCTTTTGTTCTACTTTTTGAATATTTGAATTTCCTACGAACTGAGGAATTAGATAATGACAATGTAAATCAATGGTAATAATACCTGATGGGAACTTAAGAGGTCGAAATCTCATCTAACATAACGTAATGTGGAGCTAGTAGGTAGAAACCTATTAGCATAAGAGCGAGCTAGTAGGTTGGAAACTTTTAGCATAATAATGAGCTTGTGTCGACTCGAAACCTTGCCTACCATAGCGAAATTTTGTTGAGCTATGTAGGGGGTTAGAACCTCGCCTACCACAGCAAAATTTGGCGAGCTATGTAGGGGGTTGAAACCTCACCTACTATAACAAAATTTGGCGAGTTATGTAAGAGGTTGGAACCTCACCTAACATAGCGATGTTTTGCGAGCTATGTAGGGGGTGGGAACCTCACCTAATATAGTGTAATTTGTCGAGCTATGTAGGGGGTCGGAACCTCGCCTAATATAGCGACGTCGAGCTATCCAATAGGTTGGCACCTCAGCTAACAACATAATATCGAGCTATATAGGGGGTTGGAACCTCGCCTAACATAGCGATGTCAAGTTGTCCAGTAGGTTAGCATCTTAACTAATAACGTAATTTTATAGAGTTGTCCAATATGTTGCAATCTCAGCTAATAGCGTAATTACGGGCTATCTCCAGTAGGTTGGAACCTCAGCTACGATAGCAAGACTTAATAAAATTTAGTCAAGCTATGTCCAGTAGATCAAAACCTCAGCTAACATAGCTTAACTTAATAAAATTGTCAAAGAGAACTTGATGCACAACATTTAGTAAAGATATCAGTCTGATTATTCAAAATAGAGCAATATGGGAAACCTGAAGCTTTTATCAATTTTCGAAGATTGAATTACAAGTTAAAGGTCAGAAGCTCATTACCGTTATGCGAGCTATAATGGTTGTTAAGGTTCGTTGGTTACACCATATAGTCTTTCAAGCGACCTTTCTCAATTAGGTCTTCAATGGCGTCCTTTAACTCCCAGCATTCTAAAGTGTTGTGTCTGGCCTCATCATGATAAACACAAAACTTGTTCTTGCTTCTGTGGTTAATGGGAGTCCTCATAGCTTGGGCTTCCCAAAATCTTCTCTGTTCCTCTCCTTTGCAAAGATTTTGTCTTGTGTATTTGGTAGGATGTTGTAGCTATCATGACGACCTTGACGCTAAAGTCGCTCATTTCTAGACTTATTCTTGGCCTTCTTAGTGACCTGATTATTTGAGTCATTATTCTAACCTTCACTTCCATTCCTACCATTATTTCTTTTCTTTAGTTAGTTGGAATTGCCCGCTTTACCTTTCTAGTTAGATTGTTTGGGCCCAAGGGTGTTCTCCCATCTGATCTCTTTCGCAGCTCGCTCGTAGAACTCGCTCACGTCCCTCACTATAGATTTGTAGATGCTCTCATAGAGCTTCCTATCCTTGCGAAGCCCAGCTGATATCGCAGTTAGGATGCTTTTGTCTAAAAGGTTCTCTACATTGATGACTTCATGTCTCAACTTGGTAATGTAATCTTTTAGTGATTCATTTTGTCGCTAGAAGACCGTAGCGAGGTGACAAGATGGCGCAAGCAACCTCCTTAGAGTTCGATACTGGCTAATGAATTTTTATAGACATTCTTCCTAACTATTTACATTACGAGCTGGGAGACTCTTGAACCAGGTCCCTGGAACATCCCCTAGAGTGGCTAGAAAAAAACGGCACTTAACCAACAAATTGGCTGTCTGGAGATTTATTTGGACATTGAACGCATCCAGGTGATCATACAGGTCACTATCTCTATTGTATTGAGGAATATTGGGGACCTTGAATTTGTGAGGGAGAGGTTGCGTCTCGATCTCGCTGGTGAAAGGGGTCCTCTCCTCATATCGATCAAGCTGGTCTAAGGTATCAAGGCGTGTCTCAAGTTGTTAAACCCTCTAAAGAAGCTCTTCTATCCTTGTGTCCTAAGGCCTATGCTCGCGACCTAAAAAGCAGCGGTCTGGCATGTATCCTTGACTAGCCCTCTCTCTTAAGCTCGCAAGATGGAACTTCCTCCTCTTCGTGAGCTTGGCGACCTTCAGTTCGAATGTGAGTTAGAGGAATAAACTGAGCCGACAAGTCATAACATCTCTCTAATAGTCTTTCAAGTGCTGACACTTCCTCTCATTGCTGCTGGTAAACTTCTCTTGGAACAGCAGTCTCAGATCTGGGCGCATTTTGTGCTTGGGCCTATGCCAGTTCCTTGACTACATTCGCAAGTTATCATACCATATCTTCCAATGTCTCTTGTCATTGGTGTCACGCCCGTAACCCCTTGACTGTAGGGATCACCGGTGTTGGCTAGCGAAAGGCTAATGAAGGCATACCCATAGTAGCATCTATTATGGGGGCATGAGATGTGCTTTCCATGGGCATGGTTGCATCCTCCATCGACTAGACATCATGCTGCTGCTGATCCGTCTACCTTCCTAGTTGATCAGCCGCCGTGTCAGAACTTCTGGTGGTTCTTCCTCTCACCATAGCAATTACAAATTCACAAGATTGCAGTTTAGGCCCCCCTTCTAGTGCCATAATGTTGACGTCTGAATTTAGTCGATCAAAGTTTTTAACCCAATACCTACAAATAAGTGAAACAAGAGAAAGCAAAGAGGAAGAACAGTATGTACACGATGATTTTTAGGTGGTTCAACCCCAAAAAAATGTCTATGTCCACAACTGTTTCTCTGATTATTTTGGTAGAGTCGCAGTTTATTATTTATTGTTGAATGTTGAATGAATGATACAATGAACTTTCAACCTCTATCTATAACGTGGGATGTTACAATTTGAGTACAAATAAAATAGAAAAGAGTTTCACATTAATTACACTTCCAAAACCGGTGTCCACCATATTAGGGATAGATTCCACTAACATAGGAGTTTGAATTTATTTTCAATTCTAGTAGTTGACTCTTCCTCAATTTAGGCTGTTACCTTTTTGGAATATTTCCTTAATCGAGCAATTCGAGCTATGAGATAGAGCTCGCTATAGACGACCTCGAGCTGAGTATAAGGCAACCTTAACCATCGTTGACTAGCGACCTGAGAACTGAGGTAGCGATCTAAGAGAGCTCGTTCCTACAAGCTGAATGTTGGCGAACTAGACTTTCGTCTATTAGGTTAATCCACTGAATCAGTTCATTGGGTTTTTACCAACTCATTTATGCAACCCCAAATATATCCACAACAAGACCTAAGAGACTAGTTATCGAAAAGCAAAACGAAGGAATATATAATCAAGTTACTTTAGCCTCTACAATAGAATTCATAAGAAAAAGAATTAAAGCAATTTTGATAAAGAAAAACTTAGAATTGAAACTAAAAGAGAATTTAGTAAATATTGTATAGATTATTATGAAGTTCCTTAGATTATTATGAAGTACCTACACTTGGCTATAACAAAAATCAGAATTATAGAAAGAGATATATAACTAAAAGACAGAAAAATTATAAAGACTATATAAACCTTATAAAAGTCATAAAACAAAAAAGATTTTTTAATATAAAGATAATAAATCCAAAGTTAAAAAAGCCTTTAGAAAGGGTTAAAAAAAAAAGTTTATAAAAATGACCATAAAAAATGTAAATGCTATTTATGTGGAAAAATAGGACATATAAAACCAAACTGCCTAGAAGCAAGAAATATAAAGGTAAACATATTACAAAATATAGATGATTTAGAAGAACTAGAAGAATTACAAGAAGTACTGAAGATAAAAGATCTATCAGAAGACGAATATATTTATATAAACAGTGATACTAATAGTGAATTAGAAGAAATAAGTAATGAAGAAAAATCTACTGAGATAGAAGAAAGTGAAATAAATATTATAGAAGAATATATATCTTTATTTGGAAAAATTTGCAAAGATTGTAAAACAAATTTTAATAAAGGTTTTAAAGAAGATAACAAATATTATTGCAAAAATTATATAAACTATAAAAGCCAAAAATAAATAAATAGAGCTGGAAGTGAACTTATAACTATAGATGTAGAAATACTATACAAAAATAATAAAGTAAATACTAAAGCAATGATAGATACAGGAGCCAATAAAAGCGTAATACATGAAAGTTTAGTTCTAGAGAACTATAAGACAAAATTAAAACAACCTATATTATTAAGACAATTTAACATAACCCTTATAAAGATAATTGATTGTCTAATTAATATACCTATTACGATAAATGGAGAAGTACATAATTTACCACAAACTTTCATAACCAATCAAGTTAGTAATTATAAATTTATATTAGGATTAAACTTTATACTAGGAAATAATGGCAGTATAAGGATAACCCCTAATGGTGTAAATTTCTTTAAAAAATCAACATTTGTTCAACCAAGATATGAAACTTTCAATGTTCCTTTTGAAAAACAAGAAAAATTACAAAGACTGGAAAAAGACTTAGATTTAGAATATTTTGATTCATTACTAGAAGATACATTAGATGAAAGTGAAAAACTTAAAGAAAATCTAAATTTAGAAGAAGAAGAAATAAATGAATATCTCAAAGACATATTTGAAGCAAACATAGATTGTACAAAATGTCAAAACTGGCCAGAAGAAATAAGAAAGAAGATAGAAGAGCTAGAAAAGTTAGATATAATTGGAAAAATCCAATAGAAGAAAATAGTACAAACTATATATTATAATATAGAAATTATCAATCCAGATATAATTATAAAAACTCAAGACTTAGCCTATAGTTTGGAAGATAGGAACAGAATTTCAACAACATATTAAAGAATTATTAGAATTAAAAGTAATCAAAAAAAGTATAAGTAGACACAAAAGTCCAGCATTTATAGTAAATAATCATAGTGAACAAAAAAAGAGGAAAAAGTAGAATGGTAATTAACTACAAAAGATTAAATGATAATACACTTGACAATAGTTACAAAATACCTAATAAAGATGAATTAATAAATTGCATACAAAAAGCTTCTTATTTTTCGAAGTTCAATTGCAAATGTGGATTTTGGCAAATCAAATTAGTGAAGAATCTATTCCTTGGACTGCATTTAGTTGCTCTGAAGGACATTTTGAATGGCTAGTTATGCCTTTTGGATTAAAAAATGCACCACAAGTATTTCACAAAAGAATGGATAAAGTTCTAAAGCCTTGTTCCCAGTTTTGTATAGTATACATAGATGACATTTTAATATTCAGTCAAAATAAATTCAACCATACATCTCATATACATAAAGTCTTAGAAATCTTTAAAAGAAATAATATAATAATTTCTAAAAAGAAAATAGAATTGTTTAAACAAAGAACATAATTTTTAGGATTGATTATAAATAAAGGAAAAATAGAATTACAAAGACATATAGTAACAAAAATATTAGATTTTCCTAATAAGATAGAAGAAACTAAAGAATTACAGAAATTTTTAGGATTACTAAATTATAATAGAAAATTTATTCCTAATTTAAGTACTTTAGTAAGACCCTTATATAATAAATTGAGCAAGAATGGAAAAAAAATATTTTAATACTGAAGATGTAAAACTAACTAAGAAAATAAAAGAGAGTGTAAAAGATCTAAAACCCGTAGCTTTACCAATAGATAAATATTATAAAATAATTCAGACTGATGCTAGCAGCAATGGTTGGGCAGGAATATTATTTCAAAAACCTACTAAAGAAAATCCTGATAAAGATGAATAAGAAGCAATGTATACAAGTGGAAAATTTATTGAAGCCGAAAGACAAAAATCAAGTAAAGAGCTAGAAATATTAGGAATAACAAATTCATTAAACTCTTTCCATATGTATATACAAAATGACTCATTTACAGTTAGAACTAACTGTAGTAATATTAGAGAATTCTATAAGAAAGTGCAAAAGAAAAATTTTGAAAAGAAAAATTCTTTCATATGGTTATATTTTTTAGAAACGCTAACCGGAAGAGGTTACAAAGCACACTTTGAACACATAGCTGGAAAAAATAATGAATTAACAGATATTTTACAAGACTGATTTATTATTAATTTTTCAGGTATGGCATCCTTAAGCTCTACTTTAGTGAATTTGAAAAGGTAAATTATGGACCCTGTAAGTTGTTTAAAAAAGTAAAGATTCCATTTAATTTTTTAACTCAATACCAAGGAAAGCTTACTAAAGAACAAGTATTAATACTTAATAATATATGGTTTTCTAGAAATGATAAAAGTTTTACAGACACACTAAACACTTTATGTTATCATTGGACAAATAATAGTAGGCTTTCTCTTGACATTGTTTTAAAAGGAAGAAAAATAGGAATTTATTTGTCCTGGTATGAAACCTTACAGTTTATAGAAAATTTTTTCAAAGGATATTATAACTATCAAGAGGCTGAAAGAGATTTAAAACTGTTCTTAGACAACCAGAAAAATGAAGAACCAATAATAAATTTTCAAAATATAATATACACTAAAAGTCAAGTTTCTACCATATTACAACAATTCAAGCAAAATAATGAATTAAGATTTCATCTTATAGAACAAACAAACAAGCAAAATGAAGTTATATCAAAACTAGAACAGGATGTAAGAAACCTTCAAATTAAAGCCAAAATTTTCAAAGAAAACTAGAAAAAGGGAAAAGCTGTAGTAGTAGAAGATGAAAACTCTATAGAAATAATTAATAACAATTCTACTAATGTTTTCCTTATGCAAGAATACAGTAGAAAGTTGTATAAAGCTATTCTCCAAAGCTCTTTATCTTTAGATATCCAAAAGAAAATTTTTGATTTAGTAGAAGAAAAGACTATAAAAAGATTTATTCAAATCCAAGAGTATTTAATGAAGTGGATAGAATATCCTCCTGGACTAACCTCTTGAACTTCAATTTTTTTACAAAAAAAAAATTCAAAAGTTGTATATAAATTTTTCAATATACAAATAAATTTAGATGTATTTAAATGATCTTTAAAATTTCCAGGAATCACTGGAAGTAAATATAAGAGAATTATTTGACTTTGGAATAATAGATGGAATATTTGTCTCTAATACATTAAACATTTCTTTCTTGCCAGACAAAATTATAAAATGTATATATATGTTTGGTGGGCGATATGGATTTAGTCTAGAAATAGGCTCGATCCCTTGTGAATGGGAAGGAAAACTTGAAAGAGTTGATTGTATTTTACCTGCCTACCACTAGTAATTTTTTCTTATGAAAATTCAGTGCAATATGTTAATGAAAGATGTCTATTAGAGTCCAATCCAAAGAATTCACTGTAAAATATCTTCAAAAGTATAGAGCACATAAATATTGAATTGTATAAATATGTATAGACTCCGTCTACTTGGACAAACTCCTCATATGTCTATATTTCTTAAAGGATGGTCAAATGAGCCAAGAATGCAATATCCAATCCCTTGGATATTTTTTAGTATTAATATAAATAGATATCTATAAAAGATTCAAGAAAGAGTAGAGATCATTATTTTTTGGGCAAATTGCAAAAACTTCTCTAAGGTTTGGTGAAATTGCGTAAATATGACATTGTTTGAATAACTCCCACTAACATTCTCTAAGATTCCAAGAACTCAACACAACCCTCCACCCCCACCCCCCCGGGCCTGTAAGTAAGACGTTAATCAAAACAAGCAGCCAAAGTCAATTTGAACAAAAGTACCAAAATACCCCTAAATAAATTAATATATTATTATATTAATTTTTAAAATTTAAAAAACATATAAAAAAAAAAAATCTTATCATCTTCTTCATCACTTCCCTCAAATTTTCTTGATCAATCACCTTCATCAAATTTTCCTCATTAATATACATATTTAAAAAAAAAAAATCATAATCAATTTTTCAACCTCACTAATTCATCATCATCAACATAAATTCTTCATCATCATCAGTTCAGATGTAACACATCTTTAATCAACCTCCATTCTTTAATAAAAAAACTAAAAAAATCTGAAAAAAAAAAAAAAAAAAAAAAAAAAAAAAAAAAAAAAAAAAAAGCACCAAAAAAAAAAATGTTTGAACATCATCAATAACCCAAAATTAGCTTCTTTATCAACCAATCTTCAACTAGAAAATCCAAATGAAGAACATCAAGAACCCAAAAAATCGATCCATCAAATTTTTTCACCATCCAAACAAAAAAAAAAAAAGGAAATTCAAGAACCCAAAAACTCAAAAATCCAAAAAAACTCAAATGTCAATCTATACAAAACTCAAATCCTAAATCTAACGAAAACCCCTAAAAAAACCAAAACCAATACCGATCCATCAAAATTTTTCACCATTCAAACTTTAAAAAAAAAAAAAAAACACACACACACACACACACACACAAGAAAATTCAAAAAAAAAAAATATATATATATATATATATAGGTCTCCATTGGTTAGTCTCCACTGGTAGAGACCCAATTTCAGGTCTCCACGATGGAGATCCAAAACTGGGTCTCCATCAGACACCGTCTGGGTCTGCAACGGATGGAGACCCCACCAATCTCTAATATGGTCTCCAATGGAGACCATTGTGCTTTTGTTGGAGGTTTGAAGAAGATGAAGAAAATGAGAGAAGAAGAAGATGATTATGAGTGAAAAAGTAGCAGAAGATAAGAGGAGTGGAAGAAGATGTGAGAAGAAGAAGAAGATGTGAAAGAGGGGTGAGGTGAGGAGAGAGAGCAATGAGGTGATGGAAAAAGAGAGAAAAGGTTTTGTAACACCCTCCCCTCGATCCTTGGTGTCCCGGACACTGATAATCGAGGCGGAGGACATTACGACATTTTCATTACTTATTTACGAAAATTCATTTACTAATTTAATATAATTTATTGAAAATCCGGCAGAGTTTCCCTTGTTTTATTAAGAAACCCAAAATTTTTAAAACCTGCATAATTAAAGAAACACTCCAAATATATTTTTCATTTTCTCAACTTCCATAATCAGACACTTCGTCGTCCCTAAATCACTTCAACACACAAATTTAAAGTAAGCATACATTTTCCTCACATACAATTTCGAAACAAAATAAACACAATTACTTTAAAGTACAACAACTTCTTGTCTTCCCACTCTGAGAAAACATTTAAAACATAATACAAACCATAAACATTTAAACTTTTTCAAACCTCCTATAAACATGCAAATGCAAATACAAAATATAATTTCAGAAACTATATATATATATATATATTGTTCTACAAAATATATATATACACCTCAAAGATGTCTATCAAAAAGATCGGAGAATAGTTGTGACTCGCGGATCGCACTGGAGACTATCTTCCCAATTGACTCTGCTCAAAAACTCAGCTCCCCTCAACTACCTGCGCGTGAAAAATCTAACGCGCTAAGTAAAATAGTTCAGTTGGTATACACAAAATAATATCAATTACAAAATCCCACAAACATAATATATAAAATATATCATTTTACACATCATTTGATATTCAACATAACATATTATTCATACAACAATTCCAAATTACATAAAACACTTTTTGGAGTGTATATCTTCAAGATAAGTCATTTATTAGTTGTTATAATATTGTAAGAGTCTTTCGTAACTACTGTCATGATACCATGGATCGGTAATAGGTTTCACATATCCCTCCGACATCGGACACTCGGTCCCTACTCGCCAGGGCTCAACATCATATTCGAATCGATTTCAGGACTGAACACTCGGTACCTCTCAAGGTCCGCTAATCACATCAGTATATAAGCGAAACGGCGCAGTACTGCCAACAAATACCCTATTAGCATGCCAACTACCAATCCCCACCTACTAATATACAAGTTTACTCAGACTCTCGATATTTTTAATAATTACGAAAAGTATCGTTTGCGATTAAACTTTTATAAATCGTGTCATTATCAAACATTTTAATTTATTTTCATGTTTCGAAATCTTTCGAGACCTCCCTCTTGGCCCTTACCAAATGACTATTTCGTCCTTGGTTTCACAATAAAAACTTTATTACACGATTATATTCGTTTCATATTTTCACTTGGGCCCAAGAGGTGGTTTTCGAATTCTTCTCTTCGAAACGATAATTAATGACACATATCACATTTATACGATATAATTAACCCGTAAACATGAGCGAAATGACAAAATTATCCCTAGACTTCTCTATGCCTTCAATTCGGTCGAGTGAAATTTTCAAAAATTTATTTCGTCTTCAAAAATCATATCACAACTCACTTTAATATCATTCGTTAGACACGTATATAAGCTTAAAAAGACGAAAATACCCTAGATCCTTATTTAGTGTAAATTCGGACATAAGGGGGTTTTTAATAGAAAATGTTATTTCACTTAGTTTTGACCCATAAAATCCCTTCCATCAACATCCAACCAATACATATATATCATGATTAGCAACTCATCACGTAAAAATCACTTCGTCGTAAATTTTCGAAACAAAATATGAAATTTTTAGCTACTAATATATATCAACTTCGAGATAAAAAGTATATCAACCTTTTTGAGCCTTCACCCACACTCTCTAGCACTCCAATTAGAAGCTCAAAGCTTCTCCTTGCCCTTGCTAGACTCCCACGCCCTAATTGATCACCTAGTGTTTAAAATTTATACTTTTAAAGTCATGAAAAACAAAATAACTTAATTAAATACAAAAATCACTACCTATATATACTTATGGATGCATCTATATGCTCACAAATCTATTTGAACACAAGAAAAATCAAAAGATAGCACATACCTCACGTAGAACACTGTAGACCCGAGAATACAATTGGATTTTTAGAGGATTTTTGCAAGAAATAAGATTATAGATGGGTAGGGGATTTAAAGAGAAGAAGATTGATGAGATTTATGGCTTGAAAAGAAAAAAAAAAATTGAGAGAAGAATGGGTTTATGCAGGTCGGCAGTAGAGGAAGGAAGAAGATGATGAGATTTTTCAAAAATTTGACCCCCTTTTTATACTAATCACTTTCTTAAAATTATACCTTGACCCCACAACTTTTTAAAATCCTATTTTGGCGTAAAAACTTCCATCATCAAATCTTTCCCATTAAAATTCTAATTAAATCCTTTTTCTAAAAAAAATTACTTTCAAAATAAATTATTAAAGAAACTATTAAATTTTTCTAACAATTAACTATATTATTTCACCAATTATATTAATTATAAATAAACTAAATTTTAATCTCATTTAATGTAATTATATTCTAAATTTAATAATACTACTTATACGAAAGTAAATATCGAAACGTTACAATTTTATTTTTTTAAATTATATATTTGTTTTTTAATTAAATTAAAAATATATATTAATATTAATTATTAAAAATATATATTAATATTAATTATTAAAATATATATATTCAAAGGATTTAATGTAATTTGATGATTTTACCCTTACCCAGTGGCCGTTAACGTCTGTTCATTCACGGCCATATAACGGCAGAGGAGATTTATGCTGAATTTTCGGAACCTCAAGGGAAATCAGTGGAAGTTATCTAAACATCATCATATTTGTATAATTTTATCAAATCTTAGGGGAGGTTTGTGTAAGTTACCCTTCTTCTTTTTTTACTGAAGATGATATTATGGATGAAATCGATGAAGAATTCGACGAGGAAGCTATCTATAATCTAAACATATAAATTGTCAGTACTAAAAGTTGAAAATGTACAGTAGTAAACAGTTTCATCGCAAAAGAAGTCAGAAGTGTGGGCAGAAGAAGTCATAGTGTTGGCACACAAAGACAAAGTTAAAACAGAAGAAAATAAAGTGTCGGCAGAAGGTGATAAGATGCTAGCAGAAATAAGTCAGTAGAGAAGAAAAAATTGTCAAAGAATCTCTATAACCAGTTTGATTAGTTATCAATTTTGTCAAAATTTCTATGCAACCTTCTGACTATTTTATCATCTTTGTAATTATCCTTTCAGCTCAACCTTATCGGAGCTGTGTATATATAACACAACAATCAAATGAAAATACAAGTAAGAATTCAGAAAACAACTCTTTTTTTTTCCTTCAAAAGCAATCAAAAGAAGACATTAGAAGATAATTAAAGCTCTCCATAAAGCTCAATAATCCCATGTAAATAATTTATTAATGGAATTTTAAACTTTTACAGAAGTCTTACCGGGTTAACAAAATATAAAAAAATGGGATATTTGTAACAACCCCTTGAAAAGCAAAATAATAAGAAAATACCCCCACTTTTTAAAATATTAGGTAAATTATCCCCCCACTTTTTAAAATATTAGGTAAACTACCCTCCACCGTTAAAATCCGTACAAATCGTTAGAGATTTCCATCCACAATTGTTAAAAGTTCAAAATGCCCTCAATTTGGGGGGAGTATTTTCTAATTATTTTGCTTTTCAGGGGGGTTTTTTCATAATATCCTTCTCATCAACTTATCAAAATTGAGGGCATTTTGGACTTTTAACAATTATGGATGGAAATATCTAACGGTTTGTATGGATTTTAACAGTGGGGGGTAGTTTACTTAATATTTTAAAAAGTGAGGGTATTTTCTTATTATTTTACTTTTCAGGGGTTTTTTACAAATATCCCCATATAAAAATATAAATTATAGTTTCGGCCCAAGAGTTTTCATTGTACAATTTTTTAAAAATATTTGGAAGACTTTTTCTGACCTAATATCTTTAAAATATAAAAGTTAAGTAAAATTTAGACTTGACTTTTAAGTTTTTTTTTTTTTTTTTAATTTTTCGGTTTTCTTTTGTCTATGATGATTTTGAAAGGCGTTTTTGAAAAGGAAAAGTTTAAAAAGTATTCTTTAAAATCATGTCCTGAGAAGATTTGAAATACCATTTTCAAAAAAGCCTAATGAGCTTTGAAAGTTCCAAACTTTTAAAGAAGCCAAATTATCAGCCGAATTATCTAAAAAGATGTCTAGGACCGATCAAGTCAAGTAATTATTTTTGACAACGTTGTCTTATGACAATACAACAATTGAAATAGTTAGATGAGAAAACGAGTGCCACAGCAACACTTAAAAAGCAATATCATACAAATGAAAGCTAAAGCACAACACTGAACTAAAGATATAGAAGAAGGAACTCCCACATCTGATTTCAACGTGTGAAAATATAAGCAAGTCGTAATGTCTAACGAATCACACAAAAAGTGTCTTCACTCCATATGCTGACTAGAAGAACAACCTTGGTTGATTTTTATTTTTCTGGCGTATTGATTCTGGGCACCGCAAACAAACAAGAAATATTAAAGCGACAGAATGAATTTTATAATATAATTGAAAAAAAAAAGAAAAAAAAATAGAAGAAAAGAAAATACTAAAGATTGCTTAGTTTAGTGAATCAATGCATACTGTTTTGTCATGGAATTGTTGCATGAATGTGTTAAGGTCGGTATCCGGACATAATCTAAAATGTTCCACATCAATCGTGAATTTCTGTAATTTTGGTGTGATCAAGTCTCCCCAAGAAAAAGCCTTCATATTCCTGCAGTTCCACACTTCCAATTCTTCTAAAGAAGGGAATTCTAAGGTAAAATTACAAGAGCAAAAACTTGTGAGATTGTACGCTACTCTGAGTTCCAAAATCTTCAAGTTGCTGAATATAATTCTCTCATTAACATTGGAAAAGGAATCCTCGGTAAGTTTGTTGTGCCATATCATCTTCAAGTTATCCATGTGAAAAATTTTTAGTTCCTCTAAGTTAGGAACTTTAACCTGTAGTTTGCATGGTTTTGAGTTGATGAGAATTATTTCTAATTCTAACTGAAAATAATTGAAAAATATTTATCCAAAATATTAAAAAATAGTAAGTCAAAGTCTAATTAAACGGAGAAAAGGTAAATTTAAATTAAGAAGATTATGAAGTTTGTATAAAAAAAAACTAAGATATAGGAAAAGTAAGAAAAACATAAACAAAGAGAATATGTATTTTGATCTATGTACCGTCTCATCAAAAATAAATTCCTTCAATTGAGGACAACTTTGTATCTTGAATGCTTTCAATTATGGAAATTCGACACTATATCCAGAGCACAATGTTGTTAGCTTTGTAAGGCCTTTCATGTGAAAAACTCTTAGTTCCTTTAAGTTAGGAACTTTAACCTGGAGTTTGTATGGTTTTGAGTTGATGAGAATTATTTCTAATTCTAACTGAAAATAATTGAAAAATATTTATCCAAAATATTAAAAACTAGTAAGTCAAAGTCTAATTAAATGGAGAAAATGTAAATTTAAATTAAAAAGATTACTAAGCTTGTATAATAGAAAAACTAAGATATAAGAAAAGCAAGAAAAACATAAACAAAGAGAATATGTATTTTGATCTACGTACCGTCTCATCAAAAATGAATTCCTTCAATTGAGGACAACTTTGTATCTCAAATACTTTCAATGACGAAAATTCAACACTATATCCAGAGCACAATCTTGTTAGCTTTGTAAGGCCTTCCATGTGCAAAATTCTTATTTCCTCTAAGTTAGGAACTTTAACCTGTAGTTTGCATGGTTTTGAGTTGATGAGAATCATTTCTAATTCTAACTGAAAATAATTGAAAAATATTTATCCAAAATATTAAAAAATAGTAAGTCAAAGTCTAATTAAATGGAGAAAAGGTAAATTTAAATTAAGAAGGTTATTAAGCTTGTATAATAAAAAAAAACTAAGATATAGGAAAAATAAGAAAAACATAAACAAAGAGAATATGTATTTTGATCTACGTACCGTCTCATCAAAAATAAACTCCTTCAATTGAGGACAACTTTGTATCTTGAATACTTTCAATGATGGAAATTCGACACTATATCCAGAGCACAATCTTGTTAGCTTCGTAAGGCCTTCCATGTGAAAAACTCTTAGTTCCTCTAAGTTAGGAACTTTAACCTGGAGTTTTCATGGTTTTGAGTTGATGAGAATTATTTCTAATTCTAACTAAAAATAATTGAAAAATATTTATCCAAAATATTAAAAACTAGTAAGTCAAAGTCTAATTAAATGGAGAAAATGTAAATTTAAATTAAAAAGATTACTAAGCTTGTATAATAGAAAAACTAAAATATAAGAAAAGTAAGAAAAACATAAACAAAGAGAATATGTATTTTTGTCTACATACCGTCTCATCAAAAATGAATTCCTTCAATTGAGGACAACTTGTATCTCAAATATTTTCAATGATGAAAATTCAACACTATATTCGGAGCACAATCTTGCTAGCTTTGTAAGGCATTCCATGTGAAAAATTCTTATTTCCTCTAAGTTAGGAACTTTAACCTATAGTTTGCATGGTTTTGAGTTAATGAAAATCATTTCTAATTCTAATTGAAAATAATTGAAAAATATTTATCCAAAATATTAAAAAATAGTAAGTCAAAGTCTAATTAAATGGAGAAAAGGTAAATTTAAATTAAGAAGATTACTAAACTTGTAGAATAGAAAAACTAAGATATAGGAAAAGTAAGAAAAACATAAGCAAAGAGAATATGTATTTTGATCTACTTACCGTCTCATCAAAAATAAATTCCTTCAATTGAGGACAATTTTGTATCTCAAGTACTTTTAATGATGAAAATTCAACACTATATCCAGAGCACAATCTTGTTAGCTTTGTAAGGTATTCCATCTTTAGGCAATATAATTTAGGGAACACTATTGTATCCTTCTTTTCTTTTTCTCCCGACTCTTCAGAGATTGTCATAGAAGATGAAAATACCTCTTTTAAATTATCACATCGACACACACTCAAATTAGTTAAATTTTGAACCAAAATAGATAATGTTGGAAGTAAGTTGTGCCAAATTTGTTCGATCTGATGAATTTCATTAACTTCCAAGTCCTGCAAGTTGGAGGTCGCAACCTGCAGATAGAGTTGTTTTAATCTTCTTTGTATAGAGAAGTAACAATTATTTATCATGTAAACTTGGCATGAAATAAGATTTGAAATGTTTTATGCTACAAAAGAAGTAAACATCCAAAATCTTTATATACCAATTGCATGGCCAAAATGTAGCTTTAAAATGAAGACTACAAAACTGTGACTAGGAACTATAAAGTAACAACACAGTTGGTGATGCTTCCATTGCATCCATTATCAACATCCAAGAAATAATATTTGTGTTACAAATTTAATTAACTAGATGGGAGCCATGTACTGATCAATTTAATAAACAATTTAATCCGTAATAGCTAAATATCTTCAATCACTTACATGAAAGCTAAGTTGGCTAAATTTTGTTTTCCTTCAAAGAAACCAATTATAATTAATTTTATCAATTATATATATATATATATATTATTTTATATTCATACAATTGTCTATGTCCCTTGTACTAATTGAATCCATGTAAGGTTTCTTATTGTTGTATAAAGAGATATTAGTTCATTCCCCTTACACTAAGGGATTGATTTTTTTTTTCCAACACTTGATAATTCTAATTGGATCCAATTCTAATAGTTTGCATGGTTTTGAGTTGATGAGAATTATTTCTAATTATAATTTAAAATAATTAAAAAATATTTATCCAAAAAATTAAAAAATAGTAAGTCATAGTCTAACTACAAGGAGAAAAGGTAAATTTGATTAAATAGATTACTAAACTTGTATAATAGGAAAGCTAAGAAAAACATACACAAAAAGAAGATGTACGTCTCCTTTTATGGATGTCTTCAATTGAGGGCAACTTTTTAGATAATTTTAAGCTTATAAAGCTTGTATTTTAGAAAATCCCGAATATTAATAATTTTAGAGTATTTCCTTTCAAAATAATCGTTTTAAATTTAATATATCTCCTTTTTCAACCTAATTTTATATGGATCAAATTTTGTTTTTATTAACCAAATACATGTGATAAACAACTTGAAAAATATTTATATTGTATGGTGTTAATGTTTTCACTTTCAATGACATCGTTAAATTTGTTTTTTTCCTTATATTTTTGTTAAAGAAATTAAACATTTAAATTAATGAAAATCAAGATTATAACTACTACTTACAAATTTGTCTCCATGTCAGTATCAGTTAATTGTATGATGAGATTTTGGAATAATTCAAGAAAACTAATAAAATTATGAGAACACACGAAGGGAAAAATATGATAGAGAAAGGTACCTTCTCATTGAAAAGCGATGAGTGATTATTAAGCTCTTTCGCAGAAAATATTTCGCTGGCCGATGTATCACTTGCCAATTGCAATGGGGAAGCTGTCTTTGCTTTGCAGCAGAAACTTTTGAGCTTTGGAAGTTTTGTCAGTATCAGACAGCTTAAGTGACTGAACTTAATGTCATGAACCACTTCAGTGCTGTTGCCATCATCTTGTTCCTCAATAGCAAAAATCTCTTCCATATTCTCGCAGTCAAAAACCTTAAGATCTGTAAGATTTGAAAGGACTCTGACAATGGAGAAGAAGCAGAAGATATTACTCAATTTGTTGCACTTCTCCACATGTATAGTTTTTAAATTGAGGAAAGAGTCTGCTCCAAGTGGACTGTTACATATCTTCTCCAAGCTTTCCATATCTTCAACCATCAGCGACTCCAAAGAAGGTAAGACAGCACAAGACACGGAGTTTACAATACATACGCAGTGATCATTAGCTGAAACACGGAGATACATCAATTGAGGGAAACCATTTCTATCTAAATCATCAAGAAGATTCATAGCACCTACCACGTCACCCTCCAATTCTAGTTCTTCAACCCCTGGCAACTGCGAGATAATCCAATCCTCCTTGGTATCAAGCTTAAGTGTCAAGAACCTTCTCGATATATTAGAATAAGGTTTCCGCACCTGCCAATGATATGTAACATCTCCTATAGAAATATTGTATCTTTTAGGCTCCGAAGAGATCAAGCCTCTAAACATTTTAGATTCTGGAATATGTATCTCTAATGTGGTCAGACGACGCAAATGCTTCAACTCATCAATGCTGGGTCTTGCGTCCTTCCATTCGATAGAAGTGTTATTCATATACAGTGCTTCTATTCCAGTTAAGCTTGACATGACTTTTGAGGAAATAACACTGAGATTGGAACAATCCGTCAAATCTAACAATCTTAGTTTAGTCAATTGACACAACTCTTTAGGCAGCATCTGAATATAAGAACCACGAAAACTAAGGACTTCAAGTTTGTTCATGTCTCCAATAGCAACTACGTCTCCCAATTTACAATGATCTAGGCACAATGCTTGAAGATTTACAAGATAACTAAGTGATGATGGTAGTGGCCTTAAATCAATTTCAATCAAGTGTAAAACTTGAAGACTCCACATCCCTATAAAGAAATTATCAGGGATTGTCAAATCTAAATGCTTTGGTTTCACATAGAAATTATCAGAGATTGTCAAATCTAAATGTTTTGATTTCACACAGAGAAACTTAATATTTGGACATTCTGACTCTAGATCTTTAGAAAGCTCATCAATATTATATAAGGTGATCGAAGTGCAATTTTTTAATGTCTTCTCATTTGTCAAGGACCGTGGGACATGACCATTTATCACGGTAAAAACATGTCGATCTTTAGATGCAATTGATCTCACTACGTCACAAACAACATCATGTATCGAAAATCTTTCGCAGGCTGGAGTAGAAATGTAATGACTTGCATCAGTCTCAGGAGCATGAAGTAACAAAGAAGCATCCTTGAGTTGTTTGACTGATGCATACACATTACATAGTGCACCTTCCACCGTGTCAAATTTGTCAAAGTAGCCCAAACCGAGTCCGTATCTGAGCAACTCTTGAATAGAAGCATCATAGGTGCGTCCCATGCGAATACAAAGCAAGAAAATTTCCCGGAGTTCCTCATTTAGCCAATCATAACTCCACTTTATGCTATTGTAGACCACGCTTTCAAAGCCCCCCGGAGAAGGTTTGTTCAATCTTTGCAAGGCATTTGTCCATAGTTCTTCTGCCTCGATGTTTTTCAACGTATGTGCCACGGTGACAATGGCAAGGGGCAGACCTCCACATTTTTTAACTATTTCATTCGCTGTAGTTTTCAAACGAGACTCGGCAACACGCGTACCTGCTATACTCTTGAAAAGAATCCAAGACTGTGCGTCATTTAAAACACCGACGTGAAAATTATTTTGCGAATCCATCTCATTTGTTAGCACAGCCTGGCTTCTTGCTGTTAGCAATAATTTTAAACCCTTACAATCATTTCCAAAAGGAATTCCTACCACCCTCAATTTGATTCCCTCCCAAAGATTATCTAAAATTATGAGAATCTTCTTCTCCTCTTTCTTCAAGACATCACACAGTTTATCTGCTCTTCCACGTACGGACTCTTCTGTGAGTTTCAAACCCAAGCAATCAGCAATGCCTCCTTGAATATCTTTTATGACAGGTGACTTGGACACTTCTACAAATGCTATCTTATCAAAGAGCTTATCTTGTTTTGCTTGACCTCCAACTTTCTCAGCTAGAGTTGTTTTACCGATGCCACCCATGCCGTAAATTCCGACCATGTTGACATCAGCTTTTCTCAATTCTGCAATGATCTCCTTTAAAATCAACATTCTTGATTCGGAAGACTCCTGCTGTATGCTAGGGTATGTCTGCTCTGGAACAGGCCGGCATGCAACTGTTCCAAACTGCGCCGCTTCTTGCAAGAGTTGATCAACATCCTTCAACATCTGAGCAACTTTGTTTTGATGCTCAGGATTATGTTCAATAGTAAGCCCCGGGACCTCATCGATGATCTTCTTGACTCTATCCTGCCAAACCTTAACATCCGGCAGAGGCTCTTCCCCAACTTTAATTAAATGTTGCACACTCTCTCCTTTAAGCCTCAGCGTCTCCACATCCTTCTTCAGCTTCTCAAGGTTGCTCTTGTACACTGTCTCCTCTGAAATAGTCGAAACTTCTCTAAAATCCCTTTCTTCTTGCAGGAGTAGAGCAACACCCTCCAACATCCGAGCAACGTTGTTCCTACGTTGATAGCATATATCCAAATCAGAACAAATAAGCCCGTTGCAACATTGCATGTTTTGTTGCTGAGGATTAATAAGCCCCGAGACCTCAGCAATGAACTTGTTGACATTCTCTTGCCAAAGTTTAACATGCTGTAGAGGCTCTTCCCCATCTTTAATTAAACGCTGCACACTCTCTCTTCTAGCCACCAGCTTCTCCACTTCCTTCTTCAAATTCTCAAGGTTGCTCTTGTACTCCCACAAATTTGTTGATTTCATAGCTTCTTGAAAGAGTTGAGCAACATCCTTCAACTTACGAGCAACATTGTTCCTATGTTGATAGCATTCCTTCAAATTAGAATAAGTACACCCCTCGCAACATCCCCTCTCAGGACTATCTTCACTAATAAGCCGCGAGACCTCATTGATGATGTTGGTGGCTTGACGAAGCCAATCGTTAACATCCGGCAGAGGCTCTACCCCAGCATTAGTTAAACCTTGCACGCGTTCTCTTTTATCCTCCAGATTCTTCAGTTTTGTCTTCAGATTCTCAAGGTTGCTCTTGTATTCCCACAGATTTTTGAATGGACATCGACGAGCTATGGGACGTACTATAGGAGCAACCGTGTATTCAGCAACCTTTGCAGCAACAGCAAAAACAATTTCCATTTCCACTTTACTTTTTTTTTTTTTTTTGGCTAAATTTTTGAAGAAAAAGAGGAGAATCAAAGCAGAATACTGAGAGCAGAAAAAAGCAGAATGAAACAGAGAGCCAAAAAAGGCAGAGTAAAACAGAGAACACAATAAAGCAAAGAGGGATCAGATGTTTGATCGCAAAGTAACAAACTTTAAGATCAGAACCACTAAACTGATTAATTGAATGCCTAGAAGTAATGGATTGAAAACTGAAAGAAAGAAAACTGACAACTAAAATTGAAAATGTAGTAGCAACCGAGTGAACTGATTACTGTAAAACAGAGAACACAAAGAAGCAAAGAAAAAGTAGAAGTTCGATCGCAAAGCAACAAAGTTTGAGATCAAAATGACTAGACTGAGAAATGGGGTTTTCTTACTTGGTAGAGAAGAGAAATCAAAGAAAAGACAACTGAAATTGTATGTGAAGGAGCAATCAAGTGAGCTGGTCACCACAAAACAGAGAACAAATTCAACACAAGATAGCAAAGCAAAACACCAATAACAATCACCATTTCCACCTTTTTTTTTTTCAAAGTTTTTGAAGAAAAAGAGAAGAGAATCAAAGCAAAACACAAAGGGCAGAAAAAGCAGAGTGAAACAGAGAACACAAGAATGCAAAAAGGGAGTAGATGTTAGATCTTAAAGCAACAAACTTTAAAGATCAAAACCATTAAACTGATCAATCAAGTGAAAACTGAAATAAAGAAAACTGTGAACTAAAAAATTGGCCATCCACCGATTACAATCTCTATAAAATCTCACTTTTTTTAAGTAATTAATTAAGAATATTAATTTAAGTTGTTAGTGGTCAACAAAAGGAGCTGCCTTGTTAATATATATGTATATATAACTTAAAGCCAATTTTTCAACATTAATGATGGAGCTCACTAATTCCACCAGGTTTTGGCTTCTTTTTTTGTCCCTAAATGTTATCTACCTTAATTATTGTCCACCACACCTCGAATACTCTCCTCTTTGAGTTTGCTATTTTCTTGGTATTATATTAGATAGAGTGACGGTGGTTAGTCGTTCAAACATAAATTTATATCAAGTGAACTGAGAAATGGTTTTCTTCACTTGGTAGAGATGAGAAATCAAAGAAAAGAAAACTGAAATTGTATGTGAAGGAGCAACCAAGTGAGCTGGTTACCACAAAACAGAGAACACAAGATAGCAGAGCAAAACATGGAACACAAGAATGCAAATAGGAAGCAGAAGTTGATTTGGAAGCAAAAGTGCTTTGAGATCAAAATGACCAAAACGAGATTAAAATTTTTTGATAAGCTAAATAAGAGAGGACAGACCAAAAAGCATGGCATATCAGCGTACAAATACAAAGTTTGATGTTCCAATGAGACATCAAAACAAACCACTTAATTACATTATTAAAGATTAAAATAAATGGAGTTGTCACATGTATAGTCTCATTGACATGCACACTTCTCATCAAAGCTTTGATATTCTGGACTTCTAAATCCCTTTTTATATCATATGATAGTGAATATTTTACGTTGTTTATATATATATCACGTGATATGATATAAGATGTATTTTTCTAATCGAAACATTAAAAGAAAAAAAAAATCTATTTTTATTATAACATTATAAACTAACTTTAAAATGTTATAATAATGAAATTTACTTTTGTAAAATTATAAAATCAATAGTTATGATCTTTTTTTTAAGAATACCTTAATAAAAGAATTATTAGGCTTAACATCTATATTTGCACACTAAAATGTTAAGAATAATTTGTTAGGATAGCATTTTCACCTTAATTACTTTGTATGTTATATTGTATGATAATATAATTATCACTGTTTTGGATTTTTGGTTTTAAACCAACGCTTCTCCTTTTCTTCTTTTTTTTTTTTTTTTAATTTTTTATGCGGTGGGGAGAGGGGATGAAATTTTATTAAGAAAGGTGGGTGCGTAGATTTGAACCCATGACTGGAGGGGTACAGCCTTTACCACTCAGTTGACCCCCCCTGCAGTTTTAAACCAACATTATGATAACATTCTACTGCAAAATGTGTCAACAATTATTTAGACTAAACAGTGTAAACATAATTTAGATAATTATTTCTACAAAACTTCAAAACAAATGGAGTGATAATTATTTCTACAAAACTTTAAAACAAGTTCTGACCCCATATCGTGTTAGTCAGCCACAACAATAAAACATCAAAAGCAATATGCCACCTACTTATCGTACTAACAATTAACATATACAAAGAAATTGATACCCATTGAACTAGTCTTAATTAATTATTAAATGAATTAAGTAGCTATAATCAGCATGTCACTTTAACATTAAAAACTACTGGAGAATAATAAGTATCAAATCTAGTATCCAAGACGTGTTAGATATAACTCAGTCCAAAATTAAATTTATATAATACAAATATGAATTAAATGTTTAATAAAATTGAGTTGTGATCAAGTGTATCACATCGCTTGTCATGAAGTAATGATTAAGTGCAAGCAATTAGTTTATTACAAAAGAATATTGTTTTTAAGCTTCTCAAATACCATAGTTTACCGTATCAATTAAATTGCTTGCACATTATTTTGTGGCAAGCATCAATACTTTGTAAATCTTGTTAACAACAATGTTGTGCTTATATCTTTACATTATAAGAGAGCTTTAAGTGGAACAGAAAAGGTAGATTTAGATCTACTATCTTACAAGCAGCACTATTTATATATATTTCAAATATCACAAATTAAACCGTTACTTTTGTACTTAGACAATTACTCCACAATCTTACAACTTACAAGAGAGTTTGGTCATTTTGAGGTCCAATATCTACTAAAACATTTTTTGTAATCTTTATCCCAATAACCACAAATTATATGGTTTTAGTTGACATAATTAAAAATGATCTTAATATAAATTTGAATGTGATATGCTTTTCCTTGGCAGGTTCAAAGTGATATAGTATACTCTCTTTCCTATTTGATAGGAGTGAATTGATTTTGCTTCTATCACTTGTTTATCAAGTATATCAAATGGCAATAATATTGCAAGCAATTAAAATAAGACAAGGTTAAATTATGTCTTGTTATATATGTACGTACAAAAACTAAATGAAAATGAAGTATTATCTGCAAATTATTAAAAAATTGAAGAACCAGGGAATCAAACAAAACAGAACACAACAAGCGCAATGAGTCATCTGGTTGATGAAATCACATTTTTTGAGATCTGATGAACCAAAATGACAAAAAAGTTTTGTTCAATCAGTAGAGAAAAGTAAAGAGAAGATCAAAAAAGTCTAGTAATCAGTCCACTAGTTGGTTCCTGTATGAAATTAATGCAAGGCAAATAAAAGAAAAAGCAGTAGGAGGGAAAGTAACTGTAATGCCGAGGAAAGTTAATGCAAAGCAAATACAAGGAAAAGCAGTACGAGAAAAAGTGACTCTAATGCTAGGATCTCTCTTTTACTTTGTTAAAGCCAATTTGTCAGCATTATCGGTGGACATCATGATTAATTTTTATTTTTTTAACAAAAAGCAGAAATAATTTGAAAAAATGGGTTGAAGGAGAAGACTTGCATTTCCTTTAAAGATACCCTCTGTTCAATATCTTTTTTTTTTTTTTTTTTTTTTAACTCCCTCTGTTCAATATCTAACTCTCAATTGCAAGTCTCTACTTCTTATTTCTAATTACTAGAGAGACAAAGAGGCAGTGAGAGAGAGACGGCTGGTGAGGGCAGAAAAGCTAATGAGAGAAAGAGACGGCTGGTGAGAGAGAGAGTGCAAGTGATATGTGATTAGGGTTTTGCAAAAAATTAGTGTATATATATAGGTTGGATTCAGTTCAGTTCGTAGGTCTAAAGATTCAGAACCAAACAAAAATCGAACACAGGTCGGTTTTTCAACCTAGACTCGAACACCTTACTTTTTATTGCATGAATCGAGCCAAACACTCAAAATTCATGTACTCTCATTTCTTGGAGGGAGATACATGTACTCTCATTTCTTGGATTACCTAGATTTTTTTTTCTGTTGTCCTTAGTTTTATGTACTTTGTTAATATTAAGCACATAATAGACGAGGAGATTTCTTTCCATTTTTTTTTTCCAAGATAATGATAGATATCTAATATTTCAACTTTTTCATCAAATTTTATGTGATAAGTAGCTGATATGTTAAAAAATTAGAGTTCACAATTAGATATCTATCATTATTCTTTTTCTTATACTCTAATTAGTAGGGGCTGATTCTTAAACACATGATGTTATTATGGTATTACCCATTCAGTATTATATAATTTACAGAGTTCATCATCAAATTGGAATTTCTGCTTTCCCAAATTGGTCAAATTTTAAACCTTTTAAAGTTGTGTTCAATTAAAATTCTTCAGTTATCAATTTATATATCCAGTAATCAGACCAACTCATTAGAACTTCATGAAAAGGCTTAATAATTTTCTTTTATCTAAATTACACTTTTAAAAAAGAAAAAAACTTCTATTGTTTTTTTAAATAAAAGAAACCCTTACAAAGATTAATGATCTTGAAAAACCAAATTTTATGATGAGAGAACACTGATAACGCAATCCGAATAACAATTCCAATATGAGGAAGAGCAATCCACATATAAGTGGGGGAGCAGTTCACATAATAAGAAAAGGAAAATTAGCCATTTTGGTGATAAGAGGATGTTAAACCAGGATCACCCAAAAGATCATGATGGGCCAATACTGTTTACCACTATAATGCAGGCCACTTGACACTTGGACTTTAATATTATGAAAGTCAATTTCCTTAGAGTAATTGATACGTTTAATGTGTACCATGAACGTCATTATACCATATAGTCATGGGATATTAAATTACCAATTATATCCATGGTGCTTTCTTTTTCTTGTCAAATGTCTATTGTCTTTGTTACCTTGAAAATTGGACCACACGGCTTTAGGAAAGACTCCAAGTCAATGACAGATAACTAGGAAATTATGTATCAAGATTTGTAGGAAAGATTCCAAGTCGATGACAGATAACCAGGAAAATATGTATCAAGATTTGTACCACGTCATCGTCAGTCCTTTCATTTTTCTTCTCAAGTCCTCGATCTTTTGTCCTCATTAATTTTTGTTTGAAATTTGGCACACATCGCTTTCTTGCTAAATCTTGGCTTTGAAAACTGGAAACAAAAATAGTCCTCGATTCTTAATTCGATTTACACAAAAACACGAGTAAAGTGCTAGAATAAGAGTAATAAATCTCAAAGTAAATTATGTAATACCCTCTTGATATTTGATTTTTAATTAACGGAGATAATATTTACACTTATTTACAGTGTCCTTTCCTCATTCAACGGTTTAATTTTCTTTTACCGTTAATTTTAACTCTAAAGAGATAATATGAACGATAAAAATCTATGTAGTTAATTAAATAATATAATTTTTAAGGAAAAAAATAAAAGGAAAATTATCATATTACCATCTATACAATGATAAATGTTGTCCCTATCCATGTAGCCAAGTTATTCAAGCACGTCTCCCATGCGAGGACAAACGATTGAAGGCCCAATAAGAAAAACGAAAGGGATGGTGATGATATAGTACAAATTTTGATACATAATTTCTTGTTTGTCCACCATTGATCTAGAGTCTTTTCCAAAGACATGTGTCCCTATTTTCTAAGTTAATTTAGGAGACAAAGACAACAGACATTTAGCAAGAAAAAGAAAGCACTCTTGGTCAATTTGTGTCGTGATAAAATGTCGTCCCATCCATATAGCTAAGGTCATGAATTCACTCACATCCCCCACTCAAGGACAAAAGATCAGAGGCTTGAAAAGTAAAATGAAAGGACCGACAACGCATTTACATTAAATGAATAATAACTTATAAACTTTTCAATCAAAAAATCACAGTCGCATTTGTTATCACTATAGCGTTGCATTTATTATCCCCTATGTCACATTTAACCTTAGTTATAGACTATGATTCTTTGATTTATTATCCTCTTTAATGGTTCTAGTAATTTTGTATTGAGATAAAATAGCAAAGGTTAGTAACTTAGACTATAGCGTTGCATTTGTTATCCCCTATGTCGCATTTGTTATCACTATAGATTTTTTGTAGTGTTTTATTTTTAACCAAAACAAAACTAAGTAACGATATAAACATAGAAGCATTTATTTTTAAAATTTTTTCTTTTGAAAAAACAAATGATCATATATATATTGAGGTATAAAAAGAAAAACAAAAATAAACATTGTTGTGGTTATATTTGAGATTGCATAAATGGACTAGTAAAAACTTAATAAACTGATATAATGAATTGATCCAATAGACAAAGCCTAGTTCGTTAACACCCAACTTGCAGAAGCGAGCTCTCAGTTCGCGAGGTGCAATTTTCAGATCTCTAGTCAACCATGATCCAGCTCACTCTATGCTCAGCTCGAGGTCGTCCATAACGAGCTACAGCTCGCAGTTCGAAGTGCTCGTTAAAGGAATTCTTCCAGAAAGGTAACAACCTAAATTGAGAAAGAGTCAACCACCAAAATTGGAAGCAAAATTAAATTTCTATTTTGGTGAAGCATATCCTTGAATTAACGAACATCAGTTTTGGAAGTCTAATTAATATAAAATTCTTTTCTATTCTTATTGTACTCAAATTGTAACACCTTACATTATAAATAGGGGTTGAAAGTTCATTGTATGATTAATTCAACGAATAATAAGATATTGCGATTCTGCCAAAATAACCTGAGAAACAGTCGTCGACGTAGATATCTTTTTGGACCAAACCACATAAAAATCCCCTTGCATTCTCTGTTCTTCCTCTTCCATTTCTTTTGTTTTGTCTTTGTTTTGCCTTATTTACGGGTATTGAGTCAAGAACTTCAGTCAACCAAATTCAGATGTCGACAAACGCGTACTCTAAATTTAAGATTTTAGTAATTATTTAATATTTAGTAATATCAATGACTATTTAATGTTTAGATAACAAAACAAACAGCCTCCATTTGAGAAAATCCTTATTCTTGGTTAACTTATCAATACGGTAAAATTATATAAATTAACTGAAAAAATGGAGAGACCAAAGTTAATTAGAAAATCCCAATGCTAGGTAATTTCCTCTTTTGCCATAGTTAACTTGGTAGTCTTCTCTAGTTTTACAAGGCCTTGGTAGGACCTATAGCTTTAGAGATCTTTGAAATTTGGATGCGAAATAAGTGGATGTCAAGGAAATTTTGTGTTTACTCATGTCAATAAATTCCAATTAGTCCTATTGAGCTTCTTCTTGTCAGGTCTAGAGAGTCTCTGGTGGGATTTCACTTCAATTGATTTCTTAAACATTATTTTTATTCTTGAAGTAGATTTCTTGAACATCTTTTATGAATTTCATATTACACAGAAGTTGATAAATGGGAGTTTTTGTTTGTAGCTTCTAAGCTTCTTGAGAATTTATGTGAGGATAAAATTGTAATTTAACTTTAAAACAAATGCCAAGTGTGGAATTTTTGTTTTGTTCATATCTCTCTTCCCATTTTTTATATAAAGTATAAGATAAGATATACCTGGATATGTCAACATCTGTTCTGTTCTGAATTTTTAGCTTTTCTGATTTTAAATTATGCATTGAACTTGATTAGAGGTGTTTCCATATTTTTATTATTTGAATTTAATAAAATAGCCCATGCCTATGAGTATGCATTTATAGTAATAAAATTTGTCACAATAATGTTTTTTGTTTTTATGATGGAGGGGGATTAAATTCATAAAAAACTAATCACTCCTTATGTGTTAGGATAAAGGTGGAGTTTGAACCCTTAATCTTTTAGAATTAATGGAATTGTTCAATCACTTTTACTAAGGGGTGGTGGACATCACAATAATACTGTTTTGTTTATATTTTACAACTCGTCAATACAAGTATAAAGGAATCAATTAATGAAAGGCAATTAGGTTCAACTCATGAGTTTGAAATAGAGTTTTTTATAATACAATCTCAAGATCCATGAACACAACCAGAAATTTCCCAAGAACAGAACTTGAAAAAGTCAACTAAAAGTTAAGTTCAATATGTGAAAACATAAAAGGGTGTGGAATTTTCAACCTCTCAAAAAGTAAATTACAAATAGACGTTGCTAATTGAGCAACAAAAGAAATTGCCTTATATATTACCCTTGTTAATTAAAGTCATTTTTTCAACATTATTGATGAACATAGATCATGATTCATGACGATGATATCTTTGGAAAGGAAAAAAGATTCAATTTAATAATTATTAATTGTTTTGGTCAACAAATATTTATGTATCATTTAAAATTGCAGAGCTCTTTCTCTCTCTCTACCTTGTTATTCTCTATTATTATTCCTATCCTTGCATTATAATATATCATATAATTATTACTATTCTGAATTTGTTTTAAATTAACTAAAATTCTATAAAATATGTTTAAAATTTATTTAGATTAAACATTATAAACACAATTTAATTAATATTATTATTTGTTCTTTATTCAAAAGAGTAGTAAGAAAAAAGATTGATAAGTCTACCGTATTGCAAGTCAAGTGATTGCTGTGTAAAATTTAATTGAAAATAAATATATAACAAATATAATGAGAGAGAAGAATGGCTTATGAGTTATGACTTTATATCTTGTTATTATTGGTGGACATGATGATGATTCTTTTTTTTTTTTTTGACAAAAAGCAGAAAAATAGGTTGAAGGAGAAGACTTGCATGCCCTTCCAAAGATATCCACTGCTCAATATCTAAGTTTCAATTGTCAATCTCTTCTTATTTGTAATTATATATGCAGATATGTTAACATATCCTCTGTTATGAATTTTTTATTTTCCTGATTTTAAATTTATGTGTTGAACTTGATTTGAGTTGCTTTAATACTTTTATTATTTTAATTTAATATAACATCCTCTTAAATAAATAAATAATATCTCATGTCTATAAATATGTATTTATAGTAATAGAATTTGTCACATTATTTTATTTATATTTTACTGATTATCAATATAAGTATTAAGTGACCAACTAATGAAAGGCAACTAAACCTGACTTCTGAATTTAAAAGAGAGCTTTGTGTAATCTAATATGAAGCAGAATTCATGAATATAATAAGGAGAGAATTTGAAAAAATTAGCAAAAAGTTAAAGTTGAATGTAAAAATATAAAAGAGTGGAATTTTCAACCTCTCAAAAGCAGCATGCCACCTACTTACCGTACGAGCAATTAACATATACAAAGAACGTGAGAATGATTTATGAGTCCCCACTCCATATGGGTCCCGATTAAAAGGAACATGCCACCTGCTTATAATACTACCAATTAACATATACAAAAACATGGTAGTGATTTATTAGTACTGAGCCCATATGGTGTTTAGTCAGCTACAATAATAAATCATTGAAAGCAACACACCACCCGCTTTTAGTACTAACAATTTACATATACAAAGAACGTGAGAATGATCTATGAGTCCTGAGAATGATTTATAAGTCCTGACCCCATATGGGTCCCGATTAAAAGCAACATGCCACCTACTTATAGTACTAACAATTAACATATACAAAAACGTGGGAGTGATTTATAAGTACTGACCCCATATGGTGTTTAGTCAGCTACAATAATAAATCATTGAAAGCAACACACCACCTACCCTGAGTACTGACAATTAACATATACAAAGAACGTGGTATAGATTGCACTATTTGTATTGAACTTGATTTGAGAAGTTTCCATACTTTTATTATTTTAACTTAATATAATATCCCCTTGTCAAGAAAATATTATAATATCTCATGTGTAAATATGTATTTACAGTAACAGAATTTATCACAATAATTTTATTTTGGTTATATTTTACAAATTGTCAATACAAATATTAAGAGATTAATTAATGAAAGATAATTAGGTCTGACTTCTGAGTTTGACTTCTGAGTTTTGCATGATACAGTCTCAAACAGAATTCATGAATATAATCAGAAATGTCTTGGAATGATAGAATATGGAAAAATGAGCAAAAACTTAAAGTTCAGTATGTAAAAATATAAAAGAGAGTAGATTTTTCAGCCTCTCTAAAGTATGAATAGATGTTGCCGGTGAGCAATAAGAGAAACTGTCTTTATATATTTCTCTCATTAATTAAAGTAACTTTTTCAATGGACATAAATAGTGATTCATATTAGTACTTTGTGTCACATGTCAACTTTAATTCTTAAATATTATAGTTGAGTCATTTCTTATCAGTTTAAGTTTTTGGATTTGATAATAAGTAAAATGGTATCAGAGTTTGAAGGTTTCAGGTTCAAACATTTTCTCTCCCTTTATCTAAAAACCATCTTATTATACATGTTATACGGTAGGGGATGTGTAGCATATGCCCGTCATCTATCATTTGTACACGTTACACGTGAAGGGACATGTTACGTGTCAACCTCAAGTCTTAAATACTACAGTTGAATTCTTTTCTATCAGTTTAAATTTTGAAGTCTGATGTTAACTAATATTCAAAGAAAATAGACTCAAATTAGTAATTACAAATAAATGTTGTCAATGAGCAACAAAAGAAATGGCCATTGTATATTTTCCTTCTTAATTAAATTACTTTTTCAACATTATTTTTTTAGATGCTTTTTCAACATTATTGATGGACATAAATCGTGATTGATAATGATATCTTTGAAAGCAAGTAGATTCAATTTAATAATCAATAATTGTTTTGCTCTGCTGATATTTATGTATCAGTTTCAGAGCTCTTTCTCTCCCTCCCTACCTCACACATTGCTACATTTTAATATTATTTCTATTCTTATGTTATATTACATTATCTTACAATTATCACTATTCTGAATTTATTTTAAATTAACATTACTATCAGAGTCTATAAAATACATTGAAATTTACTTAAATTAAACACTACAAACATAATTAAACTAATATTATTATTAATTCTTTATTCAAAAGAGTAGCATAAAAGAACTGATAAGTTAACACACTGCAAGTCTATGTGACTGTCATGCAAACTTTATTTAAAAGTAAATACATCGAAAAATGGTGAGAGAAAAGAATGACTTATGAGTTATGACTTCATATCTTGTTAGCCAGGTAGAAGGCAAAACACCTAAAGAAATACGTCACCTTCTTATAGATTTCTACAAGAAATTTTCTCTCATTCTATTTCTTCAAATCAATACTTTCATTCTTATATATGTTTAATGAAAGTAATTCCAACTTTGGTTCTACTTTTACTTGTTTTTTTTTTTTTTTTAGTTAACATGTTTTAAGGGTTAAAGGACTACCGAGACCAACCTAAATAATACTTTAGTAGCACAATTTGGATGACTTCTCTCATATATTAGAAAAGGTCTACCCATACTTTTGTAAATATTAACACAAATGGTGGGACTAGTAGGACTCAAACATGCTACTTAAAATAACTGGTGAAGATGCTTAACCTCATTTGTAAGTACTTTTACTAGTTTTTTGAATTATATTAAATGACAGTAATATTGCAAAGCAATCAATAATGCAGGGTTGAATCATGTAATACTTGCTAATACATACAGTTAACTTTTGTGTGAAAATTTTCGCACAATTTTTCATATAAAATCCTAAAATGAACAAATTTGAAAGCTATAAACCTAAAAATTTCTCTCTATGCATGTACATCCATAATTTCACAAAATCTAGGAATTTCAACCTATTAAAAGTGGGATATCAGTAATTTTTCTTTTAGTAGTACAAAATAATAGAGTTACTAGTGACCGACAAAGGAAAATACCTTGTGTTGTGCCCATTTTTTCGTTTTGGGCCATCTGGGCCAGCACATGTTTATTTGATTTGAACAGGAGGCCCAAGGTTGGAACTAGCAGCTGCAAGCCCAGTCCATGAGGTCGTCCAGGTCGCGAGCCAGCAACAGTTCCTCAGCAAGTCACCTGCCAACGCTTTCAGCCCGAGGAGCTCGCGAGGTCGCATCAATCGCGAGCTCGCGCTGACCTCCAGATCGCCTCACCTCCTCTCCAGCATACATCTGGCTGACCAGAAAGTCCACCCATAAGAAACCGTGTGCAGCAAGCTGTCAGAATCACCAACTCCCATGATTTCCCGCCGGAAACTGTTTACACAATTACCCAGAAGAATTTAATGAAGTGAAGACCTCTTCAGGTGTAATTAATGCAGACTTGTGCAGGGAGGAAATCATCATTACTTTTACAGTTAATGCAGCATGGCAATGTCAGGGTTAGTTGAAACTAGCCGTTGCCTATTACGTGTATAGCTTTTCTTTTGTATTCTTTATTGTGAGCTCCCTTCCTCTATAAAGAGGGGAGACATTTTTACTGTACAAAGAAGCTGAACAGACTAGAGAATTGTCACTCTGCCGGAATTATTCCAGAGTGGCCGTGGATGTAGGTGCAGTCACCGAACCACGTAAAAATCCTGGTGTTCTTTCTTTCTTTCTCTCCTTCTTCCCCTCTGTCTCCTTAATTACCTGTTCATCATTTTATTAACTTCATCCAACTACCAAGATCGACATTCCTTCACCTGAATTAATTACCACCAACCTAGCATCCCATTAATACACCATTTACTATCCTTCGACCAGTACAAATCAACCATTAATTACCAAGTTCGCCGTCTGGGCCCCAGAATCTCTGGTTGACCGTTTCCGGACGTCAACACCTTGTATATTCATTTACTTTATTAAAGCCACTTTTATAAACTTTTTTGTCGATGACTTTATTTGATGGAGACTATTGTTTGTCTTTCCAAGAAATCCTCCTTTTTAACATTAGATAATGATCTAATACTTGAAATTTTTATTCTTCTTACCGATTCTGTAGGTTGGAGTGAAAAATTAAAGTCAAAACAATTGGAGATTTTACTAATGAATGACTTCACAATATATGTATATTGTGAAGAGTGAACGGTAGACAAACTACTAATATATTTCTTCAGTTGCTATTGTTCAAATATGAGAAAAATAGAAATCCAATGAAGATCTAAATCCAAATTGAATTCAATATTATCTTCAGCATATGAATATAATATAACACCCCAAATTAGATCTATGTCATGCTAGATTAATAGTAAATCTGATTATTCAATTATTAAAAGAGATACACAATTTTGCTAATAAAACATAGATCAAATCCTTACAATTACACCATGAAACCAATCTGAAGAAATAATTGAAACACAAAGTATGCAAGTCTCTATCTTCTAAGTGAAATTTATTAATATCTCTCTCTCTAGCATATATATATTATGAAGTAGGAAAATAACAATAATGTGTAAAAATACTAATCATGTAATAATCTGAACAATTAAAAAATATCAAGAGGTTAGGAATTCATTATATATTACTTCATTAATTATTTACTAAATAGTTCTTGGATCATAGTATTTCAATAACCACTCCAAAAGTGTCCGGAAAATTCTATGACAAGTTTTAGACAATCAATTATGTCTTGTGAAAATAAAATCATTTAAAAAAAAAACAAATAATAAGACAAGTTAAGATTTATCTAGTTATATGTGTCTTGCACTCACATCCTTTATTCTTGAGGTTATAAGTTTAAGTCGTGTCCCTTTCTCCTAACCTTGAATTAATTGTAAAAAAGTAAATCTCAATCACTGATAACATATGTCACCAAATTTATCATGCTTAGCACAAAATATTAGCAAGGATCTTAATTCAATTTAAAAACAAAGAAACGAACAATAAGTTTTACAAAACATTGACAAATAAAAGAAGACTAGTTCTTGTAGCGCCAGGGCAATATGGTCAGATCATAGTATTAACAGAATTTTCCATGTTCTAAACATTATAATAACAGAATTGGCACAAAGGAACATGATTAAAGATGCATCAATATTGTTATAATAATTCATAGTTGATGCCCCATTAGATCAAAAAAATGACTGCAATGAGCCAAAAACAAACCGTAAAATCAGACGCAAGGAAGTTTTATTGACAACTTTATATAAAGCACATGCCAAAGACTCAAAAGTGTATGTTCTAACCCAACCTAAACGGCCCAATCCATTTTATATTAAAACCCAAGTTTTATGGGCCCCGTCTGTAGTCTTAGTTAACCAAGCAGCAGGGCTATTGAAGAAGCATGTCCATACAAGATGTTGCCACCCTTTTGTGCAATTAACAATACTAATGTCTAATCACTTATTCAAATTTAAACAGTCGCTTTTTTTTTTTTTTTTTTCTTTGACATAGCACATTACAGATAACACAAACAAATATTACAATCCGAAGTCTTTTAATGGGACATTTGAAGAGCAGCCTGAAATTTGGAGCTTCCAAAGGAGGAAGAGCAGACAGCAGCTTCCTAGGGGGGAGGAAGCAGAAATAGGGAGACACACCTCACTCAAAGGGGGTCATGGGGTTCGAAGCCAACGTGCCAATGAGATGGGTCTGGCTTATCATTCAGCTAGGCCACAATTCTCTTCTTTCTCTTCTACTTTTTATATTTAAATTTCTTGACATTTCATATCTTCATCATCAGATAGTATAACAGACAATCATTGTGTTGCTATGCTATTATATTTCAAACATTGTAATATTTTTCCTTGTTGATCATGTTTGGCTACAACTCCAGAACAAAAAAAGCTGGTTTTTCAAATATTACAATTTAAGATTGGTGATGTGATGGATTATGGAGGAGGTTTAAGGTCATTTTACAATTTCACTGTTTTACTAGTGAACTTTTAAATTATAAGAGAAATATGGTATGTTTTCAATGTGATTAAAAATTATTAAATTTGCATGCTATATATCTTTTATATTATCTTAAGATATATTTTTTAAGAAGTGGTATATATGTTGGTTGTTTAGCTTAGTGAATAGATGCATTGGCTGTTTAGCTTAGTGAATAGATGCATACTACCTTTTTATGGAACTGTTGTATGGTTGTGTCAAGGTTAATGTCTGGACTTAAAAACATTTATTCAAACTTTCAATAATTTGAATTTGATAGAGAATTCTTTAGTTAGCTGATTATGTTATATCATCTTCAAGTTATCTACCATGAAAATTAGCATTTTCTTTAAGTTAGGAATTTCAACTTGTAAGTCAGTAAGTATATATTGTGTTAACAAGATTATTCAAATTATGATCGAAGATAATTAAAAAAAAAAATCTATTCAAAACATAAAGAAATAGTAAAATGAGATCTAACTGAATAGATAAAGGTAAATTATATTCTAAAAAAGCATAAAGTTTGTGATTTATGCACCCTATATTATATCAATCAAAGATGAACGTCTTAAATTTATTATAATTTTTTATTATGAATTATTTCAATTGTGAAGATATTCTAGAAAGTGAAGCAATACTCTCCTCTAATGTCCACACTCGATCCTCCACTACCAAGCTTTGGTACCCATATATCAAGAAAAACTGAAGTAAATATTCCAACCAAAAAAAAAAGTGGGGGGCGCCCAACAACAACTCGCTGATTCTTCAGTGGATCAGCTCCTCCCAAATTCAACTTCAGAGTTGACAAGAAAACAATTCTGACACTTTATTTTATGAAATAATATAAGGGTTTAACAGTTTAAGAACAGACCAGCAGATAAGTTGGGCAGTAAACACACACATACCGCCCTTATTATCAGGGATTAACAACTTCAAAACAAACAGAAAACAGAAAGGAGCAAGTAACAAACAGACGCACCAAAATATTTATAGTTTGGACATAAAAGTCTTATAAGGATTTGCATTCATGGTAAATATATAATACACTAGTAAACAAAAAAAAAAAAGAAAAGAAAAAAGAAATCAACGTAAATGAAGCTCTTGCATTTAGTGAGAATTAATTGATATATATTATAGTCATAAATTTAAGTTGATACATATATCCTGACTCTATGTACAACTTAAAATAATAATAATGGTAAATATTTTACAATAGAATGGCAAAAGGGTTCAGAAAATGTCTTTAAAACAAAGGTGGAGAAAATCTCTTTAAAACAAACACCTCTCAACAAGATATTTAACTTACAATCGTAATCATATTCTATAAATTTATTTAGTCATCACCCACAATCAATGAAGGTTATGGATGATTTTTTTTAATCTCACCCACGAAGATTAAGTACTACATTCTTGATGTATTTTGCGGTGTTGGATCCGGCATAGAAAGTTCAGTGTACGTGTTTGATATTGCTCTGGCTAAGTAGGTCTCTTATTCTGATAAAAATAAATATTACGTGTTAAGAATTTGCTCTTATTTGTTGTTCTAAAATGGTAGAATAGATCATATAATTTAAAAGTTCTGATAGTTTTTTAGTAGAAATTGAAGCAAACTTACTTTGAATGTGGCTGTGAGAAGGCCATTATCCATGGAGAATGGTTCGGGCACCCAAGCTGCAGCTTTTGCATATTCGAAACCTCTCAACTAAACAATTGTGCGAGAAAAAGGAAAAAAAAAAACATATTTCATTAAGAACAGCAGTTCTTAATGAAATCTCAGCTTTTGGTAGTCGAAAGCATATTTCGAGGGAAAATTTATTACCTGGCTTTCTTTTCCAACTTTGTTCATCTCATTAGGAACAGCAGTTCTTGCTCTTGGTTCGTTGCACAACTGTTCTAAGTTCTCAAACTGCATTAAAGCATTACAATTTACAAATGCATCACAAGTTGACCACAAAAGTTAAAAACGCTCTAGTTCATCACCGTCAATTACTGTAGTGTTACATACACAAAATTGTCTTCTAGGCACAATATCGAAATAACAGGATCAAACAAGAATCTAGTTGGGGTGGCTTGGTTATAAGCAGTAGCATCAAATTGAAATTAATTTTGCATATGAAAACAAATTGGCAAGAAGTTGCAAGGAAATAGAAATAACAAAAAAGATCTTGATGCCTTCAGATGCTGCCCAACCTTTTAAAACATCGGGATCCACTGCGATTACAGCTACTAAATGGGACTTCATGCTATCACCTAAGAGCATATTAAGTGGCTAGTAAAAGAAAGGTTAGGAAGTTGCATATACAACATAAGCTCCGTCTCTGTACCATATATAAAACCTGCCGACAAACTTGCACTTTGCATATACATTCTCGATCTTTTCTGGCGCAACGTGCTCTCCCTGTGCCAACTTAAATATGTTCTTTTTCCTATCATAAGTCAAATATAGTGTTAAAACAATGTTAAATAACTCATTGCTCCAAATAACGTGATTCAGGTAATGAAGCCATATTTTTCAAAGATTATAATTAAATGAAAGACTGACAAAACAATTTTGTATTAATTATATGAATCATACCTATCTATGATCTTAAGGCGACCTCTAGGTAACCATAACCCAATATCTCCAGTATGTAGCCAACCATCATCATCAAATACTTCTCTCCTGTTTAATTAATGAAGTCAGAACATTTGCAAATTCATTTTAGTAACAATGTCTAAAAGCATACTATGGTTTGAGCTTCATCTTTGTAGTAGCCTCGAAAGACATTGAAACCCCTTACACAAACTTCACCTCAAGGATAGGTTGATCTTCATATGTGTAATTCATTTCAGGAATATCCACAAGTTTTATAAGACCCGAATCCTAACGGACTTAAAAAATTAATTGAAGTTCAAATTTTAAGCGGGTCGAGATTAATTAAAGTAAACCCAAATTGGAAAACTCAACACATGAGACAAAGATAAGTAAAATAAAGAATGAAATGAGTGTATGTGTCGGCCATATATATGTACATAGATAGAGAGTTAGAGATAAGAGATAAAGAAGATATGATAAAAAATAATAATAATAATAAGATATTAAGTGGTTAAATATATGGTGGGCCATGTCTATAGAAAATTATAAAAAAAAAATGAATTTTAAATGGGAAAATGGGTGGCCGATCAAAACAAATGGTAAGTGGGAGTGGTTTTATTTTTTATTTTTTATTTTAATATATATATGAGACCAAATGTGAACAAATATATATGGGAGTGTTTCATGTCCATGACAATTAAATGGTGGACAAATTTTATTAAGGGTCTATAGTACATATATATGTCTTCAAATAGAAGTAAATCAAACAAATGAAAACAAACCGCATAGCAAAACAAAAGGAGAAGAAAATAACAAGCTGAAGAAGAAGAAGAAAAAAAAGGCAAAGAAAAGAGGAAATAATTGGAGCTGATTTCTAATTAATTTGGTGTGCAATAAATTCAATTTCAAGTTTAATTTTCTGATTGGTTTTTATAGATTCTAAATAGGTTTTGTGTTATTTTTAGA
This sequence comes from Litchi chinensis, assembly GCA_019925255.1. NCBI lineage: Eukaryota > Viridiplantae > Streptophyta > Magnoliopsida > Sapindales > Sapindaceae > Litchi > Litchi chinensis. The sequence goes on from CM034466.1 coordinate 29,485,861, forward strand.
TGGAAAAGAACTCTAAAGATAATTTAGGTGCTAGTGATTCCAAATAGAGTTCGAAACTTAAAATTGTCAGTGGTTTGTTTTTATTTAAATTGAGTTAATTGTTTATAGTTATCTATATTTTTAGATTTTATTATTTATGGATTATTATAAATGAATTATTTACTAAATAATTAACTTCTTGGATTGTTTATTTCAATTGAATTGAGTTGTTTAAATTATTTAAATTTCAGTTTTTATTTATTTATTTGTTATTAGAAGAAAATTAATTAATTAATTATGTATTATGATTTATGATTTAAGTTTAGAATATTTATTATTAATAATTATATTTTTATTTAGAAATTGAATAATACAAATTTGCATATAAAAATTATTTGAGTTAAAAAACGAATGAAATGATATTTTAAGAACACTAGGACTGTACCCCCCTTTAACAGTCAAGTAGGCTTCATGAATGTAAGTCTTAAAAAGTCATACAGTACATGTTTGACAGATGTCTGGGAAATCATTGAGTCGCCCAGCACGTGTATGTCAGATGTTATCTCTAACCTTACATGTGTGTTGAGTATCTTCACCACGTATGACAGATTTTTCTAGGTATTATATTGGTATAGATCAAGCTTTTATTAGCAATTAGAAATGATTCATACAAATATTTATATTTATAGTTTATCATGATAAGAGATGTAATTTTAGTATTATTTTTAGATACGATTGAATATGGATCATTGAGATTTTATTTATTATCAACATTATGTTATGTACGTTAATTATTATTAAAAATGATTTATTTAGTTTTTAAAAGTATATTCACTCATCGGACGTTAGTACTCATTATTTTATATTTTCAAAACCATTTCTTAGGTAACCGTTAGGTCTCCAAAGAAATCACTAGTTAGAAAGAGATGGGCCATTCGATCACATGATGTTAAGAAATGATATTTTGATATTGTATATATATTTTGTATATTACATGACATCTAAGTTTACGTGTGTATATTTATCACTTTAATGTTGTAAAATATTTGATTTTTCATCAGTTTTGCTTATGCTTTGACTTTCTGGTTTGAAAATGATATCAACATACTTTATAGTTATGTTCACATACGAAAATAAATTTGTTTTATATGTTTTACATGATATTACTCGTATTTGTAATATTTTAGAAGTGTTTATTTCAATTATTACAGGATGAAATTATTGGTTAAATAACAATTTAAGTACCAAAATTTTATTAAACCACATTATGTATTGTTAAATTTTCAAATGATTTCTATCAAAAAGTTTATAATCGCATACAAATTTTCAGTATATCATGGGATCTTCTTGGACTCAAGATAGGAGTCTGAAAGGATCCTATCAAGTTTCACTTCTAAAAGAAGAAAGATGAAATACACATATTATCACACGGAAGACAGAAAAAGAAATTTGTTTTTTTCTAGCATCTCATCATATTGATACAGTTTGCATGATGAATTGCATTTGTCTTCTCCAATACTAGGATTCATTTATGCTGAAAATTATATAATCACCTATAATTTACAATTACATATTAACAGAGTTTGTCTCTCATTGGGAAAAGATAGATGCAAAGTATTTTGTAGTAAGTAGAAATTTTTCATTTATGCAGCAACGCATATGTAGCAGGCCAATACTCATAAGTGAAGTACTCCGTTGATTTCCAAGTTTTCGAAATCAACTTACCGCAAACAGGGTTAAGTCGTCACTTATATTTTCTATAGTACAAAGTTGAAAGTTAAGTTTCTTCTAGGAGACCCAACATGACCAGTTAGGTCGTCACCCTCATCCATACCGCATGTCATACCGGAAGTCTCAGTCAAACCATATCCTTCCATTATGCGACATCCAAAGCAACTACCAGGACTTTTACATGTGCAACAATAAATTATACCAGTAAGATACATAGACAGATAAAAGGGTGAGATAGGGAGAGATACAATTTCACACGAGAATCAACTTACACCTTCAAAAAATTCATTACATCTGGGGACAATGGCGAAGCAGCTGAAGCCATGAAACAAACTTGTCCTCCAAGCTTTTCCTTCATCTTATTAAACACCAATCTGTCCCACATCATTGATGAGTTTTGGCCTGAAAAATCATTCTCATATAATTAACAAAAACACAAAAGAGTAACAAGCACAATGCATGCATCAGTTCAAGTATAAAGAATTGTATATGTTCAGAGCTTAACATTTATGATTCTAATTTGTGTCTTCCATGATACTTTTATGTGTAAGAAGACGGCATTGATGGGATTAATAAGAAAAAAAAAAGGTGGCTTAGTTTCTTGCAAACCGACCATTCATCATGACTTCCTTCTTGGAATTGTATGCTGCTGTGAATAGCCTGTACCTCAGAGTCCCAGAAATATTTACGGTGCTTGTTATTCTGTGACAACCAACAGAATTAGGGACTGAGCGACCATAGGAAATACAACTAGAGAATAAATTATGCAGCAGTCAACCATGATCGTACCCTGCATATATTCGGTTATACAAGCAAGGAATGTTGCGAAATATAATAGGTTTTAGAACAGCCAAATCATCCATCAACTTCATATTGTCCTACAAAATGGGATTAGCATACACAAGCCAATGACGACAAATTATAACATCATTTGTCCAATACAAGGAACTAGTAAAAAATAACTACAAATATTTAGTTAAGTAACATACCCCTTGATAGAAACCAAGAGCAACCCCATAATAAGCTATAACAATTTGGTTAGTTCGTTCATAAATGTGGGCAAAGGAAGATGGGATATATAACCGTCAAGAACACATAATTTAACATAAAAATCAGAACTCAATATTGAAACAAACCAAAAGCATCGATAACAATCCAAATGTTGAACCTTCATGTCTGAGGGATAAAATTTGTTCTTAACAATGAAACCAGCAACACTTGAAATCAAGTTCTGATGTGTCAACACCACTCCCTTTCAAGATAAAGAACAAAAATTAAATAAATAAATAAACATAGCATTACAAAATATAGATAGTCAAATCACTGAAACAATATTAGCTTAGTTGCAGGAACTGAGAAACAAGTTTCAAATTCTCTTACCCTAGGTGTTCCAGTGGTACCACTGGTATAGCATATAGTTGCAATATCCTCAGGCTTTGGAGGGCAAAAGGGTTGCAGATCACTGTGATCCTAGAATGAGACCACATAAATAAGGGAATGAGACATTACATCTTAAATTATTATTTACTAATTGCAAAAAGAATGAAATAGGACTAAACAATTGCATTTTAGGATTGGCAATTCACCTTATTCAATTAGAGATTGTAAATGAACATAAAGAAACTATCTAATAATCACCTTATTATTTTATTATTTTCTTTATTAGTGGACTTGTTGCAACTAAATCGTCTGATATAGTGAATCACTTGAAGAATGTCGAAGTAGAGTTGAAGCCATATGATTCCATTCTTTCTAAAATAAGAAGGCAAGTCTGGGGGCTTAAATGTATTTGTTCTACTCTTAGGAATTTTTAATTAATAAAATTAATTTAACTACATAAACCTATAATATACTAAGAATATATTTTCGAAACAATCACAAAAAAATGCATATGGAATCTAGATTTTCTCCTGAATTGACATTTTTTTCATATAAATCATAACAAAGATTTATGTTTTGTGATTGGTACCCACAAATAAATTTTTAGGCTTTTTTGAAATTAAAAAAAAACGATATAATATAGGGTTTTAACCAAAAATGACCTTTTTTGGCTGACCCTAATGAGAAATAACCCATCACTTGTTAAGGTTGTGCAGATGGGTTAGTTGTTGGACAAGAATACCCCTGCTTAGTCAGTAAATTACAATTGAGCCATCCCTTATTTCCCTACCAAATCGAATGGCATTGGATTGTCTATTCCCAACCCATTTCGGTGACCCTGAAGGAAAACAAACAGCCATCATCTGAAGGTGTAACCGTCGCCCATCACCGTTGGACGTCAACCCATCAGCGTCGCACCTCAGCTGCAACGACTGTGGCTTCTCATCACCCAAAATTTGTTTCACCGTGGCTCCTCGTCACCCACACACCTCCAGCCACCACCGTCTTTTAAACCTCGACCCACGACCGTGCGAATGCCGAAGCCATCATCTGAAGCCCGACCCAGCCAGCCACTGTTGTTCACTGTCGTCATTTAGTCGGTAAGAAACCCTAACCTACTGACCGTCGGATTTGAAGGAAAAGGAGACCCAGCCACCGCAGAATCTGGTCTGAGTGACGACTGTCCGGTTTCCTCCACCCACCTGTAGTCCCAACGTTTGTGTATTAAGAAAGTGAAATTGTCAGCAACTAGTAGAAGAAGAAAAAGACGGAATAAGCATGTAGATGTTGACGGAGGAAGAGGCAAAAGCTTGGATGTAGCAAAAGCAGGAACGGAACAAGGCCACAGTAAGAACACATTGCTTATGGGTTGTTGTGATTGTAGTAGCTTGTGTGATTATATGTTATTTGTAGAGGCAACATTGTGATGTTGTTAACATTTATTATATGTTGTTTTTGAATTTTCTAAATGATTGGTATCGTTCTGTCGTTGTTGGGTTTGGTATAGTGGCGATTGAATTTGCTGCATTGGGTGTTTTTGTGAACAAAATAATTGTGGTTGTGATGGTTAACATGTTGTAGTAGCTTGTGTGGTTATATGTTATTTGTAGAGGCAACATTGTGATGTTGTTAACATTTTTGATATGCTGTGTTTGAATTTTCTAAATGATTGGTATCATTCTGTCGTTGTCCAAACCCTGGTATAGTGGCGATTGAATTTACTGGATTGGGTGTTTTTGTGAACACAATAATTGGGGTTGTGATGGTTTACATTTGGTATGGGTCCTTTTCGATGTCTAAGCTTGAGGTGGGGATTCCCAACCTCGAGTGTGGGAGTCCCAATAAAGAGGCTGGAATTCCCAACCTGTAGGTTGTGAATTCGAATATCGTAGTTGGGAATTATGTAATCGTAAGGAATGCACAACCACGAGGTTGGGAATGCAAACTTCAACGTTGGGATTTAGGTTTAACATAATATTGGAATTGAGGTTGAAACACAACCTTCAGGTTGGGAGTCCCAACAACCATGTTGTGATTCTGACGTTGAAGTTGGGATCGAAACATACAATGTATTATGAGTCGAAACAGAAGGTTGGGTAGCGCAACCTACAGGTTGCGATTAACAACCCAGAGGTTGGGATTTTGGAAAGGATAAGTTGACTTTGGGTTGGTATTATATGAGTTTGGGATTGACAACCTGCAGGTAGGGATTTCCAACCTCAGCTTCGTTTGATTCCAACCTGAAGGTATGCATCCCAACTTTCAAGTTTGGATCAATACCTTCAGGTAGGGATCCAAACTTCGAGGTCGGGAGTAAATATAAATGCGTGGATATCACATCAATGGATGATCCCAACGTTAAAGTTGGGATCACAACTTGCAGGTTGTGATAAATACGAAGAGGTAGATATCCCAACCTCGACGTTCGAATCAAACAGAAGTTATGGATCCCAAATCAATGCCTAATCCCAACCTTCAAGCATGGATCCCAGCTTCGAAGTAGGGATCAATACGTGGAGGTAGGGATCACAATCTCCAGGTTCGTTAGAAACCTAGGAGGATCTGAACATCAGGGGACGATCCCGACCTTGAAGTGGTAATCCCAATCTGAAGGTTGTGATCAATACTTGGAGATAGGGATCCCTACCGTGACGTTGGGTTATACCCGAGGTATGGATCCCAACACTAGTCGAGGATCCCAACTTTGAACTTTGGATCCCAACGTGTAGATGGTAATCAATACCTGGAGGTAGTGATCCATACGATGAGGTTGGGATGAAACCCGAGGTATGGATCACATCAGTCAAGGATCCCAACCTTCAAGTTTGGATCCCAACTTCTAAGTTGTGATCAATACCTGGAGATAAGGATCCCAACCTCCAGGTTGGAATCTAACAGAATATATGCATCCTAGTATCGATGCCTGATCCCAACCTTAAAGTATAGATCCCTTCTTCGACATTGGGATCAAGACCTCGAGGTAGGGTTCCCTACTTCCAGGTTGGTATCAACCATGGGTAAGAATGGACATGAAGGGATGATCCCTACCTTGAAGTGGGATCCAAACCTTAAAGTTGGAACAATACCTGTAGATAGTGATATCGACGTCAAGGTTGGGATGAAACCCTCTTTATGGATTGCAACATCAGTCAGTTCTCCCAACCTTCAAGTAGGGATCCCTACCTCCAGGTTGGGATCAAAACCTGTGGTTGCAAGTTGGGAAAAAGTCTCAACTTGGAGGTGGGGATCGATTGGGATTGGGACCTACAGATAGGGAATGCCTTCGTAATCCCCATCATGTTGGTTGGGAAGCTATTAACTTCAATTGTAAGAGTATCTAAGTCGATCTTGACTAATCTCTAGTGATTGGACATCTTGTCAATTAGTGTTAGGGAACCAGTAATTTTGGAGTTCCCCTAGCACTGTCTTCCCCTCCGTGAACTCTGTACCCATCTCTTTGAATCTTTATTTGAAGTAGATTTCTTCATTTATGTACTATAATATGTTACTTCGTATGCTTCCCCGTAGCTAGTTTAAGCTGTATGTACAATGTATTTTTGACTATATTCAATATGATGTAGAGGTGAGCACCAACCAAGCAATTTTTGTCGACATTAGTATAAGTGATAGTACACGTACATGTATTGTGCTAGGAAATCACCGAGCAGCAGTGAAAGTGAAAACAGAATTACTGCTTTAGTGGTGTCGCTTGCGTTGCCACTACTATCCCTACTGTATGTTTTTTAATGTTTTATATTGGTCTTTATATTCTTGTTTTATGTCTGTTTGAATTGAAGTATTTGTTGTTTTAGTTTTTCGATTGAAGTGTTTGGTTTGTTATAACGTGAAATTTTGTCTATTGTGTGCAAAATATGTTAGGAGATCATTTGAGGTTTTTATATGAATGAATGTGTGTATGTCATGTCCATGTCATGTTCGTTCCTATTTAGTTCGAGTCATTAGTGTGCTAATTAGAAGAGTAACATTTGTTGGGGTTAATGGCATTTTAAAGATTTTGCTTTTTGGTGCGAAACGGGGTAACATTTACCTGATAGTGATTTTAGTGAAGGGAATCACTGCAACCGTAATTGAAATCATGCCATGTGCTACACTGATCTGGGATATTATTTGAATTATCTGATAAGAAGGGCTGGACTGTATGATTCGTAGTATTGAAACAGGACAGTAATTGATCGTGTCTTTGTTTTGCTGGAGCGTGGTGGCTTTGTTCTGGCCTCTCAGTTAAGGATTGTATATTTTTGCTCGTGACTGCATTCTTTCCGAATTTTATTGTTTGTTGAGATTTTGGCTGTTAGATGTGAACTTTTTGGACCATAACCATTAATGAAACCCCTGCCTGGTTTTCTGTTTTACTGTTAATTCAATATCCCCAATGTAAATTATCTATGTGGCAACCCCTGAAACTGATTGGCCATTCACTATGACAGCTACCAATTTGTGTTGTGTTAGTGGAAAATTGAGGTCTGAAATATTATGTTAAGGTTTTAATTTCGACATTATATTTATCTCATTTTCTGTTTTTGCAATCAAATATAGCATATCATGACTTTTGTTTGGTGTCCTTATTTACTTTTTGTGTTATCAGCTGATTGCAGTTCCAACCATTCCGTGGGCGAAGGCTAACATCAATTATACTGGCCAAGCACTTGCGATATCTGCAGGTACAATCAGAAATTTGATAACCTTTTTAGACCTGTCATAAGTGATGTTGCAGACTCACTTTATGTGCCCTTAGCAGTTTTCTTGATAGAACGAATGACAATAATATATCAGTACTTCATGTCAATTCTCTGGTTCTATATAGAAAAATACGACTAGATTATTGAAAAATGTTATACGTTAAGCTAAGTCTTACCAAAAAGCAACAATACAGTATCTTATTCATTTGTAAAGGGTATTCCTCAACAAATGTTTTGTAACATTAGTGTGTTTGGCTGGGATGTGCAAAAAAAAATAATAATCATATGCAACTAGATATCCTCAGAAGATTTCATATACAAAACGAAATAAAGGATCCTACAAAATTTATTAGTAGTAAGGTCACCTTGTGCGGATAATTTTTTGAATAAAATATTGATATGAATCGTATGTGTCCAAATTTGCAGGTTTCTTAGAAGAGAAGGTATTGGGGTAAAGTTTGTGAGTTGGCTACAATCAGACAAGGGGATGCCCTAGAAAAGTTTTCAAAGGAAAAGAGACCTCCGCTTGGTAAAGTTATATACTTCCTGTTGCATGTGTACCTTATTGGAGATTTAGTTGAATGGTCGACTTGTTATTTAGTAGTAGCAGTTGTATATTGATTAAAGATTATATTCTTTTGCATATGGTAATGTATTTGTACTAATCATAGCCCAACTAGGTGTGGAAAAACCTAAAGGATATCAGTCTGAAGAACCACTCTATGTGGAAAGCTTATCCTCAAATACAGGGTGGCAAGGGTAGTCATAGATATAGCAAATTTGGTTTGTTCCTTTTCCATCATCTTAAGATATATTTTTTTTCTTTTGGGGGAGTAGAAAATCAACTTAGGATTTTCTGATAGTGCTATTAAGTTCTCAGTAATCCACCAATTTGCTTTAGTTTCAACTATATCAAGGTTTGTCGCAACTGCATTTTTTAAAAATATAATATAATATAGCACAATTGGTCTTGTCATTCTGTGATAGCATCATAAATTCCATTATTGTATGTTTCTATGGCATCAAATAGGCTAACAGCCGGTTGTCAAACTTGCATAGCTGGACATGAGAAAGGTGAATCCATAAAATACATCCCAAAACTTGCTGTACATGCCTTTTCTGAACTATAAATCATGCTTCATGTTTTTAATAATTTCTGATTGTATATAGCCAAGCACACCAGTAGCGTAGAACTTGCATTAGCAAAATTACATGAAGAGTAATGGCTTAATAACTTGGGATCTGCACCTGCAGGGTGTGACATATCTGTTGTTGTAGTACAACATTGCATGACTTTTATTACTTCTGCAATATACAATTACATTGGACCAGTGTAATATAAGTTATATGGTATATGTTACAGTGTAATCAGAAAATGTGGTTTGCATTTTTCAATGGGTTCTTTTATAATTGCAGGTGACCGTAAAGATGGATTCTGCTCTGGTGTACAAGATCACAGATGTTCAGCATTTTAGTTCCAAAATTACATGCTTCTCTAAGCTCGGAGCCATCAAAGTTATAGCTGATAAGTTAAGTGAGGTCCAGTTGGAAATGTTCAACAGGTCTTGCTTCGGTAAATTGCTTCACATGAAGGACCTTAAGTTTGCCGGTCAATTAGTGCATAACTTGCTTCTCCGACAAGTGGAATGTGATGATTCGGAGGAGCTCTGGTTTGCACTTCCGAATGACAGTCTGATTCGGTTCTCCATGCAAGAATTTGCAATTGTCACAGGGCTTGATTGTGGGGCATACCCGATAGATGGGTCAGGTGAGGAAGGTACATCCGGTGAGCTGTTTAGCCACAGAATGTTTAGTGGTAGCAGCAAAGTTTCGAACAAAAGTCTGGATGCGACTTTTAGGGGTGCATCTTCGGACAATGACGAGGACATCGTCAAACTTGCCTTGCTGTACTTCTTAGAAACGGTGTTACTTGGCAAGGATCCGAAGAACCAAATTCGAAGGGAGCATATCCGCCTGTTGGATGATATGAATGCATTCAACAAATACCCATGGGGTCGTTGCTGCTATGAGATGACATTGAGTGGAATGAAAAAAGATTTTAAGAAAATGGCTGCCAACGTGGGAAAACGTAATAAAGGGCAGAAGCACAAGACAGACGCTGCATTCTATTCTTTGTCTGGTTTCCCATATGCATTTCAGGTACATCTCATCTGTTTTTGGGTTTATTTTGCTGTGTAAAGTTTGGTGCCTTTGATTCAGACGATTCATGTTTTTTTGTGCACGCATAGGTATGGGCATGTGAAGCGATTCCGACAATGGGGCAACAAATAGCACTTAAATCTACCAATTCGCTGCCCCGCATCCTGAGTTGGAGTTGTACCAGTAGGCTACAATCAGGGGAAATAGTTACGTTGTTGCATCGCTCAGATGTATGTATACATATTATTAATTTGTTATACCAGCCGTCCTTTGTACTTGATGTTTTCAATCATTTCTATTTCCATGTCATGGCAGCTGCAAGCACATCCTACGTTGGAGGCGACGGCTGCAGAGGCAAAGGAGGATTACTTCCAATATTTTCTGACGACGGAGAAGGGTCCAGCTGAGGGGGGTTCTGATAGCATCGCCTCTGATAGCAATGGCAAGGGGAAGCATGAAAAGACTGACAAGGCCGGTGTTGGTGGATTTCTGAAGGCGCAGCCAGTTCGACCAGGGTCGTCTGAGCAGGTACAGTAGTTGTTAGGTTTTAGTTTGGTTCTATCAATCGTTTTATCCGACAAAAACCCATCAACATGACATTAACTGATGCTGGCTACAGGGTGGCAAGGATGGCAGTAATGTAAAGGATGAGCAACTACAAACCATGGTGAAACAGTTGCAGCAGTTTCAGCAAGAAACCAGGAAATCACTACAGCACACAAATAAGAACCTAGAAGAGACAATGCTTCTGGTACAGGAAACAAATAAGAAGGTTGACAAGATTGTAGACTTTTTATTTAGAAACACAGCTGTTCCTACAGAACTTGACAGTCCTACAGCAAAGGTACACTTCAAAATAAGAGCATGGCAGCAAGAGCCGCAAGTAAGTGCTGTGTATTAACATCTAAACATATGGTTGGAATTTTGCTTTACAGGAGAACGAAGAGCTAACGGGTGAAACCAAGGGAGACACTACTGGGGTGGAAGGGGAACGCACAGTTGCGGGCGATAGGAGTGTAGACGGTCTTAACAGTGGGGAAATGGACACATTAGGTGAGAAATTGACAGTGAACCCTACCGTCGCACATGAAGCATGGCAGGCGTCGCCTTCGATTGGTTCGGATGCAAGTGTGAAGATCATACCACAAACCAAACATATCCATAATCCAATAGTAGGGTCACCTTCAATCGGTTCGGACATAAGTATGAGGATCATACCACAATCCAAATTTATTAAGAGAAAGCGGAAAAAGGGTCCACAAATTTCGTCTCCATTTCAGGAAATTGAAGTTGTTCCCAGAAAGCGCACCAAATTCGAACCTTTTCCAGTTCTGTCTGATTCTGAACTTCAAGCTTTTATAGCATGGCGGGACACAGATGTACCTAATGCATTGTATGTTTATGTCCTTCTTACTTTATTCTTAATATATTTTACAGTGGTATGTGCTGTTTCTGGTAACAAGTGTCAACCACTTGAATGTCATTGCAGACCTATGGTTCGCTTGCCAACAGGGGACTGCAGCCAGCAGTGGTTTCAGGCGTTGTCCAAACCCGATGTCTGGTTGGCTGATTCGGTGCGTCAAATTAATATCGCAACTAGGTAAGTTATACATATATTACTCAGTAGCTACATTGACATTTTCCCCGTGTTTCAGCATATCGATGCGGCCTTATGCTTTATTCGATGGAAGTCGATGAGGTGGCCTACGAACAAGATGGAAGCATTCACAACAACAGATATTTTGTTTGGGGTAAGTTTATTGTTTCGTTCCCACTACGCTGCGTGGTTAATCAAGTGACCTTGTTTCCTTACTAATCGAATTTGTAACTTTATTAAATGTAGCAACATTTGCTAAGTAAGTGGGAGTGTTATACCAAGAAAAAACTGATATGGGAAGACGATGACATGTGCATCAGATACGCAATGGGGGAGGTTTCTGGTAGCAAAGATGCATCACGGCAGGTTGCCTGTCGTCCATGGACTGGACTGTCAACGGTACCATACTGAATTTCTGGCATTGCAGTACACTTTTACTGTTATATTACATACACAATCTGAATGCTTGTTGCTATTCTGCACGTCCTGTCTGTAGCTGTACATGCCATTGAATTACAGGGGTGTACATTGGGTCCTTATCAAAGTACACTTCAATGAGCGAACTATTACCCTCTTTGACTCATTGGGCTCGTACGTACGCAATTACAAACAATTTTTGCTACCCATACAAACACTATTGCCACTGCTTCTTCAGAAGACTGATCACTATAGGACAGATACGCGCATGACGGGAGACTGGTATACGAAGGCTGGATGGACAGTGTCACGATGCGAAAAAACGCCACAACAAGAATCAGGGTAAGAGCTGTACCATTCACATTATCTATTTACATTATTTCTACCAACATGTACGATATGTGCTAACTAGTTTGCTGCCACGTTTCTGTAGTAGTGGTGATTGTGGGATATTTGTTATCAAGTTGGCCGAACACATGGCTCACGGTTTGGCGGTGAACTCATTCGACAAATCCCACATACCAGATTTTCGGTTACAGCTAGCTATTGATTTATGGAAATGGTCTGGTCAATTACATGGAGGTAATAATATCCCACAATGCTTACCGGTTTTAAATGGTTACTTTGACATCAAGTTGAAACAGTCCAACATACTCAAAAATCTAAGCGTTATTAATGTGTTGAACAGGTTAGTGGTTCGGTGTCGTCAATAGTCAGACAGATACGGTTGAAGATAATGTTCCATGACTCCTGACAAAAACTCTAACTACTTTTGTATGCTATAACTTATTGTATCCAAATATGATTGTTGGGAAAATTGCAACTTAGATGCAATGATCATATAGTATTGTGGTGTGCCTAATGACAGTTGTCCCTGCTAAATTTTCAAACTTATCAGCTACTGAATATCGGTGGGTGCTATTTCAGTCATGACAAAGTAGTGCAACTATTGATTTTGAAATTGGAAATATATATGCACGATTTGAATGGAATAAGAGGCAAAGGAGGATTATAACAGGCTGAATGTTTACAAACGCTATTCGTAACTGTGCATTACAGTGCTCTTTTATCTTATTAAAAGCATTCAATTGTTTACAGGGGGTATTCTGGTTTCTTTGAAGCTGTTTGATACCATAAGGATGATCATCGAATCATTCCTGAATGAACCTAAATGACTTGTCCTTTTGGCATAGATGGTGTGCCTCCACTAATGAGATTTGCAGAATGGATGTGAGGCATTTTGACCCATCTGAATACTAGCATAGATGGCATCTGCCATTAAATCATAAAGTCTGACTTTTTCATCACCCATGATGCTGGCAAAGATCTGCTCTACATCAATCAAAAGCACAGTGGCCTTGAAACATATCCTGTCCTTGGATGTCCAGAAGTGCTAATATTTTGCGCCTCATATTATAGTTAGCACATATGACCTTTGGTGTTTCTGATAGTGCAGTTTTTGCATTTACTGTGAATAATCACCATGCTTGTGATTGATGTGGCTTCGGTGTGTTATATCTATTTCTGACTATGTCAAGTTTTGATTTAGTTTTATTACCAACATTTGGGAAGCAGCAGTAGTAATTAAAGTGAAGGTGGGTCTTCCGTTTTCTTTGGATCCTGTTGAAGTGCACTTTTTAAACATCTGTTTTTTTTTTCTTTAACAGAAGTGTTTAGCTCATGTTTGCGTATAACCTACTTGTGTATCTTGTATATAACTTTTCTCTTCAATATTTATCTTCTGTCTCTGATACCAAAAAAATTATGCCTACTTGTTGTCAATGCCTGAGATTTTATTTTTTTAAATTAAATAGAACTTAAATATAAACCCGATATCTCTAACGTCTTAGGGTAGTAATATTTGATATCAATACGGCAATAACTCAAATTGCCCATGCTGGAGTTAAATCCAAATTTATTATATCTCATACTGCAACCTTTTTCTACCCTTACTTATCCCATTTTCTTTTCTACATATATGATCATATAGTGTAAGGGGTCTCTGAGTGACATTTCTCACCATCTTAAATAAGTCATATTCTATTTATGATCTTCAGAAGTAGGTCTGCATCAGAGGTTACCAAGCACCAAATTTTGCACTAATTAAAGAAGCAGGCCTGCATCTGAGATCATATTACCCATCCACCATGTTTTGAACATCTTGATACAAGAAACGGCCGCTTGCGATTCAGGTTTATGAAATAGATTCAACATTAGCACTTTCTGTACCAATTTTTCCAAATGAAGTTCGCCATAAAGCCATAATAAGCAACTGAAATTAGAGACTCCCACTTTCATCATGTAGTTAGCCGCAACAACATCAAGGACCTCCAACTGGTATTCATCTTCAACACCATCATCCTCTGCCTCACCAGTAGATGGATCAACCTGGTAAAATCAATCCAACTTTTAGCCTTAAAAAGATAATGCTGCAATTGACTCATCAGTATAAATCCTTCCAAACAATTTCTTACAAAGATATACCATAACTGTATCACCTAAATTCACGGTGCCATTACAAGCCGGTGAGGCAAGAATAGAAGATTGTTTAAAGTACCAAAATGTTACATATTTTATCATTATAACAGAAAAACCAGTTTTATACATGCCTAGTAACAGATAATTCAAATAATTCAAATAAGTTTATAAAAAACAAGTTCCTCATTAAATTTTAAATAGCTTCATCCATTGTGAAACAAAATGGAAAGAAAAGAAGCAACAGATCCTCAGTGATAAGAAAATAACATTAGCTCTTTAACAATGAATCTCAGCATGTTAGAAAATTTTCCTACTGCTGGCACCCCTTCGTTTGTCTAATAAAAGCTTCATCATCTTTGGCTTGTACAACCCCACTCAGCAGTTTCAAGAAGATGTCATCCGCTCTTGTAGGAGTAGATGGTTCACATGTTACGCTCTGCAAAACCTCAGTTACTGAGACATGAAGGTCAAGTTCAGCAAGTAGAGATATGACTTTCTCCTCTTCGTCATTGGACCATGGAATGGCTGTTAGGTACTCCAAGCACGACAGAATCCCTGAACCAAACATGATAGTTGCACACACCTACAATAGAGCACTAATATTACATAAGTTCCACTACAGCAGAACTGAGGAAATATGGATGTTTTTATCCAATAAATGAGCAATAAAGCAATAGCATCTACATACATAGCACTGGTTAAAAACCTGGCAGCTGATAGTATTAAGGTTCGAACAACATATGCTGGACAACAAACTGATTAAAGCTAGATATGCATACTGTTATTTCATGTCCTAACTATTCATTAATTACTTTACACAATAATAAACCTTTTTTTTACATTTGTCTTACTGGGTTCTCAAAAGCTAACGATTAAGTCTAAGTAACGCAAGAACTCATAACAAGTTTCTTTTTTATTCAATTAGAAGCCACGTATAATGAGAAAATAAAAATTCACTCTGGATTTATTTTATTTCTGTTACATGTTCACATTATGTCAAAAAGATAACCATTTTGCCATAACAACTTCAGAGCATAACTACAACTACATGCATTCCTCATAACTTTTCAATCAATTTTATCAACTACCATCCAATTCATAGAATTCAAACAACCAATCCTCTAGCAAACCAAGATAGCAGGACAGAAATTTACTACTTCCATACAAAAAAAAAAATTACTAAATAAATAAAACAAAAGAAACATTAAACATACTGAGTTGTGAGGAATCCTCAAACATCCCATTTTCTATCCTTTTCAAACAACGACTCACTTACCATCACTGACTGCAAAATCAAACCAAAAAAACATACTCATGAAGACTCATGAGCCAAAACTAAAAACCAATACCCAAAACGCCCATTTCAATAAACCCCATAAAGAAAGACAAAATTTCTAAGTCCATTTACTTTACTAAGATCAATCAACCACCAACATCAACATATAAGCAGTCATTATACAAAAACATAATAATAGAAACATGTGATGATGTACATATATTTATACATAAATATATATACCTTCAAAAGAGCCAATACCTTGTCAAGATTCTTTTTCATGTGATCACAAAACATCAACACCCCAGCCTCCACTTAGACCTCCACATCATCACACTCACTTATCTCCACTATATGCATCATCTCGCCAATTTCTCAGCACACTCTAAACCCACCTTTGCCCACCACACTCAACCTCACATCCCCCGACCCCACCCCATGATATATAAACCCCCATCACCATCCAAAATTTTAACGTGACACTAACTGGCCAGGCAAGGGAAATCTACAGCTTTTAAGTTGCAAACATCATTGATGCAATGCACAACTAGTTTTGAAGATGCAGCATACTGCTGCAGTCTGCTCCATGTTTATCATTTGACCTGTTTCTGGTGCAACCATTTGCTTCCTCTTGACGCTCTTGACCCTGACTTTAACAATATTAGGACAGATTCAGCCTCTGTAACCAAACTCGCACAACTTTCAGCCTATCTTAAAAACGCCAACCTACAGCGATGAGGCTGAAATTATGACATCCAACTGCAGCTTTTCAGGTTAAGGACATAATACAAACCAATTACATTATAGACAAAACAACAACTTTAAATCAATTGCAGTACACTTCACAACATCAGAATATAAGAAGTTGCTGTCTTACGCTGTCAATTCTACAGCCCATTTCCGTGCAGTTGCTGGTCATACTGGAATAGGTGTCCTACACTTTTGTCTATTGTGTCCGAAGCCACCACATCTACTGCACTTTGTTTGCTTCTTGGCTTCACCTTTTGAAGGTTTTCTTTTTTTGGAAGGTCGTCCACGTGGCTTACGACCTTCAGGTGGTAGGACAATAGGAACTTCAACATGTTCAGGCCAAATCCAGTCATCTTCATGCCCAACCGGATGAATTGAAGCTGCATACGCTTCTACTAAAGTTTCCACGCTATAGTACAAAGCGCAGTAGTCATAACAAGATCTGTGGCGACTACTACAGGCTGCTAGTGCATGTGCACATGGCAGTTGGTCTAGCTGAAATTTTTTGCACTCACACGTTCTATTCTGCAGGTTCACAACTGGGTTCAGATATTCATCTATGACAAGATACTTTTCCGAATCAATAGGTCGCACAGGATAAGTAGATGCTTTCTTCATCCTCTGTCGCAGCTTTGCTTCAACCCAACAGGTCATTGGCGTAGGCATTTTCGCAGCTTCCTCACGCCTTTCCAAAACCATCTTTGAAGTACACCACGTATATGCTCGATTAACTTCGTGATCGGTAGCTCTCGTGCCTCCTTCAAAATGGCATTCAAACACTCTGCAATGTTTGTTGTCATTATGGAATATCTTCTACCATCAAACTCACATCTAGCCCATTTGGTAGGTTCCGCAACCATCAAATATTGAGCTGCATTGTTATTAACTCCTGCGATTTGGGACATACGCGCATTAAACACTGCAACCCGGTATGCTTTGGCAGCCTTGTAAAACAATTGCTGCACATCACTACCTTTACAATTGGCCTTCATGTTTTGTCCCAAGTGATACATACATATTCCGTGCAATGCCCTTGGAAATGAATGTTCAATAGCTGTTGCTATGCTTGTGTTTCGATCTGAAATGAACACAAGATCCGCAACTTCTCCAATACACCCATGCAACTTTGTCATAAACCAAATCCATGCATTATCATTTTCTGAATCTCCAATGCCAAAAGCTAATGGGTACACTTGGTTATTTCCATCCATGCAAGTCGCAATAAATAGGGTACCTTTATACTTGGCTTTTAGGAATGTTCCATCAACGGCTATAACGGGCCGAATGGAAGTTTTAAATCCACCAATCGAACCTCCTAATGCCATGAAAAAGTACTTGAATCGATTGGAATCATCACATTCAATGTGGGTGATAGTCCCTTGATTTTTCATTTCCAACATCGCACAATATAACGGAAGCACACTATAAGACTGCTCCGGTGATCCCCTTGCTAATGTCATTGCAACCTCTCTAGCCCTCCATGCTTTATTATAATTACAACTCAGTCCATACCTTTTCTTCATGTCCTCGACTATGTCATTCGGACGATAACACTGAGAAGCACCCTCATACTTCCATTTTATGCAATGCCCAATCAATTTACTTGTTGCTTGCGGACGGTGAAAAACGAGCGCATCAAGAGAACAACTGTGGTCCGGATTGTACTTCCGCACCCGAAAAGCTTCTGACCCCACAAGTTTTGTTGCACGCAGCCACCACTTGCAACTTTTCTCCACACACGCCATAACCAATAACTCTTTCGTGGATTTCTTCACTCTTATATTACACTGTCTACCCACGGCTAACATTCTTATATTCAGTTGTAGCTCCTCCTTATTGGAGAATATATCACCGGCCCGAACTTCTTTAACACTGTTGGACATACTATCAATACAACCATAATCTATTGCCTCAGGAATCGAAGATATCGTTGCAACATGACCATCCCATTCAACTTGTTCTGATTTCAGCTTCTTCTCTTTTGAATTGTCAACCCTATCAATTGGTGATGGTTCCGTAGGTGTCAATGGAGATGTACACACATCTGCAGCTTCACTTCCTAAATTAACAAATCCAAGGTCTCCATTGTTATCAACCTCTAACACATCTTCATCGCTCATTATCAGTTCTGCAGTATCGGTACTTCGCTGCCCAAACATTTTACTGCACCATCTTTTACTCCATCATTGCTGCCCCATTCTTCCGCATCTACAAATGCCGCTGCTGTGGAGGCACCCTTACGTTCCATTGTAATGCATAATGGATTCCTCGTCATGACATCACTCACTTCAGCGATAAAGAACTCAACATCACTATCATTCAACACATCAATTGGTGGGGCGGCATCACACATTTTATATTTGAACTTCATCATAATTGCAAATTCAGCTTCGTTTATATCAAGTGCATGACATACCGCATCGTGTAATTCTTGATACGCTGCTGTCCTCGACAACAAAATTCCTTTTGTCTTCCCACCTTCGTACATAACGTTTCCTCCCTTATTCAGCCACGCACCATTATATTGCAATGCAACCCGAACTTTATCCATGACCTTCAACCTGTCAAATGAAGGCAACATTGTGGTTACTACTTATATCCAAACATTGCTTCCTCCTATTTTGTCCCAAACAAGCACCTCAACTTTCACAATCTCCCAAATAATTGCAAGTTGTATTTCTTATTTTTTTCTTACAAACAAATTGCATTTATGTCAACAAAACAAACATTTGTATACATTCTCAGCTGAATTTCTTTTCACTTTCAGGTTGAGATTCTTTATCATGTTGCATTCTCAATCACCAATGATATCTCTCAGCCTAAACGCCATCCTAACCTTCACGTTGGGAATCCCAACCTTCAGGTTGGGATTACCAACCATTGTTTTTCATGCAACCCACTACTTACATTACAATATCAAACACCACCAATGCAATCATTTACAATATTTGAACTAAACATTCAACATTAATGACTACCAATATAGTCTAACTTACTCATTCTATTAATACCCACAACGCCATACACAAATTACATCAAACATACCCACAAAAGAACAACTCAAATAAACTTACCACATTCGGATATCCATAGCAAGTAAAACTGGTCTACTAAACTTACCACCTACAGAGAAGAAGTCGCTATAGCAAACAAGATGTCCGACAGCTATGGCATAGTATAATGTCCTCCAAAACCTCATTCACTACTTCTGCCTGCCGTCGAAAGAGAGACAACACTTTGGGTGTCGAACTGAGAAGACAGTAGCATGTGGAAACTAAGAAGCCCGATTGAGGTATGGGAAGAGACAAAATCGAAGCCTACATTCGACGGGAGGGTAACATCATACTAACTAGACACAAATGGAAATTGAAGCAAATGGGTTGTCCATGCATTTGAGAAGTTGTCGGGTTATCATGCATGGAAGCTCACAACACACTAACAAGATGCAAATGGAAGAAGAACCAAGTTAAATGCAAGCATTTCAGCAGCTCGTGCAGACTGACTTTATGGAGGCTCACAACACACTAAGCACAGGCAAATGGAAGAAGAGAAAAATGGGTTATGCATGTATTTCAGCAGCTGGGCAAACTGGATTAAGAGACAAATGAGTTATGGAAGCTCACAACACACTAACAAGAGGCAAATGGAAGAAAAGCCAAGTTAAATGCATGCATTTCAGTAGCTTGCACGTTCACAGGCATGGAGGCTCACAACTCACTAAGAACAGGCAAATGGAAGAAGAGAAATATGGGTTATGCATGTATTTTAGCATCTGGACAAATTGGATGAAGACATAAATGAGTTATTGATGTATTTCAGCAGCTGGCGGGTTAGGATGTCATTTATGGCGCCCATTTTTCCTTTAGGGTATTTTTGTCCATTCGATGTCTTTTTTTAAGAATATAAAATTATAAGGTCAATTTTGAGGAGGCTCTTTCCAATTGGGTCATTTCATACATTTTCTCTATAATATAATAATAATAACAGTAGTAATAAAAATAATTACAATAAAATAACGAATTTTAGCCAAAAATAGCCTCATTGAGAGGTCAGTGTTGAAAAGCAACACTAATGGCAGAAACCCGCAGAAATATCCTATGTGAGACCGGAAAGTACTAAAACACCGTTAATGACAGCGAAACCCAAAAAATCTCTCAGCTGTCTCTCTTCCTCTTCCAACGGCCAAATCAGATCATTCGTTTCACTCTCGCGCGTAGCACAGACCAAAATCCAGCGTTGGAGACTGTCAAAGGAACAGCAGGAGCAGACGCGCCGCTGCTGCCTATGCCGCCGCAATCGGTGCCGGTGTTCAAGGAAGGGATAGGCTGGTTCTCTCCCGTTGGTGGCCTCTCAACATGGCAATTGAAAACAAGTGGGGTGGCCACGGCTCCCGCGCCATCGCTGACCAGCTCTTCTCCGATATCTTCTCGTGGTTCGCTCAGTCCAGAGGTACTTCAAAACCAATCTCAAGCTCGTGTAACTTTTTCGGTCTTTAATTGTTTCAGTTTTTAATTTAATTTAATTTTTTTGAAGTACGTGTTGTTTATTTGGTTTAAGTTGGTTTTTGTGATTGGACTTTGGTGATTTGATTGATTATTGTGATAAAAATTGTACCTTTTGTTGTTTTGTGAGGTAAAGTTGGGATTTTTATGGTTTTGATTGTTTCATTATCTGGGAAGTGCTTCGCTGTCAGGTTGTTGATTACACTGATATAAGAGAGATAGTCACTGCTGCCTGTTACCGCCCTGATGGAAAGGTTTGGTTAATTCTTGCTTCTAGCTTTTGGCAAGAATGAAAAAAGTTAAAATAAGTCATCTAAAGAGTATCCTTGCTTGATCATGGCAGGGAGGAATTGTGGCACCATGACTGGAAATTGCCATTTTGATGATATTATAAGTATGCATGTATAAGACTTTAAGCCAGCTTTTCCATTATCGTGTAATGCAAAGCCATTATAGCAAACAGTACTAGAAGTTTGTGGTTTTGATAAATGCATATGTATATTGGTGTTGGGTTGTTTAGTCTCCTAAAACTATTTGAAGTTTAAGTATCACTTTCACATAGTAGCATTCTCACAGAAATATTGCTACTAGTTGGGCATTAAAGTGTATTATAGTTATATTGTGACCATTGTTGATACATCATGACTGAATTTATATGGGTGCTGATTGGATTTACTTGTTATCAAAGAAAAATTTAGGTGGGTGTGGATTGATTTCGAAGCCACGCATATTCATGTTTTTTTTGGTGTGTATGTTTTTAGTATCTCTATACTTCTTGTTGAATAGGTTCAATGACCTTGATGATCCCTTTAAAATGTTTTGGGGCTAATAGGAATCAGTACTATGTGTTGTGGGTGAAATGCAGAACATTGTAAGTCTTAAGGAGAAACCTGCCAAATGAACCCTGATCATTATGATTCCATAACTTTTGCATGACAAAGTATTCAAACTTGGAAAAGCTGATTGATTTTGAAGAAATTAATTACACTTGAGACTAGTCCTGAATCTATTATGTTTGAAAACATATGAATGTTGAACTGTACTTTGGATATGTTGTTGCAAAATCATTAAAGGCAATGGCATTTGATGCTCTATATTATAGTTTAAGAAAATTATCGGATTTTATTTTAGTAACTGTATGTCTATTATGTACTTGTTAATGATAATTTTATGTTATAAAGACTATCAGCCTGGATATTAGTTGATAATGCTTCTATGGAACAGAAAATCAATTGCATCGGCATTCTCAATTATGCTTGAAAAAAAAAAAAAAGAAGATACCGGGCAAGAGGATGACTGGCTTTCAAGTGGTTAATCTTCAAATATTTTCATTTAATATTGATAACTAATGCTCTTTTCTCTAGCTTGGAAATGACTTATTTATGGTTATTTTGCTCTCCAGTTTTCTCCAACTGATCTAAGTAAAGTAATTGTCACTTCTGCTGATTTATTGGTTCAAATACTTTGCGGGACAGATCATATGCAAATTTAAAGGTGTGTTTCCTTTTCCTGTATTTGCTTTCTTGCTATTGTTAATTTTTAATTTTGAAGTGTTTAAAAACCATATGCAAATTTAAAGGTGTGTTTCTATGGAAGCCGAGGAGAAGAAAAAGAAGGGAGAGACTGAGTTCTTTGAGGAACAGAAAGAGGTTGGTCCCTTACCAGTATTTACTTTTGCTGTATGTCTTGTTCATTTCTGACCCTGTTATGTTTGTATATTATTGAAATTTGTAGGAGAAAGTCCCTTCCTCGAGAAAAAGGTCGACCAGAAATCTGTTGACACAGCATTAATAAAATCTATGTTCCAGAATTGAAGACTTATCTGGGAGCAAGGTTTTCACTCAAGGCTGGCATGAAACCTCACGAGCTTGTCTTTTAGAGTGAACATGTTGGAAAAATATATGTTCATGTTGCTGTTACTGCGTTTTATGTTTTGTTTGAACTTGGTTTTAGCAATTGTAATCTTTCAGTTTCATTGGTATCAGACATCAAAATTTCGGTATGGTGTTAGGCAATTTAATATACAAGATTTTACTTCTAATTATCATCGAGCACAAGCTTTTGACATTATATCCTCATATAGTCATGTGGGATCTTCCTCTGTGTTAATTGTTGTAGTCAATTTATATTTGATTGCTTTTATTTGGATACACGGGTTATGATTTTAAACGAATTATTTGAATTATATAAAAACACCTCAGCAGAAATAATAATACTGAATCCAGAAGCAAGTTAATTATCACAAAGGGTAACATCTAGATATCCAGATACAAGTTTAAATATGAATCCACCGACAAACAAACCATTAACACCAATAATGATACTGAACGATGACTTTAACAGCTATTGTGCCTCCCTCGTTCACTTTTGCTCAATACCCTACCAAAACCACAGCTCTTGACAAGTTTCATTACACAATTAGACACGCCACAGCAGTCTGCAGAGCATATTATACATATAACATCATTCCTCACTTCTATTCGCCAGCAGAATGCTTAGCCTTCTTGTGGGATTGTAAAGCAGCATCAGACCCGAATGTCCTGTTCATATACATGCAAATCAGTCAAATTTGTAAATCACAAGTTATATCTTAGAACCTCAAGTGGTTAATGGGACATACTTGCGGCAAGACTTGCAAGACTGTTGGCCACCAGATTTTGGAGTCTTGTCACAATTTGCTGGAGTTTTACCACCTTGCTTTGATCAGTGAGGTGTTGCAACATAACCTCCCTTCTCACCATCTACCGCAAAAGCATAATTTCAGACAGTCAATATGCTAGTTAAAGAAATCGTACATTATGTATATATATAATGAACACCGTTATTGGAGTTAGATAACGTACTATAGAACATAAAGAACTACTAAAAGGAAGAATGGAAATGGAAAACAGTATATAGTATCATAATCCATATACATCCTTATGTCCAGATAATTACCAGTCTGCGGAGTGCCTGCTTTTGCTTTCTTAACTGAAACAGGGGTTTTAGTTGCTGAACCACCAGGCCCCTTCTTTCCTACTTCAACCTGTGCAACAGAACACACAGACAAAATTATAGCAAGAGATGATAAGTTCAATGCATCGCCAGGGCATCAACATCTTGAACTTTGACTGTTATAAACACAAACATTTAAACTCTGACTGTTAAAAGTCTATATTCTACTAACAAGTTCATAAATTTATCTATATAAATCTAACAATAACTTAAAAGAAAATTTATGTAAAGAATAAATCAACTTGATTAGCATCTCATATGGAAATCTAGAACCGATAAAGTCAAGTAATTATTTTTGACAATTTTCTCTCATCACAAAACAACTATTGAAATAGTCATAGAAGTTTAAGAAAAGGAGTGCCACTGCAACACTTGAAAAGCAATATCCTACAAATGAAAGCTAAAGCACAATACTGAACCGAAGATATAGAAGAAGGAACTCCCACATCTCATTTCAGCGTGTGAAAATATAAGTAGGTCATAATGTCTAACAAATCATAGAAATAGTGTCTTCACTCCATATGCTTACTAGAAGAACAGCCTTGGTTGATTTTTCTGTGATACTGGGCATTGTAAACAAACAAAACATATTGAAATGAAAGAATGAATTTTGTAAAAAATAAAAAACAGAAGAAAAGAACATATGAGATTGCCTAGTTTAGTGAATCAATGCATACCATTTTTTCATGAAGTTGTTGTATGATTGTGTTAAGGTTAGTATATGGACATAATCTAAATGATTTCTCATTAATCGTGACTTTCTGTAATCTTGGCATGGTCAAGTCTCCCTGAGAGAAAATCTTCATATTCCAGCACTCACACACGTTTAATTCTTCTAAAGATGGGAATTCTAAGATAAAATTACAAGAGCAAATACTTGTGAGACTGTCCGCTTCTCTGAGTTGCTAAGTCTTCAAGTTGCAGAAAATAATTCTCTGTTACATCACCTTGATTTTGTATTACTTCTGTAATATTTGGACAATAGGATATACACATTTTTTCAAGCTGAATCAAACTTTTGGCCATGGAGGATGTGACTATGGTTTCCAAACTTTCACAATTCCAAACATCTAGAATTGTAAGATTTTGGAAGGAAGCTGAAGGCAGCATTAGATTAATCAAATCGAAACACTTAACTACGTTATGAACTTTAAAATCTTGAAAAATTAAGTCCAATGGGGAGTCTTGTTTCCAGATGTAGTTCAGATCCCCAAGATATTGAAGAACTAATATTTTCATTTTCTGTGATGCTGCCTGTGTTTGATACTCTCCATAGACAATTTCCTCTTTGCATGAATATCCACTAAATGTAAGCTTTTTCAGATTCTGAAATCTTTGATTGATATCACCAAGTGGCAAAACTGATTCATCTTTCTGGACTCCCAAGAATTTTAGGGCTTGCAAACGAGACAATTTGGAACCTCGGCCAGCCAAATCATCACAGGCTCCTTTCCAGCTAATTCCATTTCCTCCAAACAGGGAAAGGCCTAGCAACTGATCATATGGAAAAGTAGATGTTAGGTCCTTCAAACAAGGACACAGATCCTACATAAAACAATTACATATAGATTTAAACAGCGGCAAAAAATTTAACCAATTTACTTGGTAAGCAATAGTCAACAAAATCCTGGTTGAATTGAAAGAAAAAATCCATCATGACCGTAGAGCATTGATATGCTTATTGTCATATGAACTATTATCAATTCAAAAACAAGTACAACCAAAAGAAAGTCTACATACCTGTTGGATCAAGTCGTCAGTGTAATGGATGCCAGAGTGAGTCAGCTCCAACTTTTTCAGGATAGGCCCTTCCACTGTACGTTTACTAGGATAGAATGTTCTGAAATCTAGTAGGTAATGAAGTCGCAAGAAGGTCAAATTTGGAAAGACAAACTTAACAGGCACTTACTTTGATACTACTCCTTCCTTTGCAACAACTGAAGCAGCGAATAAATATTTCAGATTTGGACATTCTGAAACTTCTAGTTTTTGTAGATTCACAAAGGAGTACTGATCATACTCTTCAGAATTTGTCCCCTGGAAATCACATGTTTGTTTTAGAGCCTCACAATCACCAACATTTGGAGACCCCAATCTCAACAACCTTCCACACATGTTCGATGGAAACACAGCCAAAAGCTTCTCGCATCTGCTAATTTCCGATGATTTTAATTTGGAAAAGAAGTCTCTAGTAAATTTTTTGTGTCATATCATCTTCAAGTTTTCCGCGTTGAAAATAGTCATATCTTCTAAGTTAGGAGCATTAATCTGTAGTTTGCATGGTATTGAGTTACTGATAATTATTTCTAATTATAATTGAAAATCATTGAAAAATATTTATGCAAAAAATAAAGCAATAGTAAATCAAGTCTAACTAAATGGAGAAAGAAAAAATTTTAAAATTTAGAAGATTACTAAGCTTGTATAATATAAAAACTAATGAGAAAAACATAAACAAAGAGAACATGTATGGTGATCTATGTACCCCTTCATCGAAAATGAATGCCTCCAATTGATGACAACTTTCTACGATGAATACTTTCAATGATGGAAAATCAACATAATATCCAGTGCACATTCTTATCAACTTTGGAAGGCGTCCCATCTCTAGCCAATTTAATTTAGGGAACAATATCGTATCCCTCCTTTCTTTTTCTCTCGACTCTTTCGAGATTGCCATAGAAGATGAAAAGAACTTTTTCAAATTATCATATCTATACACACTCAATTTAGTTAAATTTTGAATGCAAGAAGACAATGTTGGAAATAAGTTGCGCCAAATTTGTTCGACGAGATCAATTTCAAAAACTTTCAAGTCCTACAAGTTGGGGATCGCAACTTGCAAATAGAGTTGTTTCAATCTTCTTTGCATTGAGAACTAACAATTACTTATCACATGGCATGGCAAAAGATTCGAAGAGTGTTTTATGCTACGAAAGAAGTAAACATCCAAAATCTTTATATACCAATTCTATGGCCAAAATGTAGATTTAAAATGAAGTCTAAAAAACGAAGACTTCAACAGCAACAAGATAGGAACCATAAAGTAACAACACGCTTGATGATGCTTCCATTGCTTCCATTATCAACATCCAAAAAATAATATTGGTGTTAGAAATTTAATGATGGGAGCCATGTACTGATCAATTCAATGAAGAGTTCAATCCATGATAGCTAAAATGAAATTATATCTTCAATCACTTACATGAAAATTGAGTTAGCTAAATTTTGTTTTTCCTTCAAAGATATACCACTTATATTTTATCATATATATATCCATATATTATTTTATATTCATACAATTGTCTATGCACTTGTACTCAGTGTTTGTAAATACGGCTGTATCAAGCCGTATAAAAGGCGATACGGCCGTATCTAGTCGTGAACGAACAGATACGGGTGTATCTCACCCCTATCTGTTTCTTCCCGTTTTTTGCACACTTGTACGGCCATATGCGACCGTACCGTACAGACACAGCCTTATATTGCAATATACGGCCGTATCTGTAGCAGAGGGGCAAAACCGTCATATCCGAGGGGGTATATAAGGCTGTTTACCCTATTTTCCTCCATTTCTGCTCGATCCGCCGCCTCCCACCCACACCCACTTCACCGTCACGAGAAACCACCAGTTCCGACGCAAGAACCACCATTTCCGGAGCAAGAACCACCCTTTCCGACGCAAGAACCACCGTTTTTGACACAAGAACCACTGTTTCGGCGCAAACAGCACTGTTTCCGACACAACAACCACCGTTTCAACGCGAACACCACCATTTCCGGCGCAAACACCACCATTTTCGACGACAGTCCCTCCCTCTCAACCTCTATCTTCACCGACACCAAAAAAGCTCCCATTTCCGGCACCGAAATCGTCAATTTCCGGCAATGCACCCGGCTGTCTCCCTCTCTTTTCCAATGGTATTTTTTTTGTCTCTTGAACTGTTCTCTCACTCTCAGACTCTCTCTTTGAACATTTTCTGTTGTGGTTGTGGTTGTGGTTTATAAACTAGTTGTGATTGTGATTTATGGTTGTGATTTGTGAATGTGGTTGTGATTTTTTATTGTGATTTTTGGTTGTCACTTGTGACTTTGGTTGTGATTTGTAGATTATAAATTTGTGATGACAAGTAATAAAAAAGATCCGGTATGGAAGTATGGGGTTGAGATTGAGATAAATGGAAAAAAATATATGAGGTGCACTTTATGTGATAAAATAATGAGGGGAGGAGTATATCGAATGAAAGAGCACCTTGCGGATATTAAAGGAAATGTTGCCTCGTGTATTAGTGTTCCGCCGAACATTAGGGATGACATTAAAAGTTATATGGAGAATTTAGAAAAAGTTAAGAGATATAATTAGTTAATTAGGGAAGAAAGAATTGACAAATGTATGACATTGAATAGTCGATCGAAGTCTACGGATGGGTCGGGTAGTGGTAGTGTGACCAAAAGTCAAAGAGGGATTAGAGGACCTATGGATAGGTTTCTAAATAGTGTAGAAGATGATCAAATTGAAGAGTTAGGGGGAACTAGAAAGGGAGGAACTGATAAAGAGTTACGTGATCGAACATGCGATGAAATAGGACGATTCTTTTTTGAAAATGACATTGCATTTAATGTTGCGGATAGTCCATCTTTTGTGGCAATGACTTGGGCAATTGGGCGCTATGGGATAGGTTTGAAGCCACCAAATAGCTATGAGTTGAGGACTTCTATATTAACGAGGGAGGAACAAAACACTGAAGCTATTGTAGCTTAAGTGAAGAAGACATGGGTGAAAACAGGAGTGTCGATATCGTCAGATGGGTGGAAAGATATGAGGGGTAGACAATTGATTAATTTTCTTGTAAACAATCCATATGGCACAGTTTTCCTACGTTCGGTTGATGTTAGTGATGCAGTGAAGGATGCGGCATTGTTGTTTCGTTTACTTGATGATGTGGTTGAAGAAATTGGAGAGGATATTGTTGTTCAGGTGGTGACAGATAATGCCTCCAATTACAAAAAGGCTGGGGAAATGTTGATGGAAAAGAGAAAACGATTATGGTGGACACCGTGTGCAGCTCACTGTATAAATTTAATGCTTGAAAAACTTGAAGAACTATCCCAACACAGAAATGCATTAAGAAAAGTGAAGAAGGTACTCTAATAATTACAATATTACTATTTTTTTCTATACTTTTTTAACTTAACTCATATTTTAATTAAAAAATTTATATCCTATAATAAGTGACTAATTTCATTTACAATCATGGATGGGTGTTGGCATTGATGAGAAAGTTTACAAACAAAGAATTAGTTCGACCTGCTCCTACAAGGTTTGCTACTACATATTTGACATTACAAGGTATATCTGAACTGCGGCAACCTTTGCAACATATGTTTACTTCAGTGGAGTGGGAGGGATGTTCATATGCAAAGAAGGCAGAAGGGAAGGAAGCCAAGAAAATTATATTGACAGATTTGACTTTCTGGGAAGGTATCTCGTACGCATTGAAAACAACTAGACCTCTCGTTCATGTGTTGAGGATAGCGGATTCAGAAAAAGTGCCTGCAATGGGATTTGTTTATGGAGCAATGGATTCGGCTAAAGAGGAGATAGCCAAAAACTTAGGTGGTGATGTTGCAGTTTACAATGAGATTTGGAATATAATTGATGAGAAATGGGAATTTCAGATGCACCGTCATTTACATGCAGCTGTCTACTTTCTAAATCCTCAATATCAATATTCACAAAAAATAACCGATCATGAGATTAAGTGGGGGTTGTATAAATTTATGAATAGGCTTATTGCAGATGATAGAGAACGAGAGAAGGCTGATTTGCAGCTTGAAGATTTCAAGCAAGCAAGGGGGATGTTTGGCATATCCCAAGCCAAAAATTCTATCACGAAACGTACTCCTGGTATGTGAAATTTTTTTTTAGGTGAAATTCAATCATTTGTGTTTTCTTACTGAAGGGATTCTACCTTGTAGTTGAATGGTGGATGCAATTTGGAGATTGTACCCCAGAGTTAAGATCTTTTGCAATAAGGATTTTAAGTCTTATTTGCTCATCTTCCGCTTGTGAGCGGAATTGAAGTGCATTCAATATGGTATGAGTCTAATTAAAATATACTACAAAATTATTTTTTCATTGATACTTTTTTTTTCATTATTAATTATTGTAGATTCATACCAAGAGAAAAAATCAGTTGGCTACGGAGAAATTGAACTCATTAGTATATATAATGTACAATAGAAAATTGCAGTAGAAATTTGAGAAGCTCCAATGTAATTCCGATGATGTTGATCCCTTAGTTTCTGCTGACTTGCCTTCCAATAATGAGTGGCTCATAGGAGAAGATGTTGTGGAACCGAGTGGAAGTAGGCCACAACAACGAAAGAGGATTAGAGATACACGTAAGTTTATCATTAAGTGAATGGAGTAACTTGAATATACATAGAAATTTTTAATTATATTACTTTAAATTCTTTTGGCGTAAGAAAAGGAAAGGGTGTTCAATCAGTAGATGATGAACTGGAGTGAAATGACATACCTAATGAGGAGGAGATTGATTGTGATGATGATGATGATGGAGAAGATGACAATCAGGACACATTCCGTTTTCATTTCAATACTAATTTTCGACCAGAGACTCTACCAGAATCAGATGATTAGATCATCTTTTGTTTTTATGACTTTTGTATTGTTTTTGGTTTGGTATTATTAGTTTGTTACTACGTACGAGCAATACATTATGGTTAACCTTCGGTTTTTATGACTTCTGTATTATTTTTGGTTTGATTTGATATTTAAATACATTGTCATTCTACTAATTCATGATATTTCCTACTGTTTTTGTTTTTTTTTTTTTTTTTAATTATATGCCGTATAATATGCTCGTATAATGCGTACCGGTCATACCGTACCGTACCATTTTAGGGTGTCTGTACCGTACCGTACCACGTATTTACGAACCTTGCTTGTACTAATTGGATCCATGTAAGGTTTCTTATTGTTGTATGAAGAGATATTAGTTCATTCCCTTCACACTAAGGGGTTATTTATTTTTTCCAACACTTAATAAGTCCAATTGGATCCAATTAAGTTACTTTTTGTTTGCTTTTATAAATTCTTAAATAATTTTGAAAATCTTAACTTTTCACTTAATTTCAAATAATTGGAGTATATTTAGATTTTTTCTTCCAAAATTATCCTCTTAAAGATTAATATATTTCCTTTTTTATCCTAATTTTATATGGAACGAATTTTATTTTTATTAACCTAATACTTGTGATAAACAACTTAAAAAGTATTCATATAGTAAGGTGCTAATGTTCTCACCTTCAGCAACATAGTTAAATTCATTTTTTAAAATTTTTTATTAAAAAAAGTTTAAACTTTAAAATTAATGAAAAATCAAGATTATAACTACCACTTACAAGTTTGGCAAGATCTCAATATCAGTTAATTGTACTCATGATAGATGAAAACTTATAATTATAAGATGACATTTTTGAATAATTCAAGAAAACTAATAAAATTATGAGAACACACGAAGGGAAAAATATGATAGAGAAAGGTACCTTCTCATTGAAAAGTGATGAGTGATTATTAAGCTCTTTCGCAGAAAATATTTGGCTGGCTGATGTTTCACTTGCCAATTGCAATAGGGAAGCTGTCTTTGCTTTGCAGCAGAAACTTTTAAGCTTTGCAAGATTTGTCAGTCTCAGATAGCTTAACTGACTGAACTAAATGTCATGAACTACTTCAGTGCTGTTGCCATCTTCTTGTTCCTCAATAGCAAAAATCTCTTCCATATTCCCGCAGTCAGAAACCTTAAGATCTATAAGATTTGGAAGGACTCTGACAATGGAGAAGAAGCAGAAGATATTAATCAATTTGTTGCAGCCCCCACATGTAAAGTTTTTAAATTGAGAAAAGAGTCTGCTCTAAGTGGACTGTTACATATTTTCTCCAAGCTTTCCATACACTGAACCATCAATGACTCCAAAGAAGGTAAGACAGCACAAGACACAGAGTTTACAATACATACACAGTGATTATTAAATGAAACATGGAGATACATCAATTGAGGAAACCATTTCTATCTAAATTATCAAGAAGATTTATAGCACCTACCACTTCGCCCTTCATATCCTCAAATTTTAACATCACAAGCAGTTAATTGATATTTGACTTGTTTTGCAAATTGAACTGTGACTTTAAAAAGAATATCAACCAACATCAAAAGGAACACTACCTCTGTCACACATTTAAAAAAGAATAACAAGTCATGTACACTCAGTGTATTGCTGGCTAAATACAATGATCTCAGATCCATACTTTTAATGACACATCATATGCAAGAATGTTGAGGCTATAACCATTAGACCAGTCTAGTTGGTTGATAAAATGATATCAACGAACTTTTTGATTAGATACAGATATTAGAAACCCACCATAACTACTTTTCCCTGGTATGAGTTCCAAGCAGAGCACTGAAAGTTTCTCCTTTTAGGTCTGCTGGAAGTGGCGGGTCCTGCAATAACGATTATTCATAACAGAAAGAGTCAAATAAGTCATTTCTTTCTTTTTATTAGCAAGCATGGATACTTGTCAAAGCAGAAATTCAAGTGGCACTCTTCACTATCAACTTTAAGGCCTCGTTTATTTAGCAGGTTTGGATTGGGTTTGGATTAGCTTTTATCCAAACATATGTTTGGTGCAGCCAAATGAAGTTTTACTAAATTATCCCATCAGTATTTTATCCCACTAAGCTAGGAGAAATGAAGCCCGCTCAACACAGGAGTTAACTCTCATTGCTCACCAGACCTCTCCTTTCTCTCCCATACCACTCTCATCACTCATCTCCTTCCTCAACTCTGTTGACCATGGCAGTAATTGGACAAGCGGAGGAGAGTGACGTTAATGGTGAAGATCTTTGGGCAGTAGATGGAGTCAGAATTACGGGCAAAGGTGGCTTCGGGAGGTTGGTGATAGAGAGGCGATGGAGAAGCTCCGACAGAGAAGCACGTGTAGAGGCGCTCCGCTGCTGTCGATCTTTCCTCAAGAAGAATCTATCGAACAACAAAGAACACAGTGTCTCATCTCCGGCGGAGGACGCCTTCTTGTCTTTGCGCCTCCACTCGTGCTTCTCCACTGTCATCGTTGGAGCTAAAGCTTTTTAAAGAAGTGAGGTTGGTGGTGGAGGGGCGGTGGTCAAGGAAGCGGAGAGTGTGAGAGAGAGAGAGAGAGAGAGAGAGAGAGAGAGAGAGAAGGGTGGTGGTACCTGGAAAATTTTTGTTGATGAGAGGGGGAAGAGGGAAAATTCCCGAAAAATACCTAGAAAATTTCTTTAAAAACCAAGTTTGTATTTTGTACACATTATTTTAATCCTATTCTACATTTCACCAAACATGGGATAATATTTAAATTAATCTAATCCAATCTCATTCAATTCAATTCAATCCAATCCAACCAAATCTCATATAAATAATTCAATCCTATCTCACGCACCAAACAAGTCCTAAAAAGGTAACTTCTCAAACTCGTAATTTATGAAAATAAGGATAAGTACATGCACAATCAATTACATAAAGATTTACCACATAATCCAATAATCCAGACTAGGTCATTGATTTAGTTTACAGGTTTAGTGATATACCTTGAATGGATAATTGATCTTGAGCACATAAATCTCCCCAACAGGTATATCAGATCTCTCAAACACATATCTCCTCTATATAATCCAACCAATATGTGAATAAAAAAAAAATGGAAAGATCTATGAAAGAACTTGGATTGTAACTCCATGGAATACACACTGAAAGTAGCAAGTACAATGATTAATTTGGCATGAGAGAATGAATCTGCTAACCTTGACAGGCGTCATGCTAAAAGTTGAAACATAGAGATTTAGCAGCTTCTTTGCCATTTCATTTTTCAATCCTATAGCCACGTCCTTAAGTAAGCAATACGATAATAAAGCATCAATATCAATAAAGGAATGTAAGGAAAAGAGAAGACAAGGAGGATAAAATATTTGTTCATCTATGCATTCATACTGATATACACTTACATGAAGCTTTGTCCTGAAAGCCACAGGAGAAATATGAGATTCTTCAGCATCTTTCTCCACCTTCATAATCTCATCAGTGTTAAATAGAGAAACATTTGGAATTGCATAGGCACATCTGTGCATATTCTTAACAACCACACAGCAGCAATGATATGCACTTCCTCCTTTGACCTTTATAGCTATAACAGACGCCAATTATCAAGGTTATAGTTTAAATATGAATTTACAACAATTATACCAAGCAATAAACCATTAAAAATTAAAAACATGCCACAGCACAGATGCTTCATAATCAAAGTTAACTGAACTTAACTAGACAAAAAAGAAATGAACTGATTAAAATTAAAAGCATGTTAACACCCCTAAAGCAACAATCTTTTTTTTTTTATCTTTGATGAAATACCTTCCTAGACCAGAAACTCCTAAAAGCAACGAGTAAACTAAAGAAGTGCAAGTGCTTAAGAGAGTGCTGTGTCATAGGAAATTGTGTGTCAACCGATCAACAAAAGATGATTCTAAGAGGTACCATAATCCATGGGAATTGTAAAGCCACACAAAAAGGAACATTTCAAAGTTCCAAATACGAAGTTTGAGATATGAGCTTTGCTGAGGTCGATAAGTACTATATGAAATAATTTTGCATAAGAATTTTAAATTAACATGATGTAATGCCCATAAAGAAAATGACAGCACCAGGAAAAAAATAAAATAAAAAAACAATTAACAGAATTACATGGTCTTAAGTTATAACATACAGAACTATACCCTGTGACCTATTTATAAGATAGTTAAAGTGAGAAACAGAACGAAAAGAATTCATGTCATCAACCTAAAGTTTTAAGAAACAAGAAATAAAAGAAAACTTGCTGCATTAAGTTTTCACTATTTGGAATTCTTATTTGTCTAGTCTATTGGTTTACTGCCATTGCTAATTTGTTATAGATACAAGGTTGATGGAAACAGAAAACAACCAGCGGCACAAATTAGAGGGTAAAAAGGCATTAATACACTGAGTCTTCCTCATGCCACCTATTTGACTACTTGAACAATACCTTTTTTCTAACCATCATTATTCTAAACCACAACAGCATATATCATAAACTTAAAGTTTTAAATTCATAAATTAGAGACATCCTAGTATCATCACCATATCACATTGCACAAAATCATGTAATTGACAACAACAACTAACCAAATCATCACATTACCTTCCCAAAGAGATAGACAGTTCCCAAAACTGCTCATGAGCATCAACAACATAAAAAGACAGCGACCCATCTGCATCCACCTCAAAACCTGGCTGCTCCTCAGAATTCAAACCATTTTTCACCTCCTCTGCCACCCCATCAATACCACTAACAAACAAAAACTCAGATGGAATTAGGTATGTTAGAGATATCATTTGGTTTTAGATTTCAAATGTTGGCAAAGCAGTTCATCTTCTACTCAAGCTCATTGAGAGGTCCAACCTTAGTACACAGCATGCTAATTGTCTTAATAAGCCTAGTCATCCTCTCTGCATTACACCACCTTTCCTAGCCTTGGCCCCATTAAGCCTTCATGTCTAAGAATTAAAACAAACTCCGAAACCGGCAAACCATAAGAGTTTGAAGATTTCACCTCTCATGTCACATACACTCATGCTCAAAATGCAATTGTTAAACCTCAGTCGATTACATGATCTACCTCTGCTACTTCAATTCCTGCCTACAGCAAAGGGAAACTGAATATGCTTTTCCCTCATTTGATTGGCTGGGAAAATAGTAAGAAAGCAAATTAAACCTCCAATATATGAGGTAGAGGAACAGGACTGGGGGGGTAGCAGCTATCAAAGAAGGGGAGTATGTGGTTGAACCAGACTTTAACTCTTGAGCTTTTCTATCATAACTTTAAATCCCCTGCCCACTTATTTGTAGGCTTCCCATTCATCAACATAGAAGAGCTCACTGTGGAAAGCTACTTCCTATGTAGTTCCATTACTTCAGTAAAAGTTTATCAATGTTCCATATTATAATGTCAATAACTACTAGGGGTTTCATAGCAAAAGAAGTGCTCAACTCAGTATAAAAATACAAATACCAAGGGCTGACTGTTAAAGTTACTGCATAAACCATTATTGTCCAAGATAATCTAGCGCCTTTTAGTTTCAACTTTAGCACTATTGTCCAAGTGTTGCAATTGATTGTAGTTCCCTACATCTAAGGAGTACTTCCTTCTAACAGCAAAGACCAGCAATGTCGTCACCACTCATAGATCATAGTTTAGATAATATATATACAGCCTTCTCTACATATTTTTATTCTAAAATTTCACAGAGACTCCAAAATAATTTGTCAAACATGTACATGATCTATACAACATGCACAACTTCTATTGTACGACAAGCTCCCCACCAATTTCGACAGAGCAAACATCAATTTGATAGTTCTTCAACTAATAGAAGTCACAATCAAAATGGCTATACCTACAATATTATTATCTAAGACAATAAG
Source organism: Litchi chinensis (assembly GCA_019925255.1). Lineage (NCBI taxonomy): Eukaryota > Viridiplantae > Streptophyta > Magnoliopsida > Sapindales > Sapindaceae > Litchi > Litchi chinensis. The sequence continues at coordinate 29,522,384 of CM034466.1, forward strand.
GCATCATTTGAGCAATTGACATGGAAATTTTCTGAACAATATTCATATAATTGTTCAACATTCACCAAAATCCCAGCACTAAGCAAAATACAGTTTTAAAGGGAAAACCTCTCACCATTCGATGGACCAAAGAAGCCAATGCATGAACAAAAAATTGACAAGTCAAAGTAAATGATTCTATCAGCGAGAAGATGCTACCTGAGAAATCTGTTTATCAGAAGGTTAGACCTCCTCTGTTTTAGGAATTGGATTTGCAGATGCTAACCCAGCTCCAAATGCATGGGATGGTCCAGAGCCAGCGGCTTTGGATGCATTCAAAGCCCCCATCGGGAAAGAGGCACTGCTGCTATCATCCAATTTCATCATTTTCGAAGGTCGATTAATTAATTCTGAAGAATTATGAACCATGCTTGTTTTCTCAGATAAACCAATATCTATTTGCACCCAAACAAGTGACTCATTTTCTTTCTTAAAAATGAAATTTTTCCAAAAGGGTGAGCTAGAAACTGCGTATGACATTAACATTATCAATGCAATCCAACAATATTTGCAATCACAATTCACAAATACTATTGGTTTCAATCATTTACAATTGATTTCGATTCTAAAAATTTGCGTTTAAAAATACAAACAAATAATTAATACCTGATGAAGATGAGGTGATGTACGAAGTTGATGTGGGAGCCGCAGAATCGGATGAAGTCATCGACGGAGAAGTAGTTGGGGACGGCAACCACAAAGAGACAAGTGGATCGAGAGCTAGGAGTTGCCGCACATGGGCTTCGAAACAAGTGCACCAATCCTCTTCGCTCGCTGAATTTATGGTTAGGGTTAGGATTGGGTGTGGCGGAGACAGTGGAGAAGCCCGTTTCTTCGGTGGTGATAGGGTGGTTGTCGTCCACTGAGTGTACTTGGAGGACGAACATTCCCACCCTGTAATCGCTCAGTAGACAAAATCTAAACTATGCGAGGGAAACATGAGAGTGCCTTCCGAGTGTTTGTTGGCCGCACTTCTGTTATCAACTGCACCTCCTTTGTTAATTAATTGAAAAAAAAAATGATAACATTTATTTTCATTAAAGAAATGAGAGAGTATACTTGAGAGAATAACAGCTTTTAACTTTTAAGTTCTATTAGGTGTTAATTAGTCGGAACCATTCATGGTCTCTTCATCTAAGAGTCAATAATGTGCGTAAAAATTTGTGTAAAACGTTGTGGCTATCGATCCTACCCTCGGTGATAATGATTCAGTTGCTGTTGGATATCTATTAATAATATTATTCTGTTTTATTTTTTTATTCTATCCATAAATCATGTATTCTTATTTATAAATGGTTTTTAAATTTTTATTATGATTGGTGAGGCTATCAAATTGCAAGTTTAAACTTTCTTCTCTTTTCTTTCTTTTTTTTCTTTTTTTTTAATCTGATTGTGATGATTCTTAGGCTATCTTTGGGTGATATGTATTAAAATATGATCTTACTTTAAAAACTTTAATTCTTTTTGTAGTAAAAAATATTATATGAAAAAGAAATAATAATGATCATTTGAGTTGAAATTTTAGAATTTCGATGAGCTAGTGAGAGAGAGTTCGTTCATGAGGAGAGAGGGTAGAAAAAGGAAAGAAAATGAAATAAAAAAAGTTATTATAATTGATAAGGAGAGGGAATAAGTAAAAGAAGAGAAATAGATGTTGGAATTTGAATGTATGATAACTTGTATTTAATCATTAAGGGAGTATTTAGTATACTATATTAGATTAGATTACACTAAACTAAATTGGATCCCATTTTGGTGTATAATAGGATTGTATTTGTTACATTCAATCAATAATATATTTTATTAATTAAAAAATATTTTCATTAATTTGTTTCAATAAGATCAAAATATTTTTAGCTTTTATTAAATAAAATTATATTCAATAATTTTTATACGAATATATTTTAAATTACATATCAATAAAGTAAGTAGTATTGTAATAGTAAGATTAAAATTAGATATAAATGTTGTCTACAAAAATAATATTTTAAGTTAATTTAATATTTGTAAATAAAATAATCAAATTTTGATAAATTAAAAATACAAGAAAATCTAAAACCTATTGAAAAGTCAACAAAAACATAAAATTACATTATTATAAATATAATAATTAAATTTTAATAAATAAAAAATTTAAAAAAAAAAAAAAAATTCCCAAAAAAAAAAACAAAATTGGAAAGATTTGATCATCAATCAATGAATTAATTTATTAAAAAATATAAAATTAAAAAAAAAAAAAAAGAAAAAAGAAAAGCCACCTTTTGACAAAACATCTTCCACAAGAGTCAAACCAAGAAGCATTGTTTTGGCTGAAACCCACCTTCCAAGTGGGTTTCTTTTAAACGGTTATTCTCCTATTTGCAAGCACTGTGCAACTCAATCATTCCAATCCGACTTAGTGCCAAATGCTGGTTTTGATTATTGAATTGAATCTGGCCCCATAACCAGTCAACCAAACACAGCCGAATTGATCTGAACCATTGATAATCTCTTCATCCAAGAGTCAATATTGTTTGTAAGAATTTGTATAAAAAATTGGGGCATATATATATCCTTTCTCTCCCTCGTTAAATTCATTTATTTTCATTGTTTTAGATTTAGTCAACATCGACCAGTGTTTAACCAATAGCCTATTTACAGAATGTGTATATTGTATATTAGTAGCATTATTTATACATTGCTAAGTAATGACTAACATTATATGTATTTCGAAGGAATTTTATATATAATAAAATTTAAATATAAGTGTTTAACAACAATAATATAATTCTTAAAACTAAATATTTAAGTATATCAAAATAATAATAATAATGTTACTTTACAGTATTTAAAAAAAAGAAAAAGTCATTCTACTTCCCCATTACGAAGTGGGTAGAAAACAAAATTCTCTAATTTCTTTAACAATTAAAAAAAAGAAAGAGCAATTAAAATTTGAAAATGAAAAGAATGGGAGTTGGTTTAATTTGTTATTTTGGGTTCAAATTCAGCAATATTCATATTCAAAACTTCATATTCTCAATTAAATTAAAACTCAAAGATGTAAATACACTCATACCTTAAGGGATAAGTGTACTTTGCCTCATTATTCATGGTTCAAGTCCACCACATGTATTTATCAACATGTATTAAACTTCAATAGATTTTGATAGAGTAGCAATCTCACAATGTTATATGAGTAGCTTTTTGCACTGGAGTTGGATGTTATAGAGGGGTTGATTTTTAGTATGCCGACTTTGAACAAGCTTCGTCAATCTACTTTTAGAAACCTAGTAACTTGTATCCTACACAAATTAAATAAAACAGCATGAGTGATTTTGACAATGGGATAGTGATAGTCAAAGACACTCTAACGCTCAAGTGAGAATGAAAAATATGGTAAATAAACAAAACAAGTAAAATAACAATAAAAGAATCGTGATGTTGTTCGACGTGTTAGTATAAAGAGGTAGAATAACTATAAATGATAATCAGGTCCTTTTTATGTTCGTGATTCTATCAAATGGGTGAATGGTTGTCCGACATCGAGGGGGTCATTGTCCTTAGTGGTTGATAGTCGGAATTCCTTTAAAGTTATGATGAATGATTATGAGAGTATTGGGATGATCTTGACGTAGTGATGGTGTTAATAAGTAATTAGATTGTATGGAGAGATTAGAGCAAAGTAACAATATGAGAGAATTGAATGTCTTTCTTCCGGTGGCTTTCCCTTTTGATAAAGGGTAGTAAGAGCCGTTGGGAAAAGATGAAAGGGATCAAGAATCTAGGGATCCCTTTCCCTTTTAGTTCGTTGCTAAATTATTACCCAAAGAGATTATTTCGTTGTTGGTTGCTTTCCTTATTTGCATATGTTTCCAATATTGAATCTAAGTCACTATAGGCAACTTCTTTTATGGGTTATGAGCTAATGACAATCATTAGTAATAGGCTTTTGGGCTTTGCATAAGATGATCGACATTTGAGTGGCGATATTACCACCCCTTAAAAATTGTATGTACATCCTATTTGTTTGGGCACCCCATTATTATTATTATTATTTTCAAAATATGATTTTATAGGCACACCACTCTTTATGCCAAATATGTCCTTTCCATTAATTTAAAAAAATTATATATTACAAATAAGAAACAATTTCACTTTAGTCCCAAAATATTCCAACTATCATAAAAAATTAAATAAGATTAATGTGTTGTTTTTTATTTTAATATGTTTGAATATTTAAACAAAAAATCTGGAAAATCTAAAAAATATTCAACCTATTTCCAGATCTTCATCTTTTTAAATCAAGCTATCATATCAACCTCTAACCACAAAATCACCTCTCCCTGAATTCTACAATTTGAACACCAAAGAAGTTGCTCTCTATTTTGAAGAATGGTTCAAATCCCACATCTCAATGCTCTTTCATTGCATCTCAACATCTTAAATAGCCATAACTATGGTCCTTGCCTACTTCTCCTTCATTGTCCGTTGCTCTTTTTCCTTTCCCTTCACTCATCACCTGACCACACTCTCCACTTCTCTTCCTTTCTAGCCAAAAACCTCTCCTCCTCCTTTGACAACAACAACAATGTCATCTCTCTCTGATGATATCCTACAACCACCTTCGTTTGCAAACTCCAGCGACTGATCACCATTCAATCCAATAAGATGACTTTGATTTCCACCATATTGTCTCCTTCGACAGTCATATGTTCATCTCTCCTCTCTTGTACGCTGATTCTCTATTAACATATCAATCAATCACCGATGGTTTAGGTTCAAGTTTGGGTTCTGGTTTAAGTTCTCTCTTGATTCTCTATTGTTCAAAGACGAAACCCAATTCTCCTGCTTGCAGTTTGTTGTTGATGAAGCTAGATTCATATCTATTCCTTAAAAAACTTGTCTCTTGATAACATTAAAATATACATTTTGTACCCATTTACCTAACCTTTATGATGAATATTTGAGTAAATCATTTAGTTATTTAATGCTTTTATAGTATTTCATTCAAGTGAGTCATGGGGATGTAGAGAATTAAATGACAACTTTTCGAGGAAAATTCAAGCAATTACTAAAGTCAAGGGCATAATTGTTATTTTAGAGATTTATTGGGCAAAAGAGTAATTAAAGAGGAAGTCAAGGGATTAAAGCATTATTTGCATTAAGACACTATAGCAGGTTGGGGTGTAATTCAAGTTTGTAAGTTTACCAAAGCTAAAAGTGGACAAGTGAAGCTATGATGTCCCTCATTTGAGTTTTGTACTGTAGAAGAGATTTATATAAACAATGTAAATTGAATGTGCGAAAATGCCCTCATTTGAGAAATAATAAAGTTATTAAATTTTTCGAAATCGTATAATCAGATTTTAGTAGAATTTTTGAATGGATCGAAAACAGATTTGAATCCGAAAGGTGACATGATGATTTATCAATGATATGAGATGAAATTTATGATTAAAAGACATTCAAAAAGGGTTAGAAGTGAATGGAATAATTTATTTGCATGAATGGTGAATTTTCATAAAAATTAGTATGCATACCATGGAAATATACAATCAAAGGAGGGCAAAATAGTCAAAGAAATGTAATGGCATGGCATGTAATTATGTAACAAAGTTGAACGGCAATTATACAAGTGCATGAAGCCTATATATGTTAAGAAGAGTGAAGAAAAATCTAGATAATGTGTGAGAAGTGGGGGCAAACGAGGGAGAAAAACAGAGCAGGACTAGCAGCCTTCTCAACCAAATTTTCCACCATTTTTGAAGGTTAATTAAGCCATCAAAGGTTGATGAACAAGTCTAGGAAGATTCCTAAGCAAGATCAACCCAAAAAGAAGAGGTAAAATTGAGTTTTGGATTGAAAATTTTGAGTGAAAACTATCCACGATGCAGTCCATGGATAACCCTTGATGTTGATGAGTTTTCCATAGTTAAATTCAAGGTTTTAAGGCATAAATCAAGTGGAGAAGCAAGACAAAACATCAAGGAACATTTGGTAAGTGATTTGGTTAAGAAATAATGGGAACTAAATTGGTTTGATGGTGATTAAGTGATGAAAAAATTCTGCTGGAAATTTGATTGTAGTTGTAGTTGAATTCTTCTGTGACAAGTTTAATGATATGTTGACATATGTGTTGACATGTAATTTGGCTATGATAGGGTGAGATGATGTGAATGAAATATGAGTGATTTGGTATGAAATATGGACTGGTTTGACGAGCTGCATGAGAGTTTGATGAAGCTAATGTGTTTGAATTTTTGCTTGTGTATTCGGCCAAATGGAAATTTATTGCTCTAACTTAACTTGCTGCCATTTAATGAATTTACATGCTTAAATGTATGTTGGAATGATGGCTGTGATGCTAGAAATATGAAATGAAAATGTGGTATGCATGATTTGGTGTATTTGGCCAAAGGAACAAAAGTAGAGTGTGTGTTGTCCAATTTTATCCATGATGTTTTATGATAGTTTATAAGGGCTGTTAGGGGCTGTGTAAGTAATGAAAATTATCTAAAAATGAAGTGAAAAGGTTGAGCATAAATATGTGTAATTTAAGTCAAGAAACGATGAAATTCGAATGTGTAAATTGCATTAGAGATTAGAATTAAATTAGGGGCAGCTTGTATGATGAAGTTTAATGTAGAAATGGAATGAAGTTAAGTTAGAATGCATGTAGATTCGGCCAAGGGTGGAAGAAAATGTTAACTAAATGTTTATGTAATTATATTAAAGAATTTGATGAATCTATATGTGTCTAAATGAAAATGAAATGAATGAAATTGAATTGAAGTGCATGCTAGATTCGGCCATCAAGAAATGGAATCGAAACTATGTTTTGATGTTGGAATAACAATGTGCAAACTAGAAAAGTGTTATGTTGTAGTGGTTTAGATTAGAATTTGATGTTGAATCCTTAAAAATTAAAATGCGCCCAGTAGGTGAAAACGAAGCGAAAAGAATCGAAAGAGAATTAGGGAAGCGTGACTTAGAGATTAACCAAGCCAAGTGAATGTAAACTTTTTCTTAAAATGTTAAATGCGTTTTGGAATAGTTCGAAATGTTTTATGAATGTTTTATTACTTATTTAGATTAATCTTATAATGAATAATGTTATGTTTTAGATATTGAAAGTAAGTTATTTAATCTCATTAGTTTATGAAAATCTTATGATTTAGAAGTTTTAAAGTTAAAGCTTTATAGTTTTATGCCTTTGAAATTAGAAATCAAATTTAGAATTTTTAGAGGGAAAAGGTTTTCAAATGCTAATGGCATACCCAGTAAAACAGATCTAAGATCTCAGACACAAATTCAGATACAGATTCATATTTAGACCCGACCGATATACCTCATCTTGTATGGCAAGTTTGTTGGGAGGGCGAGTCCTACTAACTTCGGGGCGATAAAGTTCGAGTTGAGTATGTCGAGTCGCCCTCTACATATGTGGGGTGTTGTCTCCCCCCATGTTTGCGATATAGCATTCCGTTGCGTGATTGGGAGATGTCTCAGATAGATTGGTCACAATGAGCAGTGCTAGATAGTCATCACGTGACTTAGACATTGCAACATTAGTCGTTAGAATTGTCACATGGAGCGATGCTAGTTTAATCTCCATGTGATTAGATTTCTGGGGATTTTCATTGGTTCAAATTTTAGAAAAGAAAAGCTTTTAGAAATGAGATTTTAGAAAGAAAATTTTCAAAAGATTTTGAAAGTTATTATGATTTAAGTTTTATAAAGTTTAAGTCAAAGGAAAAGATTTCAAAAGTTTGTAGTTTCTGAAAAGAAAATTGTTTTAGAATAAAATTCTTTTCTAAAAAGGTTTTCCTCAGGAGGTAAATTTTAGAAGAAATGTGTTAGATTGAAACCTTAAGCACTCACTGAGCTCTCGTGGCTCACTCTACTTTATTTCATATTTTTTTTCCAAAAACCTCCCCAAATGTAGGTATAGGAAATTAGGGCGCACATTCTCCTACTCTTGAGTGATGGGCCAGAAGGAATGAAGATTCTGTGAAGTCATAATATGCATGTTTTGATTTTGAAGAAATTGATGATATGTATAGAGATTTTGTTGGTAAATAAATTTATAAGTTATTTGAATTTTATGATGTGTAAATGAGTTTCTTGCTTATTTTGTATATACATACATACATATATATATATATATATATATCTAAATGTGTTTGTTAACATTTGATGAGAATGATTGGGATTTTATGTGTGAAATGACCCGAGGGCTGGAAGTGGAGAAATGATGATTTTAGAAGTGTATAATTCTTTATGAACACTTTTGTAGGGTGGTATAGTCGAAAATACAACCATTATATTGCCAAAATTTTTATAAAATCATTTTGTAAAAGATTTGATAAAAAAAAAAAAAAATTTACCACCATTTCCGCAATATAAGAATTTATAAAGGAGTTTTTGAAAAAAGTCAACAGTTTAGCTTTATAGGAACTTTCCAGCTAGATTCAGATATCCACTAAAGTGCTATCATAGGGTTGTTGGTGGGCTTCCTAGTGTACAATAGTAGCTATAGAGTTCGAGGCTCGTCAAAAGCATAAGATAGACTTGCAGATTGCAAGTGCATGAAATGTATGGTTTTCATTCATAGGCCTAGTGAAGGTCGAGGCGTGTATGTGAAGCTTAACCTCTCAGTCATTAGCCTACCTTGTATGGTGAGACAAGCTTGAAATGCTCTCATGAACTTCAACTATTCAAGTGTCAACCATGGGCCTATGTCATGGATTGCGATCATGGTCCAAGATTGAGGTAGAAGGGAATCCAAGAGGAATTAGGCAAGAGTGCATGGAAGGAAAGTTGAAAAATCGATTTAGGTAGTAAACGACACATGTCAATAGCCATGCAGATTCTTGCAACTTCATGTCTCAAGTTTGAGGTCGCCATAACAAGCTACGATAAGGTGACAAGTTTGTGTTACATGTTTGAATAAGCATATTGAAGTTGCAACAATGTCACGAATTGGTGTCGCTCGCGATAGGAGCTTGAAACAAATTTAATTCCTAGATTCTCGACATTAATGGCAAGATCAGAATTTGTGTTAACTCTTAGAGAAATTATAGTTCCAGCCCAAGTTGTCCCTTCAAAATAGTCAAAAGTTCTCAAGGCTTAAAATATAATTCAAAAAAGGGAGAAGAGCAGTAGAGGGAGAAGAGAGAGAGCTCCGCATAAGGTGAGGGTTTTGCCTTCTACTACAATTTTTCAGCAATAGTCTTTGGAGCTTTTGAGTAGTCATCAACAATTGAAGGTACGAGGGTCGCAACATATTAGAAGTCGATTTAGAGGGTCGAATATGACCTTAGAGACGAGGGGATCATACCTATTCAATAAGATTTTCTTTATGCTTTATTTTTAATTATTTAAATATGTTGTTGACTCTTGTTTTTGTTATTTTAATGATGATAAACTAAATTCTCACGTCTAGACTACAATGAAACTTAACCATGATTTTAATTTATTTAATGATTCAGAAATATTTTATAATTGATTTTTATTTTTGTATTCTATTTTATTAGTGGTTAATGCTAGTTGATTAATTTGAATCCGTTAATTGATTCTGATACTATCGGAAGAAGTGTTATGAGACTAGAACCCTATAAAATAGCATAATTCATATGAGATAAAGATATAGTCATATGGTTGTATAATCATGTGAGAATAATCTGAACTTAATAAACTAAGATTAGTTAATCTACATAAAAATATAGTCAGATTAATTAATTTGGGTAGGTGCTTGACCATTGAGAGAGACCAGTAAAAACTACTTTTAGGGAGGGGAGAATAAATTAAATGATATGGTTAAGTGAAGTTGTATGGTTAGATACTATTCAACTGCTGATTTCCCTTTAGTTTAATTGTTAGTTTAATTTCTTAGTTTTTATTTCTTAAATCAAATCAGTTGTTTCAATAGTTTGGATAAGGTATGGTCTTGATAAGGTTAGTACTTAACTAGATTTGGACAATCCTCGTAGAAATGATGTTCTACTTATTATTATGTTACTTCTGGACCGTGTATACTGGCACAAGTTTCTACTGTAAATATCTAATATTGTGTTTTGATTAAAAATATTCCATCATTGAAATTAATTTATAAAAAAACACTAGAAAATTGTCATTATCCTCGAGTTCTGATCTATACGTACATGTTTACACATTTTGAAAAAAGGGGGGGGGGGGGGGGGGGGGGGGGGTGTTGGGTTTATGGAAAAGGGTTTGAGAGGTTATGAACTGGTATGTGATGATTCGGGTTCAATCTCTGGGGGAAAGAGAGGTTGTTGGTGGTGAACAATCTTGGAAATTAATGGGATGAAGTTTGGGTTCAAACATTGAAGATCTTCTTTTTTTTTTTTGTGGGGTTTTTTCTGGCAACATTAATTTCTTTAATTTTCTGTTTTTGAATTTTGAATTTTTTCATTTTTAAGATTTTAATTAAAGATTTAAGATTTTCTTGAAAAATTATTTTTCTGTGTCAATGTGCAAATATGAGGTAGTTCTTATGTATATATATATATTTTTTTAATACAAGGTTTTGTGTAATTTGTTCTTTAAAAAATTATGTTACTTCTATAATAATATTAATGATTTGAATTAAGGATAATATTGGAACTTTAAAATATATACAAATTTGGGTTGTACATATGGTTTTAAAGGGTGGAAACATGGTCACTCCCGACATTTCAGTTCTTCGATTGGATTGCTGACTTGGGCTTCTAACGTCGCTGGGGCCTGTTAATTGTTACCACTACAGGTGTAATGTTTAGGGTTTTGTTGAAATCTAACCTTTTTTTACTGACCCTGTTGAAAATTAACCTTTCAGTTATGAGGTTATTCAGATGGATATAATTTTGGACAAAAATGCCCTTAACAATACAATTAATTACACTGACCCACCCTTTCACTAACTCTCTCCCTTTCAAATTTTTTCCTCTCATTCTCTCACTAAAATTCTCTGACCCATTTGAAATCCCGCCTCCCTCTCTTCTTTTTCTTCTTTTCTTTTTTTTTTTTGCTGAGTTGGATCTGGGTCGCGAACCCAGAAGATCTGGTTCTGGGTTCGTGACCCAGAACCATATGGTTCTGGTCGGCGACGAACCCGCCGACCAGGACGGTTCTGGGCTTGGCGACGAGCCCAGAACCAGACGGCTCTGGTCGGCGACGAACCCTGGTTCGTCGCCGACCAGAGCCATCTGGTTCTGGGTCGCGAGCCCAGAACCAGATCTGGTTCTGGGTCGCAAACCCAGAACCAGATCTGGTTTTGGGTTCGACCCAGATCTGGTTCTGGGCTCGTGCGACGAGCCCAGAACCAGACTGCTCTGGTCGGCGACGAACCCCGGTTCGTCGCCGACCAGAGCAGTCTGGTTCTGGGTTCGCGACCCAGAACCAGACGGTTCTGGGTCGAACCCAGAACCAGATTTCTTTTTTTTTTTTTTTTTTTGTTTGTTTATTAATGTTGATGTTGATGAATTGTGGATGTTGATGAATTGTGGATGTTGATGAATTGTATTGATGATGTTGATGAATTGTGGATGTTGATGAATTGTATTGATGATGTTGATGAATTGTGGTTGATGATGTTGATGAATTGTGGGAGATTATGGATTTTGATATTGAAGGAATGGGAGGGATAATTTTGTTTAAAAAATAATAATAATGCCAGTTTTGATAATTCAGAAAATTAAGGTGTAATTCTGTAATTTTAGAAAATATCTTTAATTACAAAATAACCCCAAAAATTACAAAACAACCCCAAAAAACGCCTTTATGTTAAATATTATAATTATAAAATAACCCCAAAACTTTATTTAATTACGAAATATATGTAATTAAACATTCAGGTTGGAATCAAAACCTTGAGGTAGGGATCCCAACTTTGAGGTTGGGATCAAACCTCAAGATGGATTCCAACATCAAGGGATGATTCCAACCTTAAAGTAAGGATCTTAACCTCTAGGTTGGGATCCAAACCTAGAGGTAGGGATCCCAACCTCAAGGTTGGGATCAAACTTGGACGGATCCCAACCTTAAAGTGGGGATCCCAACCTCCAGGTTGGGATCAAAACCTGGAGGTGGGGATCCCAACTTTTAGGTTGGGATCAAACTGGAGGTATGGATCCCAACATCAAAGGATGATCCCAACCTTAAAGTAGGGATCCTAACCTCCAGGTTGGGATCCAAACTTGGAGATAGGGATCTCAATCTCTAAGTTGGGATCAAATCTGGATGGATCCCAACCTGAAAATAGGGATCCCAACCTCCAGGTTGGGAAACCTGGACGGATCCCAACCTGAAAATAGGGATCCCAACCTCCAGGTTGGGATCAAACTGCGCCCTTTGTTATCATTAAGGGTATTTTTGTCCATTTGAGATTTTTTTTAATAATAAAAAATTAAAAGGTTAGTTTTGAGGTTGAGCATTTCAAATGGGCTATTTCATACATTTTCTCTAATGTTTAACCTCCAGCGTTCAACAACAATGCTACACGAGTAGCCCGCCTATTACGCGCTTTGCCAAATCTTTGTTTCGTTTATTAACGCAACTGGAAACACTTGCACTTTTCGCATTCTCACTTGATATCTTGATTTTTCAATCCTCTTCCTGGCTTCTATCTTTTGTGATCATCCTCTCCATCTCCACCGTCAATTTTCATGACCCAAAGAACAAATAAACAAGGTGAACTGTTTTCTTTTCTATTATTAATTTGAGCAAGTTACGAATAGTTGGTATATAAATGGCATCCAGCACCATCCGTAAAGCGATCGGTGCCGTGAAAGATCAAACGAGCATAAGTTTGGCGAAAGTGGCTGGTAAAATTGCATCTGACCTTGAAGTTGTGGTTGTTAAAGCCACCACCCATGATGATGAGCCTGCTGATGACAAGTATGTTAGAGAGATCATCAATATGACCTCTTATACTAGGGGTTACGTTAGTGCTTGTGTTGCCACCATTTCCAAAAGATTGAGTAAAACCTAATATATATAGGTGTTTAACGAAATTTCTAACGCTGTGTTTGGAGTGTGTTTGAAATCGCATGGGACATAAATTACTTTTTTTTTTTTTTTCAAGTGTCTAGCTACTGTTGGGATTGGATAGAGCTAGGCGTACCGTGTACAGTAATTTGAATACTACACACACTGGATAAATGAAACCTATATTAAACATGCAAAGAAAAATGATCTTTCAATTCTGTTGGCTGTCTCAACAAATGACAATAGTGTCAAAATCCTAGCAAATGAAATGCAGATGGGATTAGGCTGCTAAGAACAGTGGATAATCATTCATTAGTTGCTCCTGCAACTGTTGAGAACGTAAATGGTATTGTTTTTGTGTTTTGGTAATATCTTTATGGGTATTTTTGAAAACTAACCTATTTTGGATGACCCATTTGAGAAATAAACTTTTTTTTTTTTAAAGCATTGCACATTATCTTTTTTTTGAAGGAAACTGCCCTTACCCCACCCTTTTTTGTGTGTCGGTCATTCTCAAACAAAAAAGTGAGAAAGTGGAGAAGTGAAGGTGACCTGCAAGTTGAGAGATGGCTAGGCGAGTGCAGAACAGAAGGCAAAATAGGACAAGAGAAGAGGTAAGAGAACAATTATGCTTCTTTGAATATTAGTGGAGTCTCGTACTTGTCTCTTTTCTTTCTTAGTTGTTTTGGATTTTTCTTTTCTTTTTTTGAACTTAGTTGTGTTGGGTTTTTATTAGCTATATCACACACTGAACATTGCTTGTAAGGCATCATTGTTAGTATTATATATTAGTTTTTGATAGAATGTAACTGTTCCTTTGGATTCATTTATCAGAAACAAGTTTTCATTTATTTTAATATTTGGGTTTTTTTTGTTTGTGTGTAATTCTAAGTATGTCTTTAAAAGCATCCTCCTTGCACCACTGTTACCAGGTAACTGTAGTTACTTGGTTTTGATATTTATACACTTCAACTTTTGTAATATCATATGTTGGTCAAATTAGTGATATAGTCCACTTATATGCATAGAGGTGTTTACATTTGTTGTTTATCAATTACGTAGAAATCGTGGAAAACATGTTAAGAGTAGTTTTATTTGTTCTTTTTAATTGTTTTTAATATACTTTCTTGGTATTCAAACATAAGGGTGATTTTTTTTTTTTCTTTTTTTGAAAATGGTACTCTATGTTTATTTTTTGAGGTCAAGTTAAATTATTTTTATGCAAGTTATATCATAGTTTTATGTTAACTAAGGGTTTACTTCTGGGGAGAAGAAGCAAGATGGAGACTGTACAAGTTTTCACTTTTTGTAGGAAGAGAGGACAGTACCAAAACTTTTAGTATATCAATCAACCCTTCTTTGTGGTAAAATGCACCATTAAAACGGGACTAAAGTAGTGCTAAGTGATCCAATTTGGGATTTTATGACGTCAATTTCAATTGACCTTAGAATTTCCTGACTATAATATGGTGAGAGAATGTGATGAATTTCGTTGTGCTTTAGGATAGAAAAATTACATGAAATTATTATTCTTCTTAGGTTTTTGCGGTCATAGATTGTCTTCATTAAAAGTCTTGCTTTAATCGTATGCTTTTAATTTGTTTGATACCTCATAATGTCTGTGTGTTTATAATTAAAAGAAAGAGATGAACTAAGAAGAGAGAAACAAGAAAGAAAAAAAATTGTAGTGTATTTCTTTTCTGTGATCTTTTCCAACTGTAACCGAATAATTTCATTACGATTGAATCTCACTTGCATAGAGCTGAGCCTTTCACAAGCTAAAAAGAATGAGCCCTGGCTGAGCTCAAGCTGATATAGAAACTGATGACTTCCTTGAATTGTAGCTCTAGTGACTACCTTTTGTTTTTTTCTTGTTAGATTTGTCCAGAATCCATGCTTCTTTATACATTTGTTTACATGGAAATGATGGGAATTTCACTTTGTCTTTCCTTTTGAGGTTGTGTTTGAGACTACTATGTGGAATTAATCCGATTCTGACTAGATTATTTTTTTCTTGTTTGTTTGTTGGACAAGTAGGTGTAAAATCTACTATGTATATTACAGATGGCCAGATGGGATGAGATATTGTCCCTTCCTGTGCAGAATCCTCCAACCTTAGAGTTTTCTTCTGGTGAAATTGTTTGGTCAAGGGTGGAAGGTTGGCGTGACAAATTAGATAGAGTTGCCTTAATCCCATTTGCTAAGTGGGTGATTTTGTGAGGGGTGAATTTGCGAACAAAGACTGTCCAACAAGATTCCATGTTGAAGCACGGCGTCGGCGGTCTTCGAGTGCATCTTATAAGCCAAAGGTTGATGGTATCCTTAAATATATTCTGTAAGTTCCTGAACTTTCTTGTAGTAGTTACTACGTTTTTTCTTTGTATCTTACGAATTTAACCGATCCACCTTAATCTGTAGGTATCGGTGTTCATTTGGTCCTGATGACCATAGGAAGGGTGGCATTATACGTCCCAGTAGGAATACATATGTCTTAAAGAAGAAAAATGCCGGTCGCCCTGATACTAAGAGAGGGTGCACGTGCCATTTTATTGTGAAAAGATTAATTACTAAACCATCAGTAGCACTTATAATATAAAATGATGATAAGCATGTAGATAAGAACGGATTGCCATGCCATGGTCTGCAGGACAAGAAAGCTGCTGGAACACGTGCTATGTTTGCCCCATACATCTCAGAGGTTCTCCGTCTCCGTGTCTTATCTTTACTACATGTTGGGGTCTCTGTGGAAACAATAATGCAGAGGCACAATGAGTCAGTTGAGAGACAAGGTGGTCCATGTAACCGTGATAACCTTTTAACTCACAGGTATGTTTGAAGACAGGAGAGGTATCCGACATTCTACATATGAATTGGATCCGGATGATGCAATTGGCATCGACATGTGGGTTGAAAGCCACCAGAATCTTGTTTTCTTCTATGAGGATTTTACTGATCATGACTCTTTCACATTGGGCATTCAAACCGAGTGGCAATTGCAACAGATGATTTGATTTGGCAATCATAACATTGTGGCTTCCGATTCAAGGTTTGGAACAAACAAACTGAAGGTGTGTCCTTTTTTGGATTAGATGATTACTTGTACTTCTAATTATGTTTTTAGTTCATGATTGCCTTTAATTCCTTTTAAAGCTAATTATGCTTGTCTGAAATTTTAATGTGTAGTATCCTTTGCACAGTCTCATTGTGTTCAATTTAGACAACAAGGCTATCCCAGTAGCCTGGGTGATAACCCCAAGATTTGCTAGTACTGATGTGCATAAATGGATGAGGGCTGTTTATAACAGAATTCGCAGAAAAGATCCTACTTGGAAGTTGGCTGGTTTTATAGTAGATGATCCATCAGCTGATGTGCTTACAATCAGGTAGTCTTTCATCTTAACTAAATTAAATGGACATATGCTATAATTTATCTCTGTATTTTGGTGGAAATTTTGTCATGAAATATATATAGTAGGGCTCAAAGCATCGACTTCTATGATTACTTGATCAATTTGCTTCCCACTAGCACAACTTGGAATCACTTATCCGCTACAACATAAGGCTCTAGTTATTCATTCATATTTTCTTGCTGATGCCCAACCTAATTTGTACTTTGGACTTGAAATTTCTTAATAATTTGGTTTAAGAACCTTGTAAAGAATCTAAATTGTAGGATTGCTAACGTCAAAGGTTAAGTAGGATCAAGTTCAAAGGGATGGTTTTCTGATCATTTTTTTTTTGTGTAATGTGAACTAAGAAATGGCCTCCTTGGTTTGTTTGAATGAGTATGTGAATGGCATGTTACAGTGGTGCAATTACATACTCTACTCTTGTAATGAATAGATCTTGCTTGAACTGAAGTTTTCATCCTTTTTTGTTGTATTATTGTCAGGTATGTCTTTCAGTGCTCTGTATTGATATCTTTTTGTTAGGTCCACCATGCATGGCATAAGAACATAGTAAAGAAATGTTCAGAATCAGATATGCGTGCTGAGATGTTGAGTCAACTTGGACATGCAGTAGATGACATTTGCAAGGGACATGGGACAGTGGATTTGTTTAAGGAATTCATGGAAGATTTTGTTGATAGCTTAGATTTTATGGATTATTTCAAGATAGTCTGGTATCCTAGATTAGGTAAGTTACAGCTTTCAGATGTCCTCTTAGAATAATTTGCTAATGTTGTTAGCTTTTATTTTTCTCTTTTACCAAGATCCCTGAATTTATTTTTCTCAATGGGTTCTAAAGTGAAAGTTACTATGGCATCCAACAAATTTTGGTAGGTAGGACACCTGTGAGATCCAATATTTTAGTTGGGTGGTCTCTAAGGGATTTGTACTATTGATCCCTTGGTTGCAAAGCCAAAGGTCTTACAATCCAACCCATTTCTCATTTTTAAACATCCGTTGAAAAATCCTAGGTTAAGGTCATTGAAGTGGTGAGTCATGTCTTGGTTGGATGTAGCTTCCAAAATACAATAATGCGTTTTCATTATGTTCGAAACATGAACCCATTTTTACTTTTGTTTAGGGTGGAAAATATCATCTGTTCCTGGGAGTTCTCTCTTTGGTAATGCAATATTAGTTGAAAAGAAAATGAAATTTGATCATACAGTTTTAGGAATATGAATACTTACCTTAATTCTAATACTTTTACTCTATTATTTGTTTCCCTGTCAAAACATCTTCTATTTTCTAAAGAAGATTTAAAATAATGTCCTATTGCTACAGGGACTTAGACCACAACACTGAAAACTCTTCCACTTGCCAGTTAGGAGACTAGTGCAGCAATGGAATTTTACCACAATCAGTTGAAGCTAAGGTTGTTGAACGAGAAGAATCGTGGTGTTTATCAACGTGCTGATTGGTTGGTGAATAAGTTGGGTACCAAAGTGCATTCCTACTTTTGGCTGGATGAATACTCCGAGAAAGATGATTTTGCATGATATAAGAAAGATAGTGGGTAAGTGGTTTAACATCTTGGCGGAAAGCATTGAAAATTCCATATTGTAATGTTGTTATAGACAGTAAAAGTGCAAAAGTTACTGACCAGCTTGATGGAGATAAAACTTATATTGTTTAGAACCCTGGTTCACAGTTTGGTACTTCCAATTGTAGTTGGGCTCAAATGCTCAAATACATTAACTGTTTAGGACATTGGTTTTTGTTGTTTAATTTTGGCAGTTTTGTGATACTGGATATTTAACTGTTAAGTCTATTGTAGTCTTGTTGGTTTTATTGGAATTGTTGTTGAAAACTGAAGATTTCACTTGCATTATAGAGTCGGCTCTTGCATTACAGAGGCTAGTCCAAGTTGCAGTAAGCATCTTTGTAATTCACTTGAGTTGTTTGAATCATACACCTCATTGTTGGTCTAATAGACACTATGAAATAGACTCTCATTGTTTTAATATCAAAAATATTGCATTTGCAGGCATGGTTCCTTGATGAAAATGCAAATTATGTCATTTCTGAAGATGCTTGGGAATCTACAACTCCTCAGGGCAATGCCCTGATGATGTTAGACGCAGATAAAATGGTTGTTGCTGTTAATTCTTGCTACTATATGAAGTATCTTGTGTCTAGGTTGTGTCAGTCAATGCGATATCTTGTGTCTAGGTTCATTAGTTCCTACTATATCAAGTATAACTTCTTAATATGTCATCATGTTACGTTTTATTGTAAAAGATTTCATGTGTGTAGTTGCTTGAGTATTCCTACTATTTGAGTTGTGAATGATTGTATTACTCATTGTTGAAATACTCGTTGATCAAAACAATAATTTTTAATGTTATTCCTTTTATAATAGAAGTTAAGTATTTTCTAGATTCTTCTTATAATGGATGTTTAGTCTTCACCTCTAAGCATTGTGAATCCAACCTTTGAGGTTTGATTGAATTGATTAATCAATATGAACTGCTTTTGTGTTAGCTTTTCTTTGTTTTGCTTTACCATGATAAGATGATTTCAAAGTGCACTCCTAAATGTATCACATCATTGACTATGCAATAAATATATAGCTTTGGGAACATCTATGTAACTGTAAAAACCTACAAGTATATAAGCTACTGAGAAATTTCATCACTATTTTTGTATAGCATGACAACTGTCAGACATAACCTGACCAGTCCCTCATAACTATTAGAAATCATCGAAAACAAATATAAATAATTACTTATACATCATTAGAGTAATCATTATTGACTAGCAATGAGAAGTATAACAATCAAGGATGAAAAGGATTTGATCAAGATCAACTACTCTTTTTCAAACATATTTATATACAGACAATCTGCTCATCTCTTAGGTTGGAACCTCATCGGCAGGTTGCTAAGGGCTTTTCTTGCTCTCTTGTTGACACTCACAATATAATTCAATTAGGAAATTAGGCTAATGAATTCAACAATGAAAATATGAACATGAAACGAAAAATAGAAAGAAAATGAAGAGGAAAATGATGACCCCAACTTCCATTATCCAACTTGGGTACTCCCAACAGGAAGGGTTTTAACATCCATTATCCAAGAATTATTGGAAGTACATAAAAGAGTACTTAATTCTCAACCTAGGTACTCCATTCCCAACCTTAGGGTTGAGATTCCCAACCAACTGGTTGGGAATCCCAACCTCCCAACCGGAAGGGTATCAACATCTATTATCCAAGAATTATTGGAAGTACAAAAAATATGACTCAATTCCCAACCTTTGGATTGGAAATCCTAACCCCTGGTTTGGAATCCTAATCGGTCTCAACTCGGAAGTAGTGAAATACCGACCTCTGGTGGGATTTAGGGCGGGATTTCCATCCCTACAGTTAGGATTCCCAATCTGGATTTCTAACCTTTAGGTTTGGAATACTAACCTTCGGGTTAGGAATCCCATCCTACTTCCCGTTGGAGATTAAGAAGTAACCCGAGTATTAGGAATCTCAATCGAAAGATTAAGATTCCCAACCCCAGGCCTAGGAGGTTGGGAAGTAACCTGAGGGTTGGGAATCCTAACCCTGAAGTCGGGAATCCCAACTTAAATGTTGGGATTCTCACCCTAAATCCTACCTCCAGGTTGAGAATCCCAACCTTCGAGTTGGTAATCTCAACCTTGAAGTTGGGAATCTCAACCTAAAGGTTGGGAATCTTAATCCTATAAAACATAAATTTCAAAACAAACATTCTGCATGTAGAGGCTCTAAACAGATGCCATCAAACTTAGCGATCCTTGTCCATTCTGCAAATTTCATCATTCAAATGACATCCATCTACTAACAGAAGTAAAACTTCAAACTCTATCATTCAAATTACATCCATCTCCAAGCATCCAATAAACAAGAAATTCATAATGGTTACAGCTAAAAATTGAAGCTTTAGAATTTCACAAACCTCAAGATGTGAAATTGGAATTTTCCAAAATTCAAGTAGGTAGTCTGGACAAGCTTGAAATCATTAAAATCAACATCACCACAAAATCAAAACTTGAACTATCTACATCATGCACAACATCAATAAACACCAGCCTAGAAAATAAAAACCAAAACTTTAAAATAATAGCAACATCAAATCTAATGAAAACTCCCATCATTCAAGCTAAAATGTAAAACCCATTTAAAACTCATTTAAACAAGCCGGAAAAGCAACAAAAATCATTTAAACAAACCAGAAAAGCAACATAAAAATGGACAGTTTACCAGGTTGTGGTCATGGCGGAGAAGGATGTGGGTTAACTACCGAGTCGTATTGAAATCGATCCAGTCAATTCTGGGTCGACCATCACCAAAGTAGAAGCCAGAAGGTTGAAAAGATGAGTAGAGAGAAGCAAAGAGAGTGTAAATCGGGAACTCAATGAAAAGGGAGTTGAATGATTTTGGGGTTTCAAACCAACTAACTCTTTTGTTATCATTAAGGGCATTTTTGTCCATTTAGGATTTTTTTTTTAAAATAAAAAATAAAAAGGTTAGTTTTGAAGTTAATCTTTCCAAATGAGTTATTTTATACATTTTCTCTATCTTTATAATGGTTAATTGGGTGTTTGGTCAGGTCTAGCAAAGTTGGCCCAAACTCGAAACCAAGGATCTAAATTATAAATTGAATTGGTTTAAGTAACTGATGAAGTAGTTACTTGTAGTTGTAATACAACTTCTGTAAGTGTTTTAATGCATATAAAATGCAGTCACGTAGTTATTTAAAAATTGATAAAAAAAAACCTACAAATATACATACAAAAGGCACAGAGAGCAAAACATAAAACATCATTTTCTTGAGTGAGAATAAAGAACCAAAGGCACTACTCTTACATCGTGATTTGAGGTTTCTTCTCGCTTTGTGATTAAAATCTAACTACTAGTTGAAAAACCAAAGATTGAGACGAATTTCTACTACAAACCAGGTAAATTTTATGGTTTTTATTTTACTGTTTTCATGTTAAAATGCTATATGCATATTGTCATGGTTGATAATTGATGTTTAACATTAGTATCAAAGGTAGGTTTATGTTGTTTGCTAGTGGAATGATGATAAGTTACATGAAACTTACCTTATATATCGAGTTTAAAGCATTTAGAACTTATTTTTTCGAAGATCATGAAGAACTGTAGTTAATACCTGAATATGTTCGTAGTTTTTAAATATTTATAAACTTCTTTTCTTTAAGCGATTATTATACCATTGCATCGAACTTGAAAAGAGCTTTCCAACATATCATATGAGTGATTTGGATAAGAGATGAAAGAGAAAAATGCTTTTAAAGTTTGTTAATAAAAACTGAAATTCCAGAAAAAACGATTCCAAAAGGTTGAAGATAAACAATAACAATGCCACATGGCAGCCAGGGGCAAGGCCACATCATATAGATTACGTGTCAGTTTCTGGTGGAGCCATGTCAAGAGCAAGTGTACAAATCAAAGGAAGCCACATGTTACAAGTTGTGATGCAATCTGATTCGGCCATGTGTATCACCATGTGTCCTAATACGATGAAGACATATTTAACAAGTGTAGCATCATCTAGTGGAGCCATATGTCACCTAGTATAGATGGGCCATATGTTAAGACGTGTGGCCATGCCAAAGCCAGCCACGTGTCGTGCCAAGACCAGAATGCACTGTGCATTTACACTGCACGCGCCATCTAGTGGAGCCACATGTCAAGACGTGTGGCCATGCCAAAGCCAGCCACGTGTCGTGCCAAGACCAAAATGCACTGTGCATTTGCACTGCACGCGCCATCAGTATGCCACGATGGCCAAAGCATCACCAAAACGGTCCTCTGCGAGTGAGGCCGATGCATCGCCACTGATGAAGGTTTTCGACGATCGATTTTTTTTTTAAAAAAATTAAATTAAATTCTTGTTTCATTTATTAGTCTATTAATTTAATAAAATTTAATCTTACATTTAGTTTATTTAACTAAATTGTTTAATATGTTTAACATGACAAATTTTTGTAGATGACCTATTGTGTTATTTATTATTTTACTAATTATGATAAAGAAATCGAAGAAGTCATCAAGATAATTGAAAGTCCTGACATCATCAATATTTCTGATGATTCAGACGATGTTATAGTCATTTCTGATGATGAGGAGGACATCGAGCCTCTAGATTATGTGCCTTCTGATTATTCGGTCGATGTTATAGTCATTTTTGATGACAAGGAGGACGTCGAGCCTCTGAATTTTATGCCTTTTGATTATCTGACTGGTGTTATAGATGACAAGGATAGTGTCGAGCCTCCAGATTATGTGCCTTCTGGTTATCCGACTGATGTTATAGTCCTTTCAGATGATAAGGATGATATCGAGATTATTAAGATAGCAGACGATGATATGGACGTCAATGTCATGGATACTTCTGATGATGAAATGGTTGAGGTGATAGACATCTCATCAGACGAGGAGGATTTGGAGATGACGATTGATTTCGACCAGTATATGAGAGAGTATCATAAGGAGACTGATTCCCGTATCACTCATTTGCATGACTGATGTTATTTTTCTTTTTAGTATCGTTTTGTATATAGTACTTGTATTTATGTTAGATATTTCATTTTATGCATAAAATATGGATACTACAATTTTCTTTATTTATCATTTATAAAAGTTTGTTCTATTCATATTGCTTTTATGTATGACAATATCTATATGGGTGTCATACTTCTATTAAGGAATGACATTAGAACTACTTTGCGTGAATACACTTACAAATATGATTTAATAAATAATTGGAAGTGGATGATTATAGGTGGCTTGACCATCTTTTCGATTCCTATCCAAGAATTCCTTTTTCATATTTATGAATGTATAGTTGTTACAACATTATAGTAAAATGATAGTAGATATGCTAATATAGATATATAAGTATATAGATCATAGGTCTCTAAATATAAATGAATATCATTTCAAGAAATGGCTTCAACTTTAAAGAATATCATTGTTGAATTCAACAAGGGAGAGAAATTAAATGGTGACAATTATGATATTTGGTACCAAAAAATTCAATATATTCTCGAAGAGTAGGATGCTCTTAAGACTACCTTAACAAACATTATGGTACTGTCCCAGTCAAGTACATCTGCTCAAAATAGAAGAGACATAAAGATCTATCATACTTGGAAAAAGAAGAATAACATTATTGGGATTATGATCCCGAGGAGCATGGATGATGATCTCATATGCATGTATGAAGATTTTGAGACTATCCAGGACATGTGGATAGCCCTAAAAGACAAGTATGGTGGTACTTCAACCACTAAGCTGAGGAGACTTACCATCAAGTTTGATACCTATAGGAAGCGCCGGAATCATACCATGAGACAACACCTTAGGAAAATATCAAACATGATTCATGAGCTCAAGACTGCTGGGCATAATCTCACTGATGAGCAGTAAGTATATGCTGTGATCCAGTCTCTTCCCTCCAACTGAGAGAATATGAAGATCAACATGACTTATAATGACAACATCAAGACATTTAATGACATTTCGCATTATGTTGAATTAGAAGATGAGCATTTAGAAGCGGCTAAGGCTTTCTAATCAATTTTTCATAGCTGAATCCAATAAACGTAAAGGTTTAAGTTTTAGGTGTAAGGCTTGGAAGAAGAACTTCAAGAAAGGGAATGGAAATTCGAAGTTTAAGAAGAATGAGATCGAAAAATGCAAGAAAGGCAAGCGCACTAAGTCTAGGAAAGATAGAGCTAAAATTACCTATTTCAACTATAGCCGATTGGGCCATTTTGCTCTTGAATGTACTGAGTAAAAGAAGAAAAATATACAACATTACTTTAACGCATTTAATCATGCTTATGTTTCTAGTTCGGTATTACTCATTGAATCTCATCCTCTGTGGATTATAGACTCAGGAGTAATCGATCATGTAATTAGAGATCGAGGAGCGTTTATGGAGTATCGTTGAATAAATCAAAGATCAAGATGGATATATATAGAGAACAACTCACGTGTTGAGGTGAAGTGTATTGGCACTTGCAAGTTTGTTTTTTATGGAGACTAAGTACTCTATCTTTGTGATGTATTATTTTCTACTGATATTCGATGAAATTTGGTTTCTATACCAGTACTTCTTGAATTAGGATATGTTTTAAATTTTTATAGTGATTGTATGAATATTTATTTGGATTTTGTTAGGATTCGCACTGGATACTTATTAGATAGTTTTATTGTATTAAATACCGAGATAAACGGTTATTATGATGATAATGATTGTTTTTCATTAATTGCTTCTTTTGACATTGCAAATGTTGATGTTAATACTTAGCATGCTAGACTACGGTATATCGGCCAGGATCAAATAAATAGACTGGCCAAAGAGGGATTTTTAGGTTCTCTTAATAAGATAGATTTACTTATATGTGAAAATTGTTTAGTATAAAAAACAACTAGAAAACCATTTGGAAAAGAAATTAAGACTAAGAATCTATTAGAGTTAGTTCGTTTTGATATATGTGGAAATATAAATGTTAGAGCTAGAAGTGATACTTTATATTTTATAACTTTCATAGATAATTACACTTGTTATGGTCATATTTATTTAATCTCCCATAAATTTGAGATATTAAATTGTTTTAAATTATATCTAAACATGGCGGAGAATCAGTTAGATAAAACTGTCAAAGTCCTACAAATTGATTGAGGACGAGAATACCTCTTAAAACAATTTGAGATATTGTGTCAAGAGAAAGGTATTAATAGATAATTGACCATTCTCAGGACTCCGTCACAAAATAGTGTAGCGGAAAGAAGGAATAGAACTTTATTAAAGATGGTAAAATCTATGATGACCTAAGCAAACCTCCCAATATTTTATTGGGGAGATGCACTAATAACAACTACTTGTATTCTAAATAGGGCCCCTACCAAGTCAGTATCTTCTACACTCTATGAATTATGGACAGGTAGAAAACCTAATCTCACTCATATGCGACATTAGGAATACGCAAGATATGTACATGACTTATCCAGCAAATATAGAAAGTTAGGTGTTAGAGGAAAGAAATGTGTCTTTATTAGATACTCTGAGCACTTGAAAGGATATGTATTCATAGGAGAAAATTTAGATGGAAGTATAAGTAGATTGGAGTCACATGACATGAATTTTTTAAAGAATGAATTTTTTGCCAGGAGTGAAATTGAAAAAGATTTTCAATTTTACGAATTGAGGTAATCATATGATGTTGTGCATTCGAATACTCAACTAGAGGAAGATAGAGAGTTACATGGATACTCTATCCTTAGTGGAAGTGATAAAGCTATTGAGAGAGCTCTTTATTTGTTCCTAGTGGGAGTATAGGAACTAATGAATTAGTACCCTCAAAATCTTTAATTCGTAGAAGCAACCATAAAACTGTTCCTCGTTGTTGATTTGAGATCGAAGAGAAAGCTTTTATGCTTGATTCACATGATAGTGATGAACTAAAGAATGTAAATGAGACTCTCAACTCATCTACTAAAGAATTTTGAATTAAAGCTATGCGAGAAGAGATGGAATCAATGAAAAGTAACTACGTTTGGGACTTAATTGACTTACAATCGGATCGGAAAGCTATTAGAAACAAATAGGTTCTCTGTATCAAGTGTAGGGCAGACGATTCAATAAAAAGGTATAAAATGCGATTAGTAGCAAAAAGATATACTCAACAAGAAGATATAGACTATAAAGAAACCTTCTCCCCTGTAGTAAGACTTGCTTCAACTCGGCTTATATTAGCTATCATCATACATATGGACCTGGAATTACATCAGATGGATGTAAAGACAGTTTTCTCAACGGAGAACTGGAGGAAGAAATTTACATATAGCAGCCAATGAATTTCGTTTCAAAAAATTAAGAGCAAAAGGTTTGTAAGCTCAAAATATTTATTTATGGTTTGAAATAATCCTTTGGACAATGGTACCTTCATTTCCATGAGGTGGTAATATCTTATGGATTACAGATGACTGAAGAGAACCATTATACATATGTTAAATGGGTTAAAGACAAATTTATAATTTTGTTTTTATCTGTGGACGGTATTTTAGTAGTCAGACGTGAAAAGGAGTTTACGATGACCATAAATGAATGATTATTTTCAACTTTCGAGATAGAAGACATGGGAGAAACTGCTTGTATTTTATGAGTTAAAATTAACAAGATTGTTTAAGGAGAATTCTAAATTTATCACAAGAGCCTTATATTAAAAAAATTATGGAACGATTCCATATGACTGATTGTAAGCCTATAAATACTCTTATTTCAAAGGGACAAACTCTTAGTCTTAAAATGTACTCTAAGACTCCACAAGAGCGTGAAAGAGTGCAAAGAGTTCCTTATTCTAGTGCTATTGGAAATCTCATATAAACTATGATACACACGAGGCCTGATATTTGCTATGCAGTTGGATTAGTTAGTAGCTATCAATCCAATCCTAATAAGAAATATTGGATCACTGTGTAAAGAATATTAGTATATCTGAAGGGGACCATAGACTACTTTATATACTACCAAGGTGGTAACATGTGTTTGGTTGGGTATACAGATGTTAACTATAGAGGTGACTTGGATGAACGAAAATCTACTTCAAATAATGCATTTTTGCCCAACCAATGTGCTATCTCTTGGAGTATGAAGAAATAGTATATATTGTGTTGTCCACTGTGGAAGCTAAATTTATAGCATATTCAACAACAGTCCAAGAAACAGTGCAGCTTAAGAGGTTTTTATGAGATTTGAATTTAGAAGCTAATGTGGAGAAGCCGGTTACCATTTACTGTGATAGTCAGATAGTCATTGCTTATACCAAAGATGCAAAGTATCATAGTAAATCAAAACACATGGAGACTAAATAAAATTTTGTCAGAGATATAGTGACAAAAAAAATGTAATTATCAAATATATATCTACACATAAGATGATTGCAGATCTGCTCACAAAAACTGTGACAAGAGATATATTTACATCACATGCTAGGTTTTTAGGTTTGTGTAAATTGTAGTGTTGTAATTGTCACATTGAACTATATCTATATATGAATAAATATGTTAGATTTATTACATGATACTAGCACATATTCGTTTCATTCCAATTATATAAAGTATGTTATCAAGTTGAAGATGATATTCTTACACGCACAGTTGTTTTAGTTACCAGGATGGCAAGCCAAGATAAGACACATATTTTAGATAATAAACTGAAGGTTATTCTCTCAAGGACTTAGAATATATGAATTATCACCTTGGGCATAGCCAACATGAGGTTCTACACCAAAAATTAATAATAAAATCACTCGTGATGTATCCCCACCATCATGAGAACTTAATTAAACCAAATATAAGTTTCTTGATAATAAGCGCTTAGAAAGTGAGCTTCTTTAGAAACTCAGGTTAAACGTTAGAAGAACATCTAAACTAATATCTGTACAGTGAATAATCTAAATACAATAGAAATACGTGTCCTTATTGAAGAGCAAGATTCACTGTAACATATGTTTTATATCGTGTGTGCTTATAATGACCGACATGGAAAATAAGTTAATTTATCCTTAATTTCTTATTGTATAAGTTCCATTGAAGTTTGTATAAACTTTTACCAATGTCCTCAATGACTATTCACTATGTCTCAAAGTAACGGAGTGATGCTTGTATTATTAATATGTCTTCTATGGCCATGATAATGCGGCCTATGAGACATTTTTATGATGTCAGTCATTTGTATTGACTAAAGGACGAAAGTGAGATAGGAAGATTTAATGAATTTTATTTTTCATATATTTATATATCAACAAATTATGATTTGGAATCACAATTGCAATTATATGAAATATTAGAAGATCAAACATATTGTGTTAAAAGGATCAAATATGCTTGAATAAATAAAATTCTATTAAATCTAGGACACAATAATAAATAAATTTAAAATCTCTTGTATATAAGTATAATTGAGATTTATAAAGTAAGTTCTATAATATATATATTGTTGTTCATAGGTGACATGATGTATTTGTACATATAAATGATGTAATTCTTATCATAAAGGGGTCACCGGTGTTTTCTTTATAGGTTTTTGTTTGACTTATCTTGTATGAGTGAGAGATGTTGGTTAATTGGGTATTGAGTCAGGTCCACCTAAGTTGACCCAAACCCAAAAACCAGGATCCAAATTATAAATTGAATTGGTTTATGTAACTAGTGAAGCTGTTACTTGCAGTTGCAATACAACTGCTATAAGTGTTTTACTACATATAAAATGAAGTTATACGGTTATTTAAAAACTGATAAAAAAACCTACAAAAGTATGTACAAAAGGCACAGAGAGCAAAGCATAAAAACATCATTTTTCTTGAGTGAGAATAGAGAACCAAAGGTAGTACTCTTACATCATGATATGAGATTTCTTTTCACTTTGTGATCGAAATCCGACTACTAGTTGAACAACCAGAGATCGAGACGAATTTCTGCTACAAACAAAGTACATTTTATAGTTTTTATTTTACTATTTTCATGTTAAAATGTATATGCATACTGTCATGGTTGATAATTGATGTTTAACACTTTCTAAATGCATTATATTTATATATAGAGAGAGAGAGACAAAGAGGGAGAGAGAGAATTACAATTTGGTCTATTGGTTCAAAAATAATTACAAGCGGAGTCAACTTTTGGTATTAATGACAATAAACTCCCCTACTATTAGGGGAATCTCCATTAAATTTAATTGAGATAGGGACAAATTTATCTTTTGATTTTATTTTTAATTTTCTGTTAAAATAAATTTTTAAAACTTTAAAATAAATTAAATAAAAAAATTAATCAGATCTCCACCGCCCATCTTAAGATGGACGGTGGAGATTAATTAAATGAAAAAATTACAAAAAAAAAAAAATTGAGATCCAACTCCATAACTAGAAAAAAAAAATGAAAATTTCATCTTCAACTGAGGGGAAAAAAAAACCATCTACCATCCATCTTCAACCATACAACATAACACCAGTCACTCAGTTCATCTTCAACCATACAACATAATCAACATAATCAACCCACACTATTAAGATGAAACTAGAATCATCAGCCCAACTATACAACAACACCTCGTCCATTATACACCCACCCATGTAGTTCATCTTCAACCATACAACATCATCAACATCATCAACCCAAATTATTCAAATGAACCCAAAATCATCAACCTAACCATACAACATCATCCATAAGAATCATCAACAAAATCAACAAAAATCATTAGCAAAATCAACCACCCAAACATAAAGCTATAAAAATCATAAAAATCAACCATAGCATCAGCATCATCAACAAGAATCAAAACCATGAATCATCAAAAAAATATAAACATAAATTAGAATAAAAATCATAAAATTAACAACCGGGAAAAAAAAAATCAAGACAAAACCTAAAAAAAATCCACAAAAACTCAAAAAAAAAAAGATCGAAAAATGGTAAAGAAGATAAAAAGAGAGAGAAACGAACCTAGATCCACCAACCATCACCACCACCACTACCTCTACCTCCACACTCACCACCTTTCTCCTCCTAAACCCACCACCACTCTACACTCTTCTCTTTTCTCCCACCACCCACCTCCCTCATTCCACACCTCCTCCACCCACCCAAAATAACTCATCAACCCCTCGACAACCACCCATTTGACTCCAACTCCGACCCCATCTCCACCACCTCAAAATTGTTATCATCAGCTTCAACAACTATGGCCAATTCCTCGCCAAAACCCTTATCTCTCAAAAGTACTCATGCACTTCCCTTTCACTTTACCCACAAAACTATCAAATTCCTTCAACCAAACCAACCTAAAAAGAGAGAGTGAAGAACCCAAGTTTCATTTGGTTTTGAAAAAGAAGAACAAGAGAAGAGAAGATAGAGAAAGGATCTTGGAATCATCTAAGTTTGTTTTTTGTTATGTTTTTTTTTTCTCTTTCAATTATTTTTTAAGTTTATTTTTATTTTTTATTTTTTAGTTTTTTTAATTAATCTTTAAGATAGATGATGGAGATATGATGAATTTTTTTTAAAACTTTTTTTTTTAATTTTAGTTATTTTTAATTTTCTTTTTGAAAAATAATTAAAAAATGAAGGTATTTTGGTTTTTTTGTCCGTTCATAGTTAACTTTAACGGAATTTCCTAATTGCAGGGGTTTGGTTGTAATTAACACCAAATGTTGACTGTAGGCACGTTTGGTTCCAAAAACACAGGTGCTGGGACAATTATTGGGGATCGACCTGCTCCAGCAGCAGCAGCAATGGCTGGAGAGGTGAGTGTTGATATGCTCTTCCTTGGTTAATCCAGATGTTCTAAGCAGACTTCATCTATTTGCTTTGATATATTGTACCTTAGAACTTAGTGTTCAATCAGATCGTCATGCAACTTTGTTGTCCGAACAATTGTGGATAAGCATAAAAATGTATTTTATATGTCCAATGTTCTAACCTTTTTACTTTGAGCTTCTGTAGAATAGTGATGGTAGAAGTTTGGCTGATTTAGAACCCAAAATTTCTGATGAGTCGGTCGAGAAGGCAAGGAACTGGAAACTGACAGAAATTAGTGAACCATCACAGTGCCGATCACTTCGGCTGCCAGATAGTTTATCAGCAATAAGGGTATAGCTATCTTTACAATCTTATTATTTGTGCCTTTTTACCATCTCTTTTGGACTTCTAAATTTCTCCAGTGTAATGTGGATACAAAATGTTGTTTACTATTTTCACCTGCCTAGTTTTTTAATCTCTGCTTGTTTTAATTCTATCCACTTTTATATATGTAAAAGCATGGATATATATATATATATATATATATATTTTAGGAATTGACATTCATTTAGATCTCCATAGGCTAGTTCTTTACTAATTACTTAGTTGATTAATTTATTTTTATGTGTGCATGTGTTGTGTGTGTGTGTTTGTTTTTTTTTTTTTTGGTTTATTTATTATTTGTTTTTGGTGAATGTTTACTCTGCCATTTGCCATATTGACTTCAGATTTAAGATGTTAATGTTCTTAAATTCAGAGATTTGGTTGTGGATAAGGTATGTTAAATCATGAATGTTTCATATCAACAATGCTCAGTATTTCAAAAGAAATGACACAATTATATAGCAAGTGAGCTTTTAACGACTGTACAATGTATTACAATACAATTTCTTCTAAATGAATGCCAAACTAATACAATTTTGTCCGATTCAGAGTGAGACATGAGTTAGAAAAAAAAAAAAAAACTAAAGGGTGAGCCATGGTCTATGAATTGTTCATATCCTTATATGATTGTATGTTTGCTTGCAGAAACTCTTGAATGTTTGGAATCCTTTTTCATGAATAAATAATATCATTGCTTGTGTACTAGTAGAAATATGTAAATGCTTATCAATAACCAAAGAATGTTTTAATGCAGTAAATGATGAGATTAGTAATTTTTTCCGTCTATAAGGTTGTTGATTTGGTATGATCGGGCATGTCTTGTTTACTTTTATGAGAATAAAAAAATGCTAGTGGCACAGCGTTTGCTGTGGTTTAGAAAAAATATCAGAACTGGGGAAAGGCTCAAATACATTGATTGATAGTTGGTTTCTTGCTCTTGAATAGCGTACACACTCTCCATTTCAACTTAAAATTTATTTGCTTTTATGATGTGTTCTTGTTTCTGGAAATTTTAGAATTTCTTCTAATGTGAAGTAGTTTTTGTGGCATTTGTTCTCACTTATGGTTTTGAATGGTATTAAAATTTTCAGGTTTCTAAATTGACTTATACAAATTCAGGAGTCACAATAGTGGCATTAACATCTTATGCTATACACAAACTCTGGAAGTGGCAAAGAAATAATCAAAATGTAACAGGAAAGGTATTATATTTTCTTGTAATTTTTTAAATTCAGGTCTCTGAAATAAACTTTTCTATTCTGTTGTGATAACTTTCTTTTGCTAGCTGATAATTAGGATGTTGTGATTTATAGGCTACTACTAGCACATTACCACAATTATGGCAACCTTCAAGTGGAATATTGATTACTAATGATATAAGTGCTGCAAAGCACCCTGAAGATGCTGTTCCATGTTTTGCACTTTCAAAGAATGACTCATATCTTATATCTGCTTCAGGAGGGATGATTTCTTTATTCAATATGTTGACGTTAAAGGTATATGGTTTGACTCATTCAATTTTGGTTTGTACAATTGTTTAATTTCCTGCAAAATTCTATGAAAGGGATTTTTTGGAAAATTTTGAAAACCTAGGAAAATTTTCTAAGTTCTTTTGTCAAATGATTCTTATTAATAAACATCCATCATCATGAATCAACATCTGCTTGTTTTGGAGTATCTATATGTTGACCTCATTCGTTTGTGGTCCGAACTATCTAAAATACCAGTTATCCTTAAAAAGCAACATTGACTGTTGGGATTGAACATGCTTTTTTATGAATTTAGATTACATATAGGGGATAAATTTTTTTAAAACATTACCAGAAGGTAGAAAAATGTCTAGAAAGTCTGTCAATGGTAAAATTTTTTTGATAAGCATGTATCATTTTGGGCAAGTTTTGAGCATGACTTTCTTCATATTTGATACAATTTTATCCCTCTTCTTGTGACATATATACTCATCTTTCCTGACTGCAGACCATGACAACATTCCTGCCCCCACCACCAGAAGCAACATTTCTTGCATTCCATCCGCAAGATAATAACATCATTGCCATAGGCATGGAAGACTCAACTATATGGATCTATAATGTCCGGTTTGATGAGGTAGTGATCTGATTTAACTAAACCTTAATTCATTGTTGATAAATAAGTTAGTAATGAGATTTTTGAAAAGCTGGACGCTCTTTTTGTCAGGTTAAAGTAAAATTGCAAGGTCACCAGAAGAGAATAACAGGCCTTGCTTTCTCTCACAATCTAAATGTGCTGGTGTCTTCAGGAGCTGACTCTCAGGTGATAAATAAATAAATGGACTTGCATGTGTCTCTTTGAAATGTGTTTCTATACTTGACACCATTAAAATTTGAAAAACTAATGTTCTATGAGAGAGCAAAAAGCATGGGTGTTTTTAGCTGACATTTAGCTGTTGACAAGAGAATTTTCCTAAGTTGAATAGCATGTAGAAGCTTTTGTGTGTGTGTGTGTGTGTTTTAATTTTTTTTTTAATTTTTATTTATTACACATATATATCACGAGTACAAGTATCATATATCATGTAGTTTTGTTGGACACTTTTGATCAAGGTTTTTGAGACGTGATTCGGAACTAGAGCTCCCAAAAGCAGGAGGAAAAGCTCACATCACGTGGAAAAATTATCCTCAACTCAAGAGCCCCAAGTGCAGATTGAACCATCGACGCCTGGCTGAAATGGGCCAAACTCTATGGGCTGGGTGCCACTGCACCAGACAGCAGTCTGCACGTAGAAGCTTGTGTTGTGTTTTGCCTAAATAGGCCTTTGCCTATTCTTTTGTGATTTGGCTTGCCTATCATTAACTATGAAGATTTTATTCTTATTCTTCTTGGCATATAAAACTTATATGAATTATAAGTTTGTGATCTGTTGTTTCTCATTTCTATTATTCTCTTGCAACAGCTCTGTGTTTGGAGCACAGATGGATGGGAGAAGCAGACTAGTAAGTTATTGCAAATTCCAACTGGGCGAACAGCATCACATCTTGCAGATACAGATGTGCAGTTTCACATAGATCAGACACATCTATTGGTAGTTCATGAAACACAGATAGCTATATATGAAGCACCTAAATTGGAATGCCTTAAGCAGGTTGGCTAGTTTATGCATGTTGTTGAAGCTATTCTTGACTTTAAGTTATTAGTCTTCTGTGTAATGATGTGTTTGGATGTAGTTCTAGTCAGGTGCTGACACCCTTCGCATTGAATATTTCCTGAAACAGTTTGTCCATTGGGAAGCAAGTGGTCCAATCACACATGCTACATATTCCTGTGATAGCCAGTCAATATATGTGGCTTTTGAAGATGGAAGTGTTGGTGTTCTCACTGCTTCAACACTTAGATTGAGATGTCGAATAAATCCTGCTGCATATCTACTACCCAATCCTAGGTGCAACTTTGTACTTGTTTCACTCTTAACTTAACTGATAAGAGGTATGTCTTGTTCCTTTTTCTTTTGTTGAAAATAAAAGTGTGGTAATTACGGAATTTAAACAGCTTAGAAGTGCATCCTCTAGTCATTGTGGCTCATCCATCCGATCCCAATCAGTTTGCATTAGGACTAACAGACGGTGGAGTATGTATACTTGAGCCATTAGAGTCGGAAGGAAAATGGCGTACCTCTCCTCCAACTGAAAATGGTGCTGGGCCTAGAACCACTACTGCTGCAGCTGTTACAGGAAAGGTGAAAAGTTTTTGACATGCCTTTCTCCAGTTATTCATATTTATACTACACAGTTCCATATCTGTTAGTTCATACAACTTGTTTGATAGTTGGTTGTAATAAGAATCAACTGTTTCTGTTGCTTGGAAGATGTAAAATTTGATAATTGTACTAAACATTACACCTGAGAGGTTTCACATTCCTGTAAATCTAACAAGGAAGCTCTTCTATTCCATGTCAACTCTATATATTTTTTCTATTTTTTGTTTTCTACTCTGTTTTTGGGGTGGGCATAATTTGATTGATCGGAAACATTGCCTGGGGCTGGCATTTGATCCTTGTAGAGGATATGAAATGAATGGAGTAATTTCCTTTCACAGCTGCGGATCTTTGGTTTTTGAGGGGCAGTACACTTCGTGGAAAGAGCGTTTTATATCATCGACATGGCTAACATATGAAAATTCAGAGACTGGCTAACTCTCTGGATATTGCGTCAAGGAGAGATGCTAAATATACTCTTCCAATATATCTTCTCAATTCACTCTCTCTTCATATTTGGATGTGCGTATACATTTTATTTTTCGAACATAAAATGTGGAGCTACTACAGAATGACTACTTTATCACATAATTTACGATCAAAACACCCATCATTTCCCCAAATTGCCCTTCTTATTTTCATTTGTACTCTCGTCTCTTCACTTGATCTTTCGATTCATTCTCTTGTTCGTCAAAAAAACCACCGTTTTCAAGGTTCATTAAGAGTCGCACCATTTTCAAGCTTCATTCATTTTCCAATTCTTACAAACACTATCCACGTATTTTTTTTAATATAATTTTTTTATTAACTAATTGTATTATATTGTATTGCTAGTTTTATATGTATTGAATATTAATAAAACTATTATCCATGTATTTAATATTTATAGGGATTGTATTGTGTAGATTGATGAATTAGGCAACGCATTTCTTATTTGAGTAGTAGTTTTTACCATATTTTATATTTTCGAAAGAGTGATCTTATCTCATTTTATTTCTAGGGAATTATAATATTTGGTCAACGGAATCAATTTAGCATATAAAAATCTCCTTTTTAATCTATTTTTTTAAATCTTTAAAGTTAAAAACAGCTTGAGCATATACATATAGTTTTAACATACTAATTAGGAGTTTGTTTATTCTATATGCTAAACTTTGTTAATTTTTTAAGCATATATGATATAACTAATCTATTTTAAAGAACCAAGTCAAGAGACAATAGAGTGCAAATGAAAATCAGAAGTAGGAAGGGTGATTTAAAAAAATAAGCGATGGTTGCAGTTGTAGATAATGTGATAAAATAGCTCTTTTATAATGGTTCCAATAAGTTCAAAAAGTATAGTATAACACATCAAAATATGAAGAGATAACGAGTTGAAAGAGTCCAGAACAGTGTATTAAAGTGTGCCACTGGTACCCAACAAATAAATCTTTAGGCTTTCTTTAAATTCAAAAAAGTGACATAATAATAATGAGCGAATTACTCAAAACCCTCTAGATCTATGTCTTATTACAAACGCAAATCACGTTTGCTTTTTATTATAATGTCCTCCCCTATACTAATGGTTTGACCGTAGTTGACCATGAGTGTTAATTGCAATAAAAGTATATTGGTCATTCTCTCTTATTTTTATTTTTCCTTTAAAAATTATATTAATAAATAATTTATGGATCTCTACTGTCTAGATGGATTGTGGAAATCTATTTAAAATAATTTAAAATTTTAGAACTTAAAAATATTTTAAAATTAAAAAATAAATTTTAACTATAAAAAATAATTTAAAAAATTTTCAAATAGATCTAAGCCATCCATCTTAAAAATGGACGGTCCAAATCTATTTGGGAAAAATAGAAAAATTTACGCAATAAATAAATAAATAAATAAAATGGCAATGGAGATCCAATTTGGGTCTCCATTACCATCTTCAACATTTGTTGATGAACATCATCAACAAAAATGGTTCAACACAAGTAGGGATCCATCATCAATCATCAATACAAACAAAAATCACTTTCATCTTCATCCATCATCAACACAAACAAATGGTTCATCAACACAAACAGGAGTCTATCATCATCAATCATCAACATAAACAAAAGCTAGACGCTACCTTTATAAAAAAAACCACTGCCATTTTCGTCAATCAAATGTGCACATAACAACCCAGTCCTGGTGAGAGCAAAGAAAGGGAAAGGAGATGGAGAATACCAAATCGTCGCCGTTTTGGTTAACCAAATATGTTCCAAGTTAGAACCAGATTAGTATTTGGGTTTCAAGAGCCGGTTCATTGTTTGAATGTCAATCAAGATTTCTAAGAAACTCCAGATCGAAACCCAAATGTCGATCTAGGTTTTTGTTTCCAGATCTCCGATACCCAGATGTCGATCTGGGTTTCTTGGAAACTGAGATCAACATCCAGGCAACGAACCAACTCTTCAATTTGGTGAAGGAGAGGAAGAAAAAGAAGAGAATATGGAGAAGAAGAAAAAAAAAGACGGAGAGAGGAGGGGGGTTAGGGGGGGGGGGGAGGGTGGAGGGGTGAGGGGGAAAGAGAGAGAGACAATGACTTTGAACTATGACCAATTAAAGAAAGGAAAAAAATGGATGAATATTGGATCTTCACCATCTATCTGATGAGATGGACAGTGAAGATCTAATATGAGGATTGGATCTCCATCTATTTTTTTTTTTAAATATAATTTTTTTTTTAATTATGGTTTTTTAAAATTAATCTTCATCGTTCATTTACAAGATAGACAATACAGATCTCACTTTTTTACTTTTATAATTTTTTTAACTTTAATTATTTTATAATTTAAAAATTATTTTTCAATTTTTTAACTATTTCTATAATTTTTAACTAAATCTCAACTGTTTATTTTCGAGATAGATGGTTGAGATTTTTAAAATTTTTAAATTTTTTTCCCACAAAATCAAGGCCACAAATTAGTTAGTCTAGAGTATTCTCATCATTTTGCTCTATTTTGTCATCTTCCAGTTATCTGAAACAGTCAACATAGTCAAACTGTTAGTGTAGGTAAGATCATATGTAAAAGTGGTTTCTATTTATAATAAGACATAATTTAAATGCTTTTCAATAATTCTCTTTGATAATAATAGTAGTAACAAAAATGATTACAATAAAATATAAGAAAAATCCTAAAAGACTTATGACTTTTGATATATTATCTATTTTTTACCACGTAGTTTTGTTTTTATCTAAAATATTGTTTAACTTTAAAATAAATACCCAAAATACCCCTTGAAAGCGTATGAAATGATGAAAATGCCCCAATGATCACAAATTCTATTAGGTTGAAATCATTGACTGTTTGACTCCAGAGGTAAAATGGGACATGTGATAAAAATTAATTAAAATATAAAAGTCAAAATAAATAATATTAGATCAAAAAAATATAAAAAAAATCAAGTCATTTTTGTTTAAAAATTAAAAAAAAAAATTAACAATACATATAAAAATCTAATTTTTTTCCTCTCAACTACTTCTCCCTCACTCTCTCTCTCATTTATTCATCTTCTCTATCTTTATCATCAGCCGGTGTTTGTTCAATGATGAACTAAATGGGTTCGCACCTTATCAGTGTAGCAGAAGGGAGTAGTGGTCGTGACGAACTTAGTGGTTGCCAAAACCAATGGATAGGAGACAACTGGCTCTGGGTCTCCACGGTGGAGACCCAGTAACCGGTGGTCTCAATTGGAGAACACCTAGGTTTGTGGTTTGGTGGTTTAATTGATTGATTGGTGATTTAGGTTGTGGTTTAGTTGTTTGATTTAATGATTTGGATTGTGGTTTGGGTTGAGAATTGATGAATGATGAATGATGATGGGGTTGTGGTTTGGGTCCAACCATATTTTCTAAAAGAAAAAGAAAGGTGGCGACTAGCGACAGCGGTCTGGTGAAGTCCATGACGGGTGTGTTAAAGGTTGATGATGAAATTGATGATGATGTAGATGGAGGTTGAAGGTCGATGATGAAGACGGTAGAATTAGATGGACAGTGATCTCCCCTTTTTAAAAATTTTTTTATCAAAATTTTAATTTTAATTAGGTGCGTTATTAGTTTATAATTTGTTTGTTTTAAAATATTATTTTATTTTTTTCTATTTTTTTAATTTTTAATTTGGTGTGCTATTTTTCGTCTGTCAAGTTAAAAATATTTCTTTATATTTTGCCTAACTTTTCTGTCAACTTATCAACAGAAGGGATAGTTTTGATAAAAATGAAATTATATGTGAAAAAATGAACAATATATCAAAAGTCAGACAATTTTTAGGATTTTCCCTAAATTATAAAAAGTAATACTTATAAACATAACCATTTAAACTCTCACTGTTAAGAGTCTATAACAAGTCCATAAATTTATCTATATAAATATAACAATAACTTAAAAGAAAATTAATGTAAAGAATAAGTCAACTTGATTAGCATCTTATATAGATATCTAGAACTGACAAATTCAAGTAACTATTTTTGACAATGTTCTCTTACCACAATACAATCATTGAAATAGTCATAGAAGTTTAAGAAAACGAGTGCCACTGCAACCCTTGATAAGCAATATCAGACAAATGAAAGCTAAAGACAACACTGAATTGAAGATATGGAAGAAGGAACTCCCACATCTGATTTCAACGTGTGAAAATACATATAAGCAAGTCAAAATGTCTTACAAATCACAGAAAAAGTGTCTTCACTCCATATGTTGACTGGAAGAACAACTTTGGTTGATTTTTCTGGGATACTGTGCATTGTAAACGAACAAAACATATTAAAGTGACAGAATGAATTGTATAAAAAATAAAAAACAGAAAAAATGAAAATATGAGAATGCTTAGTTTAGTGAATCAATGCGTACCCTTTTTTCATGGAGTTGTAGTATGATTGTGTTAAGGTTAGTATCTGCGCGTAATCTAAATGATTCCTTATTAATCCTGACTTCCTGTAATTTTGGCATGGTCAAGTCTCCCTGAGAGAAAGTCTTCATATTCCAGCCGTCGCACACATTAAATTCTTCTAAAGATGGGAATTCTAAGGTAAAACTACAAGAGCAAAAACTTGTGAGAAAGTACATTCCTCTGAGTTCCAAAGTCTTCAAGTTGCTGAAAATAATTCTCTCTGTTACATCACCTTGATTTTGTATTACTTCTGTAACTTTTAGACAAAAGGATATACTCATTTTTTTGAGCTTCATCAAACTTTTGGCCATGGAAAATGTGACTATGGTTTTCAAACTATGACAATTCCAAACATTTAGAATTGTAAGATTTTGGAAGGAAGCTGA
The DNA here is from genome assembly GCA_019925255.1 of Litchi chinensis. Classification (NCBI taxonomy): domain Eukaryota; kingdom Viridiplantae; phylum Streptophyta; class Magnoliopsida; order Sapindales; family Sapindaceae; genus Litchi; species Litchi chinensis. Next base: position 29,562,562 of record CM034466.1, read on the forward strand.
AGGCAGCATTAGGTTGACCAAACTGATACACGAACCTACTTCAAGAACTTTAAGATTTTGAAAATTTAAGTCCAATTTGGAGTCTTGTTCCCACATGTACTTCAAATTCTGAAGATTTCGAAGAACTAATATCTTCATTTTTGCAAGTGGCGCTGCCTGTGTTTGATCCTCTCCACAGAAAAATATCCCTTCGTATGAACCTGCCTGTGTTTGATCCTCTCCATAGGTAAATGTAGCTCCAGTAAGGAAAAGCTTTTCCAGATTCTGAAATCTTTGAATGATACCAAGCGGAGGAAAAACTGTTGATTCATGTTCCCAGACATTAAGAATTTTGTGGAAGAGATATTCTGGAACCTGGACCTGCCCCATCATCGTAAGCTGTTTTCCAGTTAATTCCAATTCCTCCAAGCACGGGAAAACCAGCTAGCAACCAATCATATAAAAAGTAGGTGTTAGGTTCCTTCAAACAATGTCATAGATCATACATAAAACAATTTCATATAGATTTAAATAGAAGGAAAACCAATTTACTTGGTGAGAAATACTGAAATAGTCAAACTAAAATCCTGTTAGAGTTGAAAGAAAAAATCTGCCATGACCATGGAGCATTGATATGCTTAATGTCATATGAACTACTATCAATTGAAAAAGAAGCACAGCAAAAAGAAATTCTACATACCTGTTGGACCAAGTAGAAAGGTTGCTGCATTTGGCCCTCCTCGTCAGTGTAATGGATGCCACAATCATAAATTTCCAACCTTTTCAGGATAGGCCCTTCCACTGTATGTTTACCAGAGTAGAACGTTCCAAGTTTTGGTAGGTGCTTAAGTTTCAAGGAGGTCAATTTTGGAAAGAAAAACTTAGCATGCACTTCTTTCTCTACTACTCCTTCCTTTGCAAAGATATATTTTAGACTTGGACATCCTGAAACTTCCAATTCTTGTAGGTTCATAAAGGGGACATGCTTATACTTTTCAGATTTTATCCCCTGGATATCACATATTTGTACTAGAGAGTAACAATCATCAACATTTAGAGACTCCAAGCTCAACAACCTTCCACACATGTTCGATGGAAACACAGTCAATAGCTTATGACACCCTGTAACTGTCAATGATTTTAACTTGGAAAAGGAATCCTCGATAAGTTTGTTGTGCCATATCATCTTCAAGTTATCAATGTCACAAATTATTAGTTTCTTTAAGTTAGGAGCTTTAACCTGTAGTTTGAACGGTATTGAGTTGACGAGAATTATTTCTAATTCTATCTGAAAATAACTGAAAAACATTTATCCAAAATATTAAAAAATAGTAAGTCAAAGTCTAACTAAATGGAAAAAAGGTAAATTTAAATTAAGAATATTACTAAGCTTGTATAATAGGAAAGCTAAGAAAAACATAAACAAAGAGAAGATGTACCGTCTCATAAAAAATGGATGTATTTAATTGAGGACAACGTTTTAGATAATTTAAGCTTATGAAGCTTGTATTCTAGAAAATCCTGAATATTAATAATTTTAGATTATTTTCTTTCAAAATTATCCTCTTAAATATTAATAAATATCCTTTTTTGACCTAATTTTATATGGATAATCTTTTTTTTTAATTAACCAAATACATGTGATAAACAACTTGAAAAATATTCATATTGTATGGTGTTAATGTTTTCACTTTCAATGACATCATTAAATTCATTTTTTTCTTATATTTTTATTAAAGAAATTAAACATTTAAATTAATGAAAATCAAGATTATAACTACTACTTACAAATTTGGCTTGATGTCAATATCAATTAATTGTATTCATGATAGATGAAAACTTATAATTGTATGATGACATGGAATAATTGAAGGAAACTATTAAAATTATGAGAACACACGAAGGGAAAAATATGATAGAGAAAGGTACCTTCTCATTGAAAAGCGATGTGTGATTATTAAGCTCTTTCGCGGAAAATATTTGGCTGGCTGATGTATCAGTTGCCAATTGCAATGGGGAAGCTGTCTTTGCTTTGCAGCAGAAACTTTTGAGCTTTGGAAGATTTTCCAGTCTCAGACAGCTTAACTGACTGAACTTAATGTCGTGAACCACTTCAGTGCTGTTGCCATCAGCTTGTTCCTCAATAGCAAAAATCTCTTCCATATTCTCGCAGTCAAAAACCTTAATATCTATAAGATTTGGAAGGACTCTGACAATGGAGAAGAAGCAGAAGATATTACTCAATTTGTTGCAGTTCTCCACATGTATAGTTTTTAAATTGAGGAAAGAGTCTGTTCCAAGTGGACTGTTACATATCTTCTCCAAGCTTCTCATATACTGAACCATCAACGACTCCAAAGAAGGTAAGACAGCACAAGACACGGAGTTTACAATACATACACAGTGATTATTAGCTGAAACATGGAGATACATCAATTGAGGGAAACCATTTCTATCTAAATCATCAAGAAGATTCATAGCACCCACCACGTCACCCTCCAATTCTAGTTCTTCAACCCCTGGCAACTGCGAGATAATCCAATCCTCCTTGGTATCAAGCTGAAGACCCAAAAACCTTCTCGATATCTTAGAATAAGGATTCCAAAGGAACAAATTATATAAACGATCTCCGAAGGAAATATTGTATCTTTCAGGCTTCGAAACAAGATTCCGACGGGACCATACACGATCTCCTAAGGAAATCTTGTATCTTTCAGGCTCCGAAGAGATCAAACCTCTAAACATTTTAGCATCTACAATATGCATCTCTAATATGGTCAGACCACGCAAATGCTTCAACTCATCAATGCTGATATTACTTCCTTCAATGTTGGGTCTTGCAACCTCCCATTGGATAGAAGTTTTACGCATATACAGTGCTTCTATTCCAGTTAAGCTTGACATGACTTTCGAGGGAAAAACACTGAGTTCGGAACAATATGTCAAATCTAACAACCTTAGTTTAATCAATTGACACATCTCTTTAGGCAGCATCTTAATATCAGAACCACAAAAACTAAGGACTTCAAGTTTGTTTAAGTCTCCAATAGCAACTACGTCTCCTAGTTTACAATGATCTAGACATAATGCTCGAAGATTTACAAGACAACTAAGTGATGTCGGTAGTGGCTTTAAATCAATTTGAATTAAGTGTAAAACTTGAAGACTTGACATCCCTATGAAGAAATTATTAGGGATTGTCAAATATAAATTCTTCGGTTTCATATAGAGAAACTTAATATTAGGACATATCAACTCTAGATCTTTAGAAAGCTCATCAATATTATATAAGGTGATTGAAGTGAAATTTTTTAACCTCTCCTCATTTGTCAAGGACCGTGGCACATGACCATCTAGCACAATAAACACATGTTGATCTTTAGATGCAATTGATCTTGCTACGTCACAAATGACATCATGTATCGCAAATCTTTCCCAGTAAGGAATGCCATAACGAGGGAATGCTTCGGAATCAGGAGCATCAAGCAACAAAGAAGCGGCCTTGAGTTTGTTGACTGATGCATACACATTACATAGTGCATCTTCCACTGTGTTAAAGTTGTCAAAGAAGCCCAAACCGAGTCCATATCTGAACAAGTCTTGAACAGAAGGATTATAGGTGCATCCCATGCGACTAGAGAGCAAGAAAATCTCCTTGATCCGTTCCTCACGTAGATAATCGTAACTCAACTTTATGCTATTATAGACCTCCCCTGTGATCCCTTCAAAGCTCTCGGGAGAAGGATTTTTCAATCTTCGCAAGGCGTCTTTCCAATCTTCTAGTGACTCGGTGCCTTTCAATGCTTTTGCCACGGTAACAATGGCAAGGGGCATACCTCCACATTTGTTAGCTACTTCAGTTGCTACAGAGTTCAAACGAGGGTGTCAACATGCGTACCTGCTATATTCTTGAAAAGAATCCAAGCATCTGCAGCTCTTAAAGCCTCCACGTTAAAACACTGCCGTGAATCCATCCCTTTTGTTAGCACATCGCAGCTTCTTGCTGTTAGCAATAATTTTAATTCCTTACAATTGTTTCCGAAAGGAATTCCTACATCCTCCTCCAATTTGATTTCCTTCCAAAGATTGTCTAAAATTATGAGAATCTTCTTCTTCTCTTTCTTCAAATAATCACACAGTTTACTTGCTCTTCTGGGTACGGTCTCACCTTCGAATTGCAAACCCACATGATCAGCAATGACTCCTTGAATAGTTCTTATGTCAGGTGACTGAGACACTTCTACAAAAACTATCTTATCAAAGAGCTTATCTTGCATTGCTTGGCTTCCAACTTTCTTGGCTAGAGTTGTTTTACCGACGCCACCCATGCCGTAAATCCCGACCACGTTGACATCGGCCTTTGTCAATGCTGCAATTATATCCTTTAAAATCGACATTCTTGATTCAGAAAACTCCGGCTGTATGCTAGGCTGAAGGCATGTCTGCTCTGGAATGGACGGGCAGGAAACTTCTCTAAACTGCACTGCTTCTTGCAAAAGTTGAGCAATCTCCTTCAACATCTGAGCAACTTTCTTTTGATGCTCAGGATTATGTTCAGTAGTAAGCCCCGGGACCTCATCAATGATCTTCTTGACTCTATCCTGCCAAACCTTAACATTCGGTAGAGGCTCTTCCCCAACTTTGATTAAACATTGCACACTCTCTCTTTTAAGCTTCAGCGTCTCCACATCCTTCTTCAGCTTCTCAAGGTTGCTCTTGTACACTGTCTCCTCTGAAATAGTCGAAACTTCTCTAAAATCCCTTGCTTCTTGCAGGAGTAGAGCAACACCCTCCAACATCCGAGCAACGTTGTTCCTACGTTGATAGCATATATCTAAATCAGAACAAATAAGGCCGTTGCAACATTGCATGTTTTGTTGCTGAGGATTAATAAGCCTCGAGACCTCAGCGATGATCTTGTTGACATTCTCTTGCCAAAGCTTAACATGCTGCAGAGGCTCTTCCCCATCTTTAATTAAACGCTGCACACTCTCTCTTTTAGCCTCCAGCTTCTCCACTTCCTTCTCCAGCTTCTCAAGGTTGCTCTTATACACTGTCTCCTCTTTAATAGTCGAAACTTCTCTAAAATCCCTTGCTTCTTGCAGGAGTTGAGCAACACCCTCCAACATCCGAGCAACGTTGTTCCTACGTTGATAGCATATATCCAAATCAGAACAAATAAGCCCGTTGCAACATTGCATGTTTTGTTGCTGAGGATTAATAAGCCCCGAGACCTCATTAATGATTTTGTCGACACTCTCCTGCCAAAGCTTAACATGATGCAAGGGCTCCTCTCCATCTTTAATTAAACTCTGCACACTTTCTCTTCTTGCCGCCAGCTTCTTCTCTTCCTTCTTCAAATTCTCGAGCTTGCTCTTGTACTCCCACAAACTTATGGATCTCGTAGCTTCTTGCAAAAGTTGAGCAACATCCTTCAACTTGCGAGCAACATTGTTCCTGTGTTGATAGCATTCCTTCAAATTAGAATATGTACACCCCTTGCAACATTTCATGCTTTGTTGCTCAGGATTATCTTCACTAGTAAGCCCCGAGACCTCATTGATGAAGTTGGTGACTTTATCCTGCCAAGCCTTAACATCCGGCAGAGGCTCTACCCCGACATTAGTTAAACCTTGCACGCTTTCTCTTTTCTCCTCCAGCTTCTGCACTTCCTTGTTCAGATTCTCAAGGTTGCTCTTGTACTCCCACAAATTTATGAACGGATGTGCCATGGGACGCACTATGTGATGTCCTATGGGACGTAATATAGGACCAACCGTGTATGCAGCAACACCAATAACAATTTCCATTTCCACTTGCTTTTTTGTTTTGGTTAAATTTTTGAAGAAAAAAGAGATGAGAATCAAAGCAAAATACGGAGGGCAGAAAAGCAGAGTGAAACAGAGAACACAAGAAAGCAAAGAGGGAGCAGAAGTTAGATCTTAAAGCAACAAACTTTAAAGATCAAAACCATTAAACTGATCAATCAAGTGAAAACTGAAATAAAGAAAACTGAGAACTAAAAAATTGAATGAGTAAAAGCAATCGAGTCAACTGACCGCTGTTGAACACAGAGAGCATGAGACTGCAGATAGGGAGCAGAAGTTGGTATGTAAGCAAAAGAGATATGAGATCAAAACGACCAAACTGAGATTACAACTTAGAAGTTGTTGAGATCAAAACGACCAAAAGGAGAGACCGAAACGCGTAGTATCAAGCGGACAATTAGCAAGCTTAATGTTTCCATGACACCAAGTCGTGTTAGTCAACTAAGAGGACAAAACATCAAAAGAAACAAGTCACTTTATTAGGATTTGTACAGTAAAATTTAGGATCAAAGTTATGTAAGTGGCCATCAAAAGAAACTACCTAGCATTATCCTACTTTAATAAAGCTACGTTTGAAATTAATGCAATCAAATTTGAATACGAAGTATTATTTTAAGAAGATAACCACTTTACGATCATTTATATGCAAGTGCCAATTGAATAAAACTAGGCAAGCTTCCTCTCAAATTGAAGATTCACATTTCCATTAATGCTTCAATTGGCCATCCACCGATTACAATCTCTATGAAATCTCACTTTTTTTCAAGTAGTTAATTAAGAATATTAATTTAAGTTGTTAGTGGCCAACAAAAGGAGCTGCCTTATTAATATATATATGTATATATAACTTAAACCACTTTTTCAACATTAATGATGGAGCTCACTAATTCCATCAGACTTTGGCCTTTTTTCCCCCTCAAATGTTATCGACCTTAATAATTGTCCACCAGACCTCGAATACTCTTCTCTTTGAGTTTTGTCGACGTTGATTTTCAGTCGACGAGCAATCAATGCCCAATACCTGCAATCAATGTGAGAAAACACGAAAACCAAGAAAAGACAAAGACAGAAAACAGAGGATCGCACGGAGAACACCAAGCTTTTACGTGGTTCGGCAATATAAAGGCCTACGTCCACGACTGTCTATCTCTCAAATTCTGCAGAGTGACAGTATATTATTGAATATTGTAGATCTTTGTTACAATGTTTTCAATCCCTATTTATAGGGAAAGAAGAGTTACAATTCTGGTTGTAGCAAATCAGGAAGAGAATCCTGAATTAATTACATTCCCTAAATAATTGAGAAAAATAAGGAAAAGAATTATAAGTTAATTATACTTCCTAATATATTCAGATAATATCAGGAAATTACTATATTTATCTCAAGATAATAATGACTTGAATTTGACTTCGAATTGATCTCCATATCTGACGAGGAAATCATGGTTTGATTGGGCAATTGCCATATTCGGAGAGAGAATCACTATTGAACTTGGTAACTGCCTTTTCTGGAAGATTTTGTGCTTATCACGTGTCTGAGCGAGCTGACGCGTTATGGTGGTTTCGAGCTCGAGCTCGCTAAGAGATGAGCTGCGCAGGCGGCGAGCTGCGACCTGGATTTGGTCATAGGCCTGTTGATGCCAGCTGTAGGACTTGATGGTCTTTGAGTCAACACTGGGCCTCGTCTGATGGGCTTTGACTATGTTGACCTTATTGGGCCTTCTTATCGGGTCTTAAATGGGCATAAATTGGACTTTTACCAGCCCAATTACTGAATCCGAAAAATACACACAACATTAGCCCCCCAGCTCTCAGTTCGCTTCAGCGAGCTGGGAGCTTGAATTTGCTGGTAAAAGTTGGCTTCCTTGACACGCTTACTTTCTATAACCGCCTCTGTGCACTTTCAAATTCCACCATTTCAGCTGCGACACGTGGCGGTCATGCAGGTGGTAACCGAAGCGACGTCTGCACGTCCTTTACTCGCTCATTTAATGCGCACGTCCTTCAACTGACGGCTGCATGATTTCCAAAGCCACATTTCATGCTGCATCGTCAGATCTATGACGGTTACATTTCCCAAAGATCTGACGGTTGGGACTCATGCTTGCTTGTCTATATAAACTGATGGACCCTTTTCATTTTCTTCTTTCATCTGTCATTTTCACTCAAAGCAAACGAGTGTTCAAGCTTTCAAACATCCAGGACCCACTGCCTTTTACGAGATTCTCAGCCTTCTTCGTCGTTCTTCTACTTATCAACGATTCAAGGTGAGACTTCTTTTTCTTCAAACTTTCTATTTTGGGCTCATCATGCTTCATCACCATTGTTGCTCCTGCAATGATACATATATTTTTATTTATTTTTTAGATGTCTTCAAGTGGTACTCGCAAGGGGATGATTCCAAGCAACGAAGCTCGTGAGCACGACAAAGCCCGAGCTCATGCCATTCAGGGGAGAGAGGCCCGTGCAGCCCTTGCTCGTCATCCCACAACGTTGAAGCGTCCTGAGGTGGAGGGACTTGTCAAGCAATTCTACATCCCTTTTGGTTGTCGCATACTGCTGCCTGATTCTAACAATTACGCGTGTTATCCACCCAGGGGATTCATCGCTGTTAGCACCCAACATCTTGAGCAGGGGTTGCGGTTCCCCGTTCCACCGTTCTTGATCGAATTTCTGAACAGAGTCAAGCTCGCACCCTTCCAACTGACTCCGAATTCTTACACCCAGTTGATCTCGCTGGCCATAGCCTTCTACAGGAACGGCCTTCATGCCCCCACACCGAGGATCATCCAGGAGTTCTACTCTTTCAAGGCCTTGGCTGCGGGAGATGGAGAGAAACCGGACGGCATCTACTATCTCACAGCCCGCCAGTCACAATACAAAGACCTTTTGCCCAAGGGAGAAGCAAAAGGCAAATCCAACGTCAGGCCATATAAGACGAGTTGGTTTTATATCTCGTGCCCGTCTCTTGCAGATCTCCGAAACTTCAGCTTCGTCCTGAAACCAGGTACTCATAAGAAGATTTAAGCGAGCTGATTTTGTTTTGCATCTCCATTACTTATCATTTTTCTTTGATCATTTGCTGTGCAGAGCTGAAGATGGACGAGTTTCCTCTCAGCAGCGGGGAGGAACGAGCTCTTGGCAAGCTCGCCAAATCGGGCGATGCAGGTATCAGCAGCAGATTTGATGATGCCATGCTTAGGGCTTACAAGCTTGCCCCTTCTAAGGAATCTCTTCTTCTGCGAGCTGGAGAAGATATGGGCAAGACGAGCGACAAGCCTAGACTTCCTTCTGTTTTCGAGGTTTCAGTTCAGGATGCGTCTACTTCCCGACCTCCGCCAGCAATCTCTTCATCATCAGAGGAGGATGTTCGCTCGGACAACATTCGCTCACTTTCTCCACCTCGGAAGACTTCATCTCGAGGTGCTCCTGCTCGCACCTCGTCTAAAGCAAGATCATCCTCAGCTCGCACACCAACGAAGGCGAAATCGTCTTCCGCTCGCACCCTTTCGAAGGCGAGATCGTCTTCAACTCGCACCCCTTCAAAAGGTGCGTCTAGAAAAAGTTCTTCTTCTGCTCCTGCTTCAGCTCGGACAGGATCAGACCCAGTCCCTGCAGCTCCTACTGCACAGGCTGATCCATCTTCTTCTCCACCTCGCACGTCTACTCCAGGGGCTCCACTGCTATCCCCAGTTCGTGCTCCAGCCCCTGCTCCTTCCTCTACAAAACTCCCAGCTAATAGGAGGAAACTTGTTCTCATGAAATCCCCTCCTGCACGTCCTACTGAATTCCAAGCTTCTTCGGCTCCTCCAGCAAAACGTCCTGCCGAAGACTTAGCCACTCCAGCGGCACCTTCTAAACGCTCCAAACCATCTGGTCAGGATCAGGCTCCTGCAGTTGCCGTATCCACCAAAGTGCCTGCAGTCACTGAAGCTACTGTCCCTTCAACCACTGCTCCCAGCGAGGTGCATGTTGCTGCTGGAGCCACTACTCCCTCGACTGCCGTTCCTAGCGAGGTGCCCATCTCCAATATTTTTACAAGTCTTCAGTCACCTCCAACTTCCAGCTCGCAGCCTGGAAAAGGTGATGCTCCTTCAGATGCCGCTCCGAGGCAACCCGAGCTGGCCCCAGCACATATGCGACTAGGCGTACTGTTGTGTCGCGACGTGGTGGTACCTTCAATGATGCACGTGATTTCCCGGAGCGCGCGAGAACTCCTTCACCCACCCCATCAGACATCGAGCTGGGTCCCGGAGGGAGATTCTTAAATTCCTTCCTTGACAGTTGGGCAACAATTATGCTTAATCATGCGAATGTCTTGGAAAATAGGAGCCTTAGGGGCGAGGACTTGGATGAGTTCGTGGCTCGTCACTGCATGCTGGTAAGTTACTTTTCCTCATCTGCTGATTTCTTTACTTGACTGGATCTTAATCTGTTCATATTTTCCAGGGTGCCCTTGCTGCAATGAAGCGGAGAAGGGAGACGAGGGCTACCAGGATGAGATCAGGAAGCTGGAGTTCGACCTGGAGGCGGCTACTGATGACTTAGCTCGCATGACCTCGGGCAGAATAGAGGGTCAGGAAGCTCAGATTGCTGAGGCAAACGCTGCAAGGCAAGTAGCTGAGGAAGCCCTGAAGAAAATGGAGAATGAACATGCTTTGCTAAAGGATGAGTTGCTCAAGGTGAAAGAAGATCTGAGGCAGTCTGAGCAACAGGCCGCACTGGACGAACAGCGAGCTTCAGCTGCAGAAGAGAAGACTGAAGTGCTTCATCGTCAGATTGATGCTGCTCTGGCGCGAGCTGAAACTGCCGAGAAGCAGGCTGAGGAGGCCAATAAGCGGGCTGGTGAGATGGAAGTTGCCGCTAAAGGTGCTGAGGAGGCCGCAACCAAACGGGCTGAGGAGGCTGCAACCGCGGATAACCGTGCGAAGGAAGCTGAGCATCGAGCTGAGGTGTTGAGGCAACAAGTGGGGGAGGCTATTCAGCGAGCTGAGGCTGCGGAGCAGCAAGTTGTAGATATGAAAAAAGAGGCTGAGGTTGTCAACCGTCTCGCTGATAATGCCTTCGAGGATCTAACGGCCTTCAGAAATCAAGCTGCTCAGGAACTGGAAGTGCGGGTCGCGGATGCAAGGGATGAGGCTGAGGAAAGAACAGGTCGTGATTTCCTCTACACACTGTGGATGTCCCATCCAGACATGGATTTCTCTATCTTCGGGGACATAGGGCTTGACACTATTGAGGATTTCAAATCAAAAGCTGCCCCATCCACCGCTGATCCAGATCCTCCGGCTGATCCAGATCCTCCTGCTGCGAACTAGCAATTTGTTTTCTTTCTTATGTATTTCTTTTAATTTTTCAATTTGTAATCAGTTACAATTACTTAATGAAAATTTCTTTCGTCATTTCTTCTGTATTGAATGTTTCTCAGGCCAATGCTCTTCATTTTTCCTGCGGGCTGATAATCAATGAACCCAAAACTTGTTAATAATAAAAGCGACACTTAACAAAATTTTTGTAAGTATAAATAACGGGTTTTCTAGAATATTTGGCGAGCTATGCAGGGGTTGTCACCTCGCCTGCTTTTTAGGCTCATTAGGCGAGCTATGCAAGGACACTTAGTCACTTGCTTTTTAGGCTCTTTTTATTTATAGCGAGCTATGCAGGGGTCGTCACCTCACCTGCTTTTTAGGCTCATTAAGCGAGCTATGCAAGGACACTTAGTCACTTGCTTTTTAGGCTCTTTTTATTTATAGTGAGCTATGCAGGGGTCGTCACCTCGCCTGCTTTTTAGGCTCATTAAGCGAGCTATGCAAGGACACTTAGTCACTTGCTTTTTAGGCTCTTTTTATTTATAGTGAGCTATGCAGGGGTCGTCACCTCGCCTGCTTTTTAGGCTCATTAGTTTGTTCTTACGCTGTTGAGCTCGGAGCCCGTTAGCCTGGTGTGTTGAATCAAAAACAGGGGGAGAATGGAGCTTTTATTTATAATCAATCCATATTACAGATAATGACAAACTTATTGATAATAGGGGCGGAGATGCTCGGCATTCCACGCTCGGAGAACTTCTGCTCCATTTACATTAACTAAGCGATAAGCTCCATTTCCCAAGGCTGCTTTGACAACATACGGTCGTTCCCAGTTCGGGCCTAAGGATCCGTCACTTGGCTTGCGGGCTCCAGGTAGAATGAGGCGTAGGACTAAGTCTCCTACGTTGAATCTGCGGATGCGAGCATACTTGTTATAGTACCTCGCTATTCTCTGTTGATAGACAGCTACCCTTAACCTGGCGGTTTCCCTGTGTTCTTCGAGCAGGTCCAGATTTGTTGCAAGTAGCTGATTATGGTCATTTGGATTGAAGGTCGCTCTTCTTTGCGAGGTGACCTCAAACTCAGCCGGGATCATAGCCTCTGATCCATATACCATTGAAAATGGGGTCTCGCCAGTTGAGCTGCGAGCTGTGGTTCTATAGGACCACAATACTTTTTGGAGCTCGTCTACCCACGCTCCCTTCTTGGCTTCCAATTTCATCTTTAGGGTCTGCTTAATAATCTTGTTTACAGCTTCCACTTGGCCATTGGCTTGTGGGTGGTCTACTGCTGAGAAACTTTTAACAATTTTGAGGTCGTTACAGAACCTAAGAAACTGGTCACTGGCGAACTGAGTCCCATTGTCTGTCACGATCTGCTGTGGGACCCCAAATCTGCTAATAATGTTGCTCCACATAAATTTCTCAATCTTTGTCGTGGAGATTTCAGCTAACTCTTTTGCCTCAGCCCACTTAGTGAAATAATCCACTGCGACTACTGCATGCTTGCATCTCCCACGTGCCATCGGTAGGGGTCCGATCAGGTCCATCCCCCAGATCGCAAAGGGCCACGGGCTCACCATCTGTTGGAGGTAAGCTGGTGGAGCTCGTGGAATATGAGCAAACCTTTGACATTTGTCGCATTTCTTCACTAAGTTGAGGGCATCCTGCCTCATGGTGGGCCAGTAGAAGCCTTGGCGAAGTGCCTTCTGAGCTAGAGACAGCCCCCCAGCATGATTCCCACAGTGGCCTTCGTGTATCTGCCTTAGTACTGTTTCGCATTCGTGGCCATCAATGCATCTCAATAACGGTGCTGTGAACCCCTTCTTGTACAGTGCGTCATCATAGATGCAATACCTGGCTGCTCTAGCTCGCAGACGTCGTGCTTCTAGCTTGTTATTGGGCAGCTTTCCATCCTGCAAGTATTCGAGAATAGGGCTCATCCAAGAATCAGGCTGCACGGATATGGCCATCGTCACATTCTTTTCTTCTGTGCTTGGAGCTGGTAGGAACTCAACTGGGATTGCCCCAAGGAAATCTGCATCTCGCGTGGTTGCGAGGCGAGCTAGTGCATCAGCATGTGAGTTCTGAGCTCGTGGGATCTGCTTCATCTCGTACCTCTGGAACGCACCCAGCAGCTCGTGTACTTTTTGGAGGTAGAGGGCCATTTTCGGTCCCCTGGCTTGATATTCTCCCATTACGTGGCTGACGACGAGCTGTGAGTCACTGAAAATCTTCAAGTGTTCAGCTCGCATCTCCTTAGCCAAACGCAGTCCTGCGAGCAGAGCTTCATACTCAGCTTCATTGTTTGTTGCCTGAAAGCCAAACCTTAGAGCACAAAAAATTTTATGGCCCTCAGGACTGATCAGTAGAACTCCAGCTCCAGCTCTCTGCTCGCTGGATGATCCATCAACAAAAAGTTCCCAGGCCGGACCTTCGGAAGACTCAGCTTCATCATCTACAGGTCCTGTAAATTCTGCAATGAAATTCGCTAGAGCCTGAGCTTTGATAGCCGTCCTCGGCTTAAATTGGATATCGAACTGTGCGAGCTCCACTGCCCATTTCAATAAACGACCTGAGGTATCTGCTTTTTGCAAGACTTGTTTCAACGGGTACTTGGTGAGGACCTCGATAGTATGAGCTTGGAAATAAGGTCGTAGCTTCCTTGATGCGATCACCAGGCAGTAAGCCAGTTTCTCCATCTGCGAATATCTGGTTTCAGCATCTTGCAATCTTTTGCTCACATAATAGACTGGAAGTTATGTCTTCTCTTCCTCCCTCACCAGAGCGGCACTCAGAGCCTGCTTCGATACTCCCAAGTATAAGATCAGTTTTTCCTCTTCTTTGGGCTTTGAAAGAAGCGGAGCTCGTCCCATATATTCCTTCAACTGCTGGAAGGCTACTTCACACTGCTCGGTCCACTCGAAACTCTTTGTTTTCTTCAGAATGTTAAAGAAAGGGACACATTTGTCCGAAGCTTTCGATATGAACCTACTCAAGGCTGCGACCTGGCCATTGAGACTCTGCACATCCTTAACCCTGGTGGGCGACCTCATGTCAATCAGTGCTTTGATCTTCTCAGGGTTTGCTTCAATTCCCCTATTGTTGACCATGAAGCCCAGAAACTTTCCGGAAGCTACTCCGAATGCACATTTGAGTGGATTTAACTTCATCTGGTAGCTCCTCAGAATTTGGAACATCTTTCTCAGGTCGCCAACATGGTCACCTATCTGCTTGGACTTTACTAGCATATCGTCCACATAGACCTCCATGGTCTTTCCGATTTGCTCTTTGAACATCATGTTCACCAAGCGTTGATATGTCGCTCCAGCATTCTTCAAACCGAAGGGCATCACCTTGTAGCAATATAGTCCCCGATCGGTCATGAACGAGGTGTGCTCTTCATCTTCAGGCTTCATTGGGATCTGATTATATCCCGAATATGCATCCATGAAGCTTAGGAGCTCGTGGCCAGCAGTAGCATCCACGAGCTGGTCTATCCTTGGCAGGGGAAAACTATCCTTGGGGCATGCTTTGTTCAGGTCGGTGAAGTCGATGCAAGTCCTCCACTTCCCGTTCTTCTTTTTCACTAGCACAGGGTTGGCGACCCAGGTCGGGTAGTAAGCTTCTCTGATGAACTTGTTAACCAGAAGCTTGTCTATCTCTTCTTTTAGTGCTAGGTATCGTTCCCCTGTCATTGCCCTTCTTTTCTGGCGAACTGGTTTGAAATGAGGATCAATGTTCAGCCTGTGAGACATCACCTTCGGGTCTATTCCCACCATGTCCTCATGGTTCCATGCAAACACATCCAGATTCGCCTTTAAGAAGTCAGCGAGCTGGATTCTCAGCTCCGGAGTTAATCCTCTTCCCAGCTTTAAGAATCGCTCAGGATTTACCTCGCTGACTGATACATCTTCTAACTCCTCAATTGGACCGGTAGCTCGGTCTGCATCTACCTCGCGAGGGTCCAGGTCGTGACTGACTCCCTTCTCAGTCATAGCTCGTGGCTCGCCCCCCGAGACCACGTTCACCTTCTTTCCTCGTACACCCATCTTTACTGCATCTTCGTAGCAACGACGAGCTAGGTGCTGTTCTCCTCGAACACATCCGATGCCATTAGGAGTTGGGAACTTCACTGTCAGAGTTCTGGTTGAAGTCACCATGTCCAACTCGTTCATAGCAGGTCTTCCAAGGACCACGTTATATGCTGATGGGCAGTCGATTATCAAGAAATCTGTCAAGGTTGTGGCCTGACGACCTGCCTCCCCCAAAGTCAATGGCAATTTGATCTGCCCTACCGGTACTACAGCATCTCCAATGAATCCAAATAAAGGTTCCGGGGATGGCCTCATTTGTTCTGCTCGCAGCCCCATCTGGTCGAAACAGCTCCTATACATCACGTTCACTGAGCTGCCGGTATCGATCATGATGCGCCTAACTTCCACATTGCTGATTTTGGCTCGTATAACTAGCGCATCATTATGAGGACTGATCACTCCTCTGGCATCTTCCTCTGTAAATACGATCTCGTCCGAGGTCGGTTTCGCTCTTTTGGTAGGTCCCTCCGATCCATTGAGTTGGAATGAATGATTCGCCTCCCGGACGTACCTCTCATGCGATCTGTTGGAATCACCTGCGATATGGGGGCCACCATAGATAGTAAAGATGGTTCTTACCGCAGGTTCCTGACCTTGCTCGGGAGCTCGCTGGGGCTGCTGCTGGTGTACTGGCTGTGGCTGCTGAGGTTGCTGGTGGTGAGGTCGCTGATCAGCAGGTCTTGCCACATATTCTCCCAAGCGACCTCGCCTTATCAATTTCTCAATGGCGTTCTTCAACGCCCAACAATCCGAAGTACTGTGCCCGACCTCATTATGGTAGGCGCAGAACTTGTTCTGATCTCTGTGCTGAATGGGAGCCCTTATAGGATTGGGCCTCCCGAAGTCCTCCTTGTTTCGCTCCGCAGCGTAAATCCTGTCCGGTGATGCCGTCAGGACGCTGTATCCTTCCTGGCGACCCCAACGCTGAGGTCGCTCATATCTTGGCTCTCTTCTCGCTTTCTTGGCGATCTGGTTGCTTGAGCCATTGTTTCTTCCTTCTTCGTTCCGGCCATTGTTTCTCCTCTTTGGCTGGCTGGAACTGCCCGCTTCATTCTTCTGATTCTGCTTTTTCGGGCCGAAGGTTTTTTCCCACCTGATCTCTTTCGCAGCTCGCTCGTAAAACTCTCCCAGATCCTTCACTGGGGACTTGTAAATGCTTTCATATAGCTTTCCATCCTTGCGCAGCCCAGCTGAGATCGCTGTCAGAATGCTTTCATCTGATGGATGCTCGACATTCGCGACCTCGCGTCTAAATCTGGTGATGTATTCCTTTAACGACTCACCCTGACGCTGAAAGATGGTGGCTAGGTGGCAGGATGGAGCGAGCTGCCTTCTCAGTGCCCTGTACTGACCAACGAACTTCTGTTGGCACTGCTCCCAACTTCCTATGCTGCGAGCTGAGAGATTCCTGAACCACGTTCTTGGAATATCCCCCAATGTAGCGGGGAATACTCGGCACTTCACCATCGGATTTCCTGTTTGCAGATCCATCTGAACGTTGAAAGCGTCTAGATGGTCATATGGGTCACTATCCCCATTGTATTGCTGAATGCTTGGCATCTTGAACCTCGGAGGGAGAGGTTGCGTTTCAATCTCCCTTGTAAATGGGGTTCTGCCTCCGTAGAGCCCACGCTGCTCCGGAACTCCGGGTTGTGCTTCCAACTGCTGGACCCTTTGGAGGAGCTCCTCTAGTTGGGGGTCTCGGAGCTCGTATCTCCTCCTGTGATCATGACTTGGAGCAGGATGTTCAGGGTCATACCTTTCGTCTTCCTCAACTTGACCCTCATGATGATGGGATCTTACCTGCTGCCCATCCACCTCGTCGATATAACGAGCTGCGGCTCGGACTCTACCTTGACCAATTTCCATCCGCCTGTTTCCCTCCTGGCTCAGTCTTACTACCAGGCTATCAGGTCGTGCGACCTCCCTTCCGTGCTGAACAGGGTGTCTTCCAGCCCTCGAACGCGCATTGGATGAGCGAGCCGAGTCTGCAGGTCGCGGGACTTCTCTTGCCAGCCTTTCAAGTCCTCGTGCTGGTTCGGAAGGCTGGGGCACTCCCTGTGGTGCCTGAACTTCCACCCTAGTCACGTTCTGAACCTGGGCCTGTACCAACATATTGACGGCTTCCGTGAGCTGTCTGACCGTATCTTCCAACGCTTCCTGCCTCTGCAGTAATGCATTCTGTCCTTCGGCCGTCGGGGCAACTGGGACCGTTTGACGGTGAGGCAGAGGAGGAATGCCTGTTGTAGCCCCGAGAACTTGTCCATGGGACGGGCCTGCGGCATGCGTGGTTGCGTCTTGCCCAAGCTGTAAGTTCTGTTGGGATTGGTTCACGTGACTTTCCGCCTGGTCGTCATCTCCAAGGAACCTGTTTGATCTAGTCTTTGCCATCTCGTCAAAAGTTAATGAACTAAGATGAACAAGATTGCAGTCTGGACCCTTCCTCTAGCGCCAAAATGTCGACGTTGATTTTCAGTCGACGAGCAATCAATGCCCAATACCTGCAATCAATGTGAGAAAACACGAAAACCAAGAAAAGACAAAGACAGAAAACAGAGGATCGCACGGAGAACACCAAGCTTTTACGTGGTTCGGCAATATAAAGGCCTACGTCCACGACTGTCTATCTCTCAAATTCTGCAGAGTGACAGTATATTATTGAATATTGTATATCTTTGTTACAATGTTTTCAATCCCTATTTATAGGGAAAGAAGAGTTACAATTCTGGTTGTAGCAAATCAGGAAGAGAATCCTGAATTAATTACATTCCCTAAATAATTGAGAAAAATAAGGAAAAGAATTATAAGTTAATTATACTTCCTAATATATTCAGATAATATCAGGAAATTACTATATTTATCTCAAGATAATAATGACTTGAATTTGACTTCGAATTGATCTCCATATCTGACGAGGAAATCATGGTTTGATTGGGCAATTGCCATATTCGGAGAGAGAATCACTATTGAACTTGGTAACTGCCTTTTCTGGAAGATTTTGTGCTTATCACGTGTCTGAGCGAGCTGACGCGTTATGGTGGTTTCGAGCTCGAGCTCGCTAAGAGACGAGCTGCGCAGGCGGCGAGCTGCGACCTGGATTTGGTCATAGGCCTGTTGATGCCAGCTGTAGGACTTGATGGTCTTTGAGTCAACACTGGGCCTCGTCTGATGGGCTTTGACTATGTTGACCTTATTGGGCCTTCTTATCGGGTCTTAAATGGGCATAAATTGGACTTTTACCAGCCCAATTACTGAATCCGAAAAATACACACAACAAGTTTGCTGTTTTCTTGGTATCATATTAGATAAGAGTGATGGTGGTTAGTAGTTCAAACATAAATTTATATCAAGTGAACTGAGAAATGGTTTTCTTGACTTGGTAGAGATGAGAAATCAAAGAAAAGAAAACTGAAATTGTATGTGAAGGAGCAATCAAGTGAGCTGGTTACCACAAAACAGAGAACACAAGACAGCAGAGCAGAACAGAGAACACAAGAATGCAGATAGGGAGCAGAAGTTGATTTGGAAGCAAAAGTGCTTTGAGATCAAAATGACCAAAACGAGATTAGAATTTTTTGGTAAACTAAATAAGAGAGGACAGACCAAAAAGTATAGTATATCAGCGTACAAATACAAAGTTTTATGTTCCAATGAGACATCAAAACAAGCCACTTAATTACATTATTAAAGATTAAAATAAATGGAGTCGTCACATGTATAGTCTCATTGCTAAGCACACTTCTCATCAAAGCTTTGATACTTCTGGATGTGTAAGTCCCATTAATAGTTTATATTATATTTTATAAATATTTTACATGATTGTTTATTTATATCATATAATATGATATAAGATGTATTTTTTTGTCCGAACATTAAAAGGAAAAAAAAATTATAGTTATTATAACATTATAAAACTAACTTTAAAATGTTATAATAATGAAATTTACTTTTGTAAAGTTATAAAATCAATGGTTATGATCTTTTTAAGAATATCCTGATAAAAGAATTATTAGGCTCAACATCTATATTTGCACACTAAAATGTTAAGAATAATTTGTTAGGATAACTTTTTCACCTTAATAATTACTTTTTATGTTATATTGTATGATAATATAATTATCACTGTGTTGGATTTTTGGTTTTAAACCGACACATTGATGACATTCTACTACAAAATGTGTCAACAATTATTTAGACTAAACAGTGTAAACATAATTTAGATAATTATTTCTACAAAACTTAAAAACAAGTGGAGTGATAAGTGATGAGAGAGGAATGATGTTGTAGACTCGATTGAAAATAGCCTAGGAACAGCCTAGAAAAATCTACACAAAACAATCCAGAAAATGAAGAAAAATCTGCACTGTTTGATGAAACCTGCAGAATTTTGTTGTCCAATTTGACAGCCCAAAACAGTCTTGTATTCTGCCCAAAATAGTGGGCAAAATTCACCAATTACTGCACAAAAGAATAGCCAGAAAACCTGCACAAAATAGCACAAAGAAAGTAGCAAAAATTGCAAATAAACGGCTTCAAGGCACGTAACAAAATCGCTTTCCTTAAGACGTTATTCGCCTCCACCAATTCTGTGATGCACCAAGTTACGAATACACCTCTAGGATACAATGAAACCTTTTGTTTGTCTGCAATGTGCACTAGCGAAGACAAACCAGAACACCTTCGAATGATAACAAGTCTATTGGTAACAATTTTCTACTTTTGTAGAAGGTAGAATACTGCTTATTTTATTTGTTAGAAACAAAGAATATTTTGGAAGAAAAGAATGGAAGATCTATTAGAAAGATTTGTATTGATTGTGACATTCACATATATATAGATTTCTAGTGGACACAACCTTTTACAAAACAATGTGTCTTTTCATTTTGAAAATTTAATTTAATGAACACAACTTTTTACAAAACAATGTGTCTTTTCATTTTGAAATTTAATAGACACAACCTTTGGTGAATAAATGTGTCTATTCATTTTCAAATTTAATTTATTTTAAAAATTTCTCTAACAATCCTCCACCATTTTCAAAATAAATTTATTTGAAAATGTTTTTACATAGACTTGAAAACCATATGCATAATTGAAAGTGTCTCTCGACTTGAACTTCCATTTAGTGAAAATGCATCAAAGTTAATCAAGGTGACATGGTAGGCAAGCTTTGAACTAATAACCTTATGTGACTAATCGGACACATCTCACACATAGGTTTTAATTTTCTAAGGTGTTCATAATACTGACACATGGATTGGCCCTGTGTCCCATATCCTATTTCATGAGTATTTTAGTAACTAGCCAAGTTACATTGAAGATGGCACCATCTTCAATACTCACATAGGTAGATGTTATCAAGAATGCCCTTGTAAAACATTTCAACAAAAAACTGTTATAACTCTATTAAAAGCTTATTAGCTTATCCTTTCCATAACATATAGGCATCAAACACTTTCACCTTTGGGACATAATAAATATTATAGTGCTTACAATCACTACATATTATGTACTTTACTCATTGAACCCAAGATCTTGATGTTTCAAGTGTTGAGTTGAGGTTCCATCATTGGTGATTTTTTAAGTTGGCTTCAGTCCCATTCCTCTTGATGTTTTATAAATTAAATCCCTTGCAAGGCCTTTTGTTAAAGGGTCTGCCAAATTTTGGCATGATTTTACAAAATCAATGGTTATTACACCATCCGTGAGCAACTGTCTCACATAACTATGTCTTAGGCCAATATGCCTAAACTTGCCATTGTACATTTAGCTATATGCTCTAGACAATGTTGACTCACTATCACAATGAATTAATAAAGGTGGCATTGGTTTTCAAAGGAATTTCTATCAATAAATTCCTCAACCATTCTACCTCTTTACTACATGATGCTAATGCAATAAATTCAGCAGCCATGGTGTAATTGACTATACAAGTTTGTTTCTTGGAACTCCAAGAAATAGCTCCTCCACCAAGCATAAAAATCCACCTGCTTGTGGATGCATGATCAATCCGATTAGTAATCCAACTGGCATCAGTAAATCCTTCTAAAACTAAAGGATAGCCAAAATAATGTATACCGTAATTTATAGTGTGCTTTAGGTATTTTAAAATTCTATACACTCCTTGCCAATGTAATTGACTTGGATTACTAGTATACCTACTAAGCCTTCCTACAGCAAATGCAATATCAGGTCTTGTACAAGTCATTGCATACATAAGACACCCTATAACATGAGCATACTCTAATTGAGATATTGCTCTTCTTGTGTTTGAGTATAGTTTTATGCTAGAATCAAATGGTGTGGATACTGATTTGCAATCAAAATGATTGAACTTTTTCAATATTTTTTCAATATAGTGTGATTGGGTCAATATCAAACCATTTTCTCTTTTTAAAATTTTAATACCCAAAATCACATCAGCAAGCCCCATGTCTTTCATATCAAAATTGGATGATAGTAATGTTTTTGCCAATTTAATATTTTCATTATCTGTTCCAAAAATTAACATATCATCCACATAAAGACATATAATCACACCTTTATTTCCCTTGAATCTACTATAAACACATTTATCAGATTCATGAATTCGAAAACCATTTACAACAATGACTCTATCAAACTTTTCATGCCATTGCTTTAGAGCCTGTTTGAGACCATATAACGATTTGACAAGTTTGCAAACTTTGTGTTATTGTCCTGGTACTGTAAAACCTTCAAGTTGCTCCATATACATTTCCTCATCTAGCTCTCCGTTAAGAAAAGCTGTTTTTACATCCATTTGATGGATTTCAAGACGATAAATTGATGCCAATGCTATCAATGTTCTTATAGTAGCAATTCTTGCAACTGGTGCATATGTATCAAAATAATCAAGACCTTCTTTTTGGGTAAAACCTTTTGCTACTAACCTTGCCTTGAATTTATCAATGGTTCCATCAACATTCATCTTCCTTTTGAAAATCCATTTGCAACCTATTAGTTTTGATCCAGGTGGTAGATCAACCAATTTCCAAGTCTTGTTTCCCAATATAGGCTCCATTTCATCATTAATTGCTTCTTTCCAAAAAGCAACATCATGTGACTTCATTGCTTCCTCAAAAGTGAGGGGATCCGATTCAATTATCGGCGAGACTATTGTCTGTCTCACATGTGTATCTCTAGTACCTTCAACTAGATACACAATGAAGTCAGGGCCAAAGGATTTTTCTTTCCTTACCCTTTTACTTCTCCGTATTTCGGGAGGATCCTCTATGACAATTCTTTTTGGGTGCTGCCACTTTTTCTATAGGTGCATCAGAATTCACAATTTTAGGAATTGCAGAAAATCTAGATTCATAGAATATGACATCTCTAGATTCTATAATAGTATTAATCCCAATAGAATTATTAGGTTCAATTACCAAGAACCTATATGATTTACCATGTTCTGCATAACCTAAAAATATGCATTCTACGCCTTTCTCACTAGTTTCTTTATCTTAGGTTCTGGTAATCTAACTATGGCTCTACATCCCTAAACTCTAAGATAAGATAAATTAGGTTTCCTTTTCTTCCAAAGTTCATATGGAGTAGTCTTAATATTCTTACTAGGTACTCTATTTAGTATATAACATGCAGTTAATAATGCTTCACCCTAAAAACCTTTACTTAAACCTAAATTAGAAAGCATTGAATTCACCATTTCTATAAGTGTCCTATTTTTCCTTTCTGCTACCCCATTCTGTTGTGGTGTGTATGTTGTAGATGTTTCATGTATAATATTAATAGATTCACAAAATTCAGGGAATTGATATTCACCACCATTGTCACTTCTAAGGATTTTAATCTTTGTATTACATGCATTTTTTTACTTCAGCCTTATAAATTTTAAATTTATTTAATACTTCATCTTTTGAATGCAACAAATAAACATAACAATATTTTGAATAATCATCAATAAATGTTACAAAATACTTTTTCCCACCTCTAGTAGGATTACTATGAATATCACATACATCACTATGAATTAAATGTAATAAAAATGATGTTCTTTCAATTTTAGGAAAGGGAGTTTTTGTAATTTTTGTTTGAGCACATACTTTACATTTTTCATGCATATCATAATTATATCTAGAAATTAATTCCAGATTAGCCATTTCATGCAACCGTTTAATATGAACATGTCCTAAACGATTATGCCATAAAGATAATGAATCAATAATATAAACAGAAGAAACATTCATATTATTGATATTGAGTTTAAACATACCCTCATACATATAACCTTTTCCAACAAAAATTCACCCTTAGACAATACAAACTTGTTTGACTCAAATACAATTTAGAAGCCAAACTTATTAAGAAGACTCCCAGATACAAGATTTTTTCTAACTTCTGGTACATGATAAACATCAGTTAAAGTAAGAACTTTTCCATAAGTGAATTCAAGTTGTACTTTGCCTTTTCCTTTTATTGTTGTAGTAAAAGAATTTTCCATGTACAAGACACTTCCATCTTCAATTGATTCATAAGATGTGAAAAGACTACGATCTTTGCACACATGTTTGGTTGCACCCGAATCAATCCACCAAGTAAAGTCATTTTCGAGAACATTAATCTTGGATATCATGGCCACAAAATTTGTAGTCGAACCTTCCTTTTGTTTCTTAAGAAATAGACAATTTTTCTTGAAATGGCCCGGTTTACCATAATGGTGACAAGAAAATTTCTTTTTCTTTCCATTTAGGTTCACCGTTTTGCAACTTTTCTCTACTTGTTGCCTTTTGGATGTTGAGGCTGTTTAGATTCATTTTCTTCCACCATATTTATTTTGGAAGACACAATGGGCTGCTCATCATGACTAGTACGTCTATTCTCTTCTTCAATACGAAGATGTCTGCCCAATTCCTCAAGAGAGATGTCTTCCTTTTTGTGTTTAAGACTATTTTTGTTGTCTTTCTAAGATGGAGGAAGTTTATCAATAATAGAAGAAACAATAATTGACTCATCCATATGCATTTTGTGTTGTTGGAATTGATTGAAAATATGCATGATTTCATGAAACTGCTCAATAATCGGCCTACCATCAATCATTTTGTATTGAAAATATTTAGAGGTCAAAAATTTTTTACTTGTGGCATCCTCTGTCATATACTTGGCCTCCAAGAGATCCCATATTTCTTTGGTTGTTGATTTGTTGTGGTATTGATCAAAAAGTTTATTGGACATGGTATTGCAAATGTGTCCCTTATATATGTAGTCATCTTGTTCCCATTTCTGTCGAGTTCGAGTTTTTGCCAAAGTCTCATTTTCATGCTCCAGCGGCTTTGGTGTTGTGAGCACATGAACAACTTTGAGAGTTGTCTTTTACAATTTCTTTTGCCAACGCCTGAAATTTTTGCCATCAAATAGCTCCAATTTGACAAAATCCACAGTAAAATCATGCAGCGATGCTACTAGTGCCATTGTTGAATAATAACGTCTTAAGATTGTTGTTGAATTCGATTGAAAACAGCCTAGGAACAACCCAAAAAAATCTGTACAAAACAATCCAAAAATTAAGAAAAATCTGCACTGTTTGATAAAACTTGCAGAATTTTGTTGTCCAATTTGACAGCCCAAAATAGCCTTGTATTCCGCCCAAAATAGTCAGCAAAATTCACCAATTACTGCACAAAAGAACAGCCAGAAAACCTGCACAAAATAGCACAAAGAAAGTAGCAAAAATTGCAAATAAACGGCTTCAAGGCGCGTAATAAAATTGCTTTCCTTAAGACGTTATTTGCCTCCACCAATTCTGTGATGCACCAAGTTACGAATACGCCTCTAAGATATAATGAAAACTTTTGTTTGTCTACGATGTGCACTAGCGAAGACAAACTAGAACACCTTCGAAAGATAACAAGTCTATTGGTAACAATTTTCTACTTCTGCAGAAAGTGGAATACTGCTTATTTTATTTGTAAGAAACAAAGAATATTTTGGAAGAAAAGAATGGAAGATCTATTAGAGAGATTTGTAGTGATTGTGGCATTCACATATATATAGATTTCTAATGGACACAACCTTCTACAAAACAATGTGTCTTTTCATTTTGAAAATTTAATTTAATAAACACAACTTTTTTACAAAACAATGTGTCCTTTCATTTTGAAATTTAATAGACATAACTTTTGATGAATAAATGTGTCTATTCATTTTTAAATTTAATTTATTTTAAAAATTTCTCTAACAAATGATTGACAAGTTCTGACCCCACATGGTGTTAGTCAGCCACAACAATAGACCATCAAAAGCAACAAGCCACCTACTTACTATACTAACAATTAACATATAAAAAGAATGTGATACAGATTGAACTATTATTAATTAATTATTAAATGAATTAAATTGCCGTAATAGACTATTTGATCACTTTAACATTAAAACTATTGGAGAATAATAACTATCAAATCTAGTATCCAAGACGTGTTAGATATAACACAGTCCAAAATTAAATTTATATAATACAACTATAAATTAAATGTTTAATAAAATTGAGTTGTGATCAAGTGTATCGCATCACTTGTCATGAAGTAATGCTTATTTTATTTTTTATGCAAGCAATTAGGTTATTACATAAGAATATTGTTTTTACGCTTCTCAAATACCATGTTATACCATATCAATTAAATAGCTTGCACATTGTTTTGTGGCAAACATCAATACTTTGTAAATCTTGTTAACAACAATGTTGTTCGTATATCTTTACACTATAAGAGAGTTTTAAGAGGAACAGAAAAGGTATATTTATATCTAATATCTTACCAGCAGCACCATTTATATATATTATTTTTTTCAAATATTACAAATTAGACCGTTACTTTTGTTTTTAAACATTTATACCATGATCTTACAACTTCCAAGGGAGATAGGTTATTTTTAGGCCCAATATCTACTAAAACATTTTGTGTAATCTTTTTCTCAATAACCATAAATTATATGGTTTTAATTGAGATCATTAAAAATGATCTTAGTATAAATTCGAATGTGATACGCTTTTCCTTGGCAGGTTCAAAGTGATATAGTATACTCTCTTTCCTATTTGATAGGAGTGAATTGATTTTGCTTCTATTACTTGCTTATCAAGTATATCAAATGATAATAATATTGCAAGCAATTAAAATAAGACAAGGCGGAATTATGTCTTGTTATGTATGTATGTACAAAAACTAAATGAAAATAAAGTATTTTCTGCAAATTATTAAAAAATTGAAGAACCAGGGAATCAAACAAAATAGAAGAAAACAAAACAGAATACAATAAGCTAGGCAATAAGACATCTGGTTGATTAAATCACATTTTTTGAGATCTGATGAACCAAAATGACAAAAAGATTTTGTTCATTTAGTAGGGAAAAGTAAAAGAAGATAAAAAAATTCTAGTAATGAGTTCACTAATTGGTTACTGTGTGAAATTAATGTAAAGCAAATTCAAGGAAAAGCAGTAGGAGAAAAAGTAACTCTAATGCTCGCATTATGATGATTTTTTTTCATTTTTTGACAAAAAGCAGACATAATTTGAAAAAATGGGTTGAAGGAGATGACTTGCATGTCCTTTCAAAGATACCCTCTGTTCAATATATATATATATATATATATGTATGTATATATATTTTAAACTCCCTCTGTTCAATATCTAACTTTCAATTGCAAGTCTCTTCTTCTTGTTTTTGTTTTGTTTTGTTTTTTTTTTTTTACAAACGGGGTAGAATCCAAAAGGAAAAGAAAAAAAATGCTAAAGGAGAATCAGAGCTTTCTGAAGTTTCTTTTTTTGAATTTTTAGTTTTTCTGATTTTAAATTATGTATTAAGCTTGATTAGAAGTGCTTCCGTATTTTTATTATTTGACTTTAATATAATAGCCCATGCCTATGAGTATGCCTTTATAGTAATAAAATTTGTCACAATATATATATTTTTTATGGTAGAGAGGAAAATTAAATTTGGAAAAAAACTAATCACTTCTTATGTTTTAGGATAAGAGTGAGTTTGAACCCTTGATCTTTTAGGGTTCATGAAAGTATTCAATTACTTCTACTAAGGGATAGTTTGTATCACAATAATATGATTTTGTTTATATTTTATAGATTGTCAATACAAGTATTAAGGAACCAATTAATAAAAGGCAACTAGGCCTGACTCCTGAGTTTGAAATGGAGCTTTTTATAATACAATCTCAAAAGAAATTCCCAGACCAGGATAGAACTTGAAAAAGTGAGCTAAAAATTAAGTTCTAAAACATAAAAGGGTGTAGAATTTTCAACCTCTCAAAAAGTAAATTACAAATAGACGTTGCAAATTGAGCAACAAAAGAAACTACCTGATATATTACCTTTTTTTGTAAACAGCCTGTCAACATATTATCCGCTTTAGATCTTCAAGCCCTCATGGTTTTGCTTTCAAGCTTTAGGTCCAAAATGCGTACTGACAGGTGAAGGTCTATAGCCCCATTTAAACTGCATCTAGCAGCCATTTGGAAGCAATGTGGGACTTCAAGTCATGACACACCCCCTATCATGATCATGCTAATAACGTGTTGTAAACAGCTTGTCAACATATTGTCCGCTTTGGATCTTCGGGCCCTCACAGTTTTGCTTTTGGGCTTCAAGCCTAAAACACATATTAACATGTATAGGTCTATGCCCCATTTAAACCACATCTAGCAGCCGTTCGGGAGCGACATGGGATTTCCAATCATAACACCTTTGTTAATTAAAGTAATTTTTTCAATATTATTGATGGACATACATCATGATTCATGACTCATAATGATATCTTTGGAAGGAAAAAAGACTCAATTAACATTCATTAATTGTTTTTGTTTTTGAAATAATAATCATTAATTGTTTTGGTCAGCAAATATTGAGCAAATATTATTTATGTATTATTTACAATTACAGAGCTTTTTCTCTCTCTCTAGCTCATGCCTTGTTATTCTTTATTATTATTCCTATCCTTGCATTATAATATATCATATAATTATTACTATTCTGAATTTGTTTTAAATTAACTCAAATTCTATAAAATATGTTTAAAATTTACTTAGATTAACCATTATAAACTCAATTTAATTAATATTATCATTTGTTCTTCATTCAAAAGAGTAGTAAGAAAAAAGATTGATAAGTATATCGTGCTACAAGTCAAGTGATCGCTATGTAAAATTTAATTAAAATAAATATATAAAAAATATAATGAGAGAGAAGAATGGCTTATGAGTTATGACTTTACATCTTGTTAGGCAGGTAGAATGCAAAACAATCAAATGATGATAATATTGAATGCAATTAAAATAAGATAAGGCTAAATTATGTACTGTTATGTATCTATGCATGTACAAATACTAAATGAAAATAGAGTATTATCTGCAAACCGTTAATTCAATTGTTAAAAAATTGAAAAAACGAAGATGGGAATCTAACAAAACGGAACACAACAAGCTAGGCAATGAGTTTTTTTGTTGATGAAATCACATTTTTTTAATCTGATAAACAAAAATGAAAAAAAATAAGATTTCTTCATTCAGTAGCAAAAAGTAGGGATGGTTATTTACATGTTCGATGCAGTTCCTATTGGAATTGAACTTAACCGAATTTTGGTCTATTCTGAAACACAAGAACCAAACATATTAAAATGGAGGTCTGAAACCAAGGAGAACTAAACATGGTCAGTTTGATTCAGGTCAGTTCAGTTCAATAAAAGAAAGAAGAACAAGAGGAAAACAATAAAATAGAGTTCATCAACAGTGGCACAAATGTAGCCAAACAGAAGAAAACAACAAAAATACAAAATAACTTCAAGACTAAGAGTTTGAAAACTGGAACTAACCTTTAAGACTTAGAAATAGGAAGCAAAAATAGATACAGAAACGAAAACAACAAAAACTAGAAGTAGAAAAGACGATAGGGTTCATTGATAGCACGAGGCGACAGTGGTCGATGAAGGGTTCATCGAAGGGTGCTATTAGCAAAAGAAGCTCAAAAGTCAAGATAAAAGTTTGGCCAAGGGTTGTCAACGAAGAAGAAAATGGGAAAATGAAAATGAAAGATGAAAGACTAGTTTGGGTGTGCAAATTAGGGTCAAATGGATGAATTTATACATGTGCCCTTGACGGTTATTCAAAATTTAAATAATCTTGAAGGGCACATGCATAAATTTTGTATATAAATAAGATATATGTAATCGGTTTGCAAATCCAGAACCAAATTGAAATCAAACACGACCTAGTTCTTCAATGTGAGAACTAAACACTCTACATATATTTACATGAACCAACCCCAACACCCAATTTTTGGTTTGGTTCGGGACCGTTCGTATTTCCTTGCCCAGCCCTGGATAAAAGTAAAATGAATATCAAAAAGTCTAGTAATGAGTCCATTAGTTGGTTATTGTGTGAAGTTATTATAAAGCAACTAAAAGGAAAAGTAGTAAGAGAAAAAGTGACTCTAACGCCTAGGATACCTCCTTTACTTTATTAAAGCCAATTTTTCAACATTATTGATGGACGTGATGATATTTTTGTTTTTTTAATTGACAAAATGCAAACTTAATTTGAAAAAATAGGTTGAAAGATAACACTTGCATGTCCTTCCAAAGATATCCTCTGTTCAATATCTAAGTTTCAATTGTCAATCTCTTCTTATTTCTAATTATATATGTGGATATGTTAACATATTCTCTGGTATGAATTTTTATTTTTCTGATTTTAAATTTATGTGTTAAACTTGATTTGAGTTGCTTTCATACTTTTATTATTTTAATTTAATATAACATCCTCTTGTCAAAAAAATAATAATAATAAATAAACAATATCTCATGCCTATAAATATGTATTTTTAGTAATAGAATTTGTCACATTATTTTGTTTATATTTTACTTATGATCAATACAAGTATTAAGAGATCAACCAATGAAAGGCAACTAGACAACTAAACTTGACTCCTGAATTTAAAAGAGAGCTTTATATAATACAATATGAAGTAGAATTTATGATTATAACCAGAAATTTCTTGAAATGAGAGAATTTGGAAAATTGGGTAAAAAGTTAAGTTCAATGTGAACATATATAAGAGCGTGGCATTTTCAACCCCTCAAAACCAGCATGCCACATACTTACTGCACGAACAATGTAACATATACAAAGAACGTGAGAATGATTTATGGGTCTTGACAATGATTTTTGAGTCCTGACCGCATATGGGTCCCGATCAAAAGCATCATGCCACCTACTTAATGACGCCCCATTAGATCAAAAGAGAATTACAGCAATAAGCCAAAAACAAATTGTAAAATCAGACGCAAGGAACTTTCATTGACAACTTTATATAAAGCATATTCCAGAAGACTCAAAACTGCATGTTCTAACCCAACTTAAATGGTCCAATCCATTTTATATTAAAACCCAAGTTTATAGGCCCGGTCGATAGTCTTAGTTAACTAAGCAGCAGAGCTATTGAAGAAGCATGTCTACACAAGATGTTGCCACCCTTTGGTGCAATTAACAATACTAATGTCTAATCACTTATTCAAATCTAAACAGTCACTTTTTTTATCTAAGCAGTGTTAGAGAAATTTTTAAAATAAATTAAATTTGAAAACGAATAGACACATTTATTCATTAAAGGTTGTGTCTATTAAATTTCAAAATGAAAAGACACATTGTTTGCAAAAAGTTGTGTCTATTAAATTAAATTTTTAAAAATGAAAAGACACATTGTTTTGCAAAAAGTTGTATTCATTAGAAATCTATATATATGTGTGAATGCCACAATCAGAAAATGACTGACATATAGATCTTCCATTCTTTTCTCTCAAAATATTCTTTGTTTCTCACAAATAAAAATAGGCAATATTCTACTTTATGCAGAAGTAGTAAATTGTTACCAATAAACTTGTTATCATTCGAAGGTGTTCTGGTTTGTCTTCGCTAGTGCACATTGCAGATAAACAAAAGGTTTCATTGTATCCTAGAGGCGTATTCGCAACTTGGTGCATCGCAGAATTGGTGGAGACGAATAACGTCTTAAGGAAAGCGATTTTGTTATGCGCTTTGAAGTCGTTTATTTGCAATTTTTGCTACTTTCTTTGTGCTATTTTGTGCAGATTTTTTGGGTGTTCTTTTGTGCAGTAATTGGTGAATTTTGCTAACTGTTTTGGGTGGAATACAAGACTGTTTTGGGCTGTCAAATTGGACAACAAAATTCTGCAGTTTCATCAAACAGTGCAGATTTTTTGGATTGTTTTGTGCAGATTTTTCTGGGCTGCTCCTAGGCTGTTTTCATTCCAAATTTACAACAAGCAATCACCTTTTTTTTTTTTTTGGACATAGTACATTACAGATAACACAAACAAGTATTACAATCCGGAGTCTCTTGATGGGACACTTGAGGAGCGCCCGAGATTTGGAGCTTTTAGAGGAGGAAGCGGAGATAGCAGCTTCCCAGGCAGGAGAAAGCGGCAATAGGGAGACACACCTCAGTCAAAAGGGGTCATGGCCTCGAAACGTGCCAAATGGGATAGGTGTGGCTTACCACTCAACTAGTCCACAATTCTCTTCTTTCTCTTTTATCTTTTATATTTGAATTTCTTGACATTTCATATCTTCAGCCTTGGATAGTAGGACAAAAAATCTTTATATTGCTATGTTATTATCATTTAAACATTGAAATATTTTTCTTTGTTGATCCTATTTGGCTACAATTCCAGAAAAAAAAATGTTGGTTTTTCAAATATTACGGTTTAAGATTGGTGATGTGATGAATTATAGATGAAGTTTAAGGCCATCTTATGTTTTTACTATTTCACCGATGCACTTTTAAATTATAAGAGAAATATGGAATGTTTTCAATGTGATTAAAAATTATTAAATTTGCATACTTTATATCTTTTATATTTTTTTAACATATATCTTTTAAGAAGTGGTATATATGTTAGTTGTTTGAATAGATGCATACCACCTTTTTATGGAATTGTTGTATGTTTGTGTCAAGGTTAATGCCTGGACTTAAAAATATTTATTCAAACATCCAATAATTTGAATTTGCTAAAGAATTCCCTAGTTAGTTGGTTATATCATATCATTTTCAAGTTATCTACCATGAAAATTAGTATTTTCTCTACAAGTTAAGAACTTTAACTTATAAGTCAGTAAGTGTATATTGTGTTAATAAAATTCTTTCAAATTATGATCGAAGATAATTTAAAAAATCTATTCAAAAAATAAAGAAATAGTAAAATGAGTTCTAACTAAATGAATAAAGGTAAATTATATTCTAGAAAACAGTAAAGTTTGTAATCTATGCACCTTATATCATGATGAACTCCTTAAATTTATGATAACTTCTTATTATGAATTATTTCAATTGTGAACATATTCTGAAAAGTAAAGCAACACTCTCCTCTAATGTCCACATTCGATCCTCCACTGCTGAGCTTTGCTACCAAACTTGTTACACTCACGTAACACTATATATCAAGAAAAAGTGAAGTAAATATTCTATATTAATAAGAAAAAAAAAAAAAAAAGCAACTTGCTGATTCTTCAGGGGATCAGCTCCTCGCAAATTCAACTTCAGAGTTGACAAAAAAACAATTCTGACACTTTATTTTATGAAATAATATAAGGGTTTAAGAGAACAGACTAGCAGATAAGTTGGGCAGTAAACACACACATACTGCCCTTATTATCAGGGATTAACAACTTCAAAACAAACAGAAAACAGAAAGGTGCGAGTGACAAACGGACGCACCAATTCTAATATGACGAGAGTAGGCGGAGACCATGGGGAGATCTAGGATCCTCCACTGCCATTCTTCTGAATAAACAAGCACTAACATGTAATTTGATGTCAATATTTGAAAAAACTACTTTTTAATGTAAACTGGACTAGAATATTGACCCTTCTTCAGACAGGGAGTGCTTACTCAGGAAATACCCAGTTTCTTATAACCTTAGATGACATTTCCACGGCATACTTTGCGGGGTAAACTGTCAATTCCAGCAGTCCACCAGCATTTGTGAGGAACTGTTAACTCTAATAGGATGCATCACACTTAGTTGCTGTTTTTTGCAATTATAAATGGCTCAATCATTGCATGAGTCTTCAACCTGGACAAAAATTAAAGACAATAAAGAACATAATCAAATTTAAAAAAAAAAAAAAAAAAAAAAAAAACTGAAATTTATATGCCTCTTATGTTTGTGTTTTCTTTATGAGATTCATACCAGTAGCTGATGAATTGATGATAACCAGAGTCATTTACAGTCACATAAGCTTTAGCTAGCTGCCAGATGGCATTAATGTTTCTATGACACCAAGTCGTGTTATGTGTTAAGTAAAATTTAGGATTAAATTATGTAAGTGCAGTGGCTATATTTATAACCCTTCATCCCAAGCGAAACACTGTGCCATGATGGGTGGGCATTTATAGAATTTTAATTAACAAAAGTAGTGACTTATTAGGAGTAGAACAAACAACACCATGCTATTCATTTAAAAAACCAAATCTATTAACAAACGGGCACTAGTAGTGTGTTGTTTTCTAATAAAATTAAGTTACCCTTTTACTTCTACTCTTTTTATGTCACTATTTCTGTTAATAAAAATTTTATAACTCTATAAATATGCACGCTTGGCTTGCTATAAAAAGTAAAAAATCTCATTAAGATGTACAAGATTTCATTAGAAAAAAATATATTGTTTGGACATAAAAATCTTATATCAGAGGATTTGCATTCATGGTAAGATTTGCTGTTCTAAAATGGTACAACAGATCATATAATTTAAAAATTCTGATTGGTTTTTAGTAGAAATTGAAGCAGACTTACTTTGAATGTGGGCGTGAGAAGGCCACTATCCATGGAGAAGGGGTCGAGCACCAAAGTTACAGCTTTTGCAAATTCGAAACCTCTCAACTAAACAATTGTGTGAGAAAAAAAAAAAAAAAAGCCTTAGCTCTTGGATCATTGCATTTGCACATTTGGTAGTCGAAAGCATATTTCGAGGGAAAATTTATTAGCTGGCTTTCTTTTCCAACTTTGTTCATCTCATGAAGAACAGCAGTTCTTGCTCTTGGATCATTGCACAACTGTTCAAAGTTCTCAAACTGCATTAAAGCATTACAAATGCATCAGAAGTTGACCACAAAAGTTAAAAACGCTCTAGTTCATCACTGTCAATCACTGTAGTGTTGCATACACAAAATTGTCTTCTAGGTACAATATCGAAATAACAAAATCAAATAAGAATCTAGTTGGGGTGGCTTGGTTATAAGCAGTAGCATCAAATTGAAATTAATTTTGCATATGAAAACAAATTGGGAAGAAGTTGCAAGGAAATAGAAATAACGAAAAAGACCTTGGTGCCTTCAGATGCTGCCCAACCTTTTAAAACATCGGGATCCGCTGCGATTACAGCTACTAAACAGGACTTCATGCTATCACCTAAGAGCATATTAAGTGGCTAGTAAAAGAAAGGTTAGGAAATTGTATATACAACATAAGCTCCGTCTTTGTACCATATATAAAACACTGGCCGACAAACTTACACTTTGCATATACATTCTCGATCTTTTCTGGCTCCACGTACTCTCCCTGTGCCAACTTAAATAGGTTCTTTTTCCTATCATAAGTCAAATGTAGTGTTAAAACAATGTTAAATAACTCATTGCTCCAAATAACGTGATTCAGACATTAGAGCCATATTTTTGAAAGATTATAATTAAATGAAAGATTGACAAAACAATTTTGCATTAATTATATGAATCATGCCTATCTATGATCTTAAGACGACCTCTAGGTAACCATAACCCAATATCTCCAGTATGTAGCCAACCATCATCATCAAATACTTCTCTTCTGTTTAATTAATGAAGTCAGAACATTTGCAAATTCATTTTAGTAACAATATCTAAAAGCATACGAAGGTTTGAGCTTCATCTTTGTAGTAGCCTCAAAAGACACTAAAACCCCTTACGCAAACTTCGCCTTGAGGATAGGCTAATCTCCAAACGTGTAATTCATTTCAAGAACATCCACAAGTTTTGTGAGGCATGAATTCTAATGGACCCAAAAAATTAATTGAAACTTAAATTTTAAGCGGACCAAGATTAATTAAAGTAAGCCCAAATTGGAAATTAATGTAGTCTATTTTGTACTCAATGTACTCATTTTTTTAAGCATAAAAGATATATACATAAGGTGCAATTTGATGAAAAAAAGTGGGGAAAACATGTTGTTGTAAGGGTCAATACATGAGACAAAGGTAAGTAAAATGGAAAATGAAATGAGTGTATATGTGTATGTGTCAGCCATATATATGTATATAGATAGAGAGTTAGAGATAAAAGACAAAGAAGATATGAAATAATAATAATAATAATAATAGGATATTAAGTGGTTAAATATATGGTGGCTTGTGTCAATGGAAAATTCAAAAAAAAAAAAAAAGAATTTTAAATGGGGAAGTGGGTGGTCGATCAAAACAAATGGTATGTGAGAGTGGTTTTGTTTTGTTTTTGCTTAATTTATATGAGACCAAATGTGCACAAATATATATGGGAGTGTTTCGTGTCCATGACAATCAAATGGTGGACAAATTTTATTAAGGGGCTATAATACATATACATGTCTTCAAATAGAAGTAAATCAAACACACGAAAGCAAACCGCATAGCAAAACAAAAATGAGAAGACAATAACAAGAAGAAGAAGACAATAACAACAACAAGAAGAAGAAGATTGGAGCTGATTTGCGGATTGATTTGGTGTGCAATAAATTCAATTTCAGGTTTAATTTTCCGATTGGTTTTTATAGATTTTAAATAGGTTTTTGTGTTGTTTTTAGATGCAAAAGAACTCTAAGGATAATTTGGCTGCTAGTAGTTCCAAATAAGACTTAAACTTAAAATTGTTATTAGATTGTGTTTATTTAAATTGAATTAATTGTTTATAGTTATCTATATTTTTAGATTTTGTTATTTATGGATTATTATAAATGAATTATTTGTTAAATAATTAACTTCTTGGATTGTTTATTTCAATTGAATTGAATTGTTTTTAATTATTTAAATTTCAGCTTTTATTTATTTAATTGTTATTAGAAGAAAATTATTTAATTAGTTAATTGATTTATTAATTATGTATTATGATTTATGATTTAATTTTAGAATATTTATTATTGATAATTGCATTCTTATTTAGAAATTGAATAATACAAATTTACATATAAAAATTATTTGAGTTAAGAAACGAATAAAATGAGATTTTAAGAACACTAGGATTGTACCCTCCCTCTAACGATCAAGCAGACTTAATGTGTGTAAGTCTTAAAGTCGTCCAGCATGTGTATAACAAACATCTGGGGAGTCATTAAGTCACCCAATATGTGTATGACAGATGTTATCCTCAACTCTGCGTGTGTGTTGAGTATTTCCACCACGTATGATAGATTTCTCTATATACTAGATTCGTGTAAATCAAGTTTTATTAGCAACCAAAAATAATCCATACAAATATTTATATTTTATCATGATAAGAGATATAATTTTGATATTATTTTCAGATATGATTGAATATGGATCTTTGAGATTTTATTTATTATTAGTCTTATGTTTTTTTTTTTTTGATTAATAGTCTTATGTTATATATGTTAATTATTATTGAAAACAATTTATTTAGTATTTGAAAGTATATCTACTCATTGGACGTTAGTGCTTATCTTTTTATATTTTTAAAATCATTTCTCAAGTAATTGTCAGGTTTTAAAAGAAATCACCAAATAGGAAAAGGTAAGCCACTTGATCACATGATGCCAAGAAATGATATTTTGATATTGTATATATATTTTGTATATTAAATGGTAGCTAGGTTTGCATGTGTATATTTATCATTTTAATGTTGTAAAATATTTGATTTATCGTTGGTTTTGCTTATATTTTGACTTCTCGATTTGATAATTATATCAACCTACTTTAAAGTTATGTTTTTATATGAAAACAAGTTTGTTTTCTATGTTTTATATGATATTACTCATATTTGAAATATTTTAAAAGTGTTTATTTCAATTATTACAGAATGGTATTATTGGTTAAATAACAATTTTATTACCAAAATTTTTATTAAACCATTTTATGTATTATTAAATTTTCAAATGATTTCTATTAGAAAGTTTAAAATTGCATACAACTTTCAACGTATCACGAGATCTTCTCGAACTTAAGAAAGGATTCTGGAAGGGTCCTATCAAATTTCACTTCTGAAAGAAGAAAGATGAGATACACATATTATCACACGTAAGATAGAAAAAGAAATTTGTTTTTTCTAGCATCTCATCATATTGATACAGGTTACTTTTTGTTTAGTTTGCATGATGAATTGCATTTGTCTTCTCCAATACTCGGATTCGTTTGTGCGGAAAATTATATAATCACCTATAATTTAGAATTACACATTAACAGAGTTTGTCTCTCATTGGGAAAAGATAGATGCAAAATATTTTGTAGTAAGTAGAAATTTTTCATTTATGCAGTAACGCATATGTAGCAGGCCAATACTCATAATTGAAGTACTCAGTTGATTTCCAAGTTTTCGAAATCAACTTACCAGAAGCAGGGTTAAGTCATCACTTATATTTTCTGTAGTACAAAGTTGAAAGTTAAGTTTCTTCTAGGAGACCCAACATGACCAGTTAAGTCGTCACCCTCATCTATACCGCATGTCATAACAGAAGTCTCAGTCAAACCATATCCTTCCATTATGCGACATCCAAAGCAACTACCAAAACTTTTACATGTGCAACAATAAATTATGCCAGTAAGATACATAGACAGATAAAAGGGCCAGATAGGGAGAGACACAATTTCACTCGAGAATCAACTTACACCATCAAATATCCATTACATCTGGGGACAATGGCGAAGCAGCTGAAGCCATGAAACGAACTTGTCCTCCAAGCTTTTCCTTCATTTTATTAAATACCAATCTGTCCCACATCATTTATGAGTTTTGGCCTGAAAAATCATTTTTATATGATTAACAAAAACACAAAAGAGTAACAACCACAATGCATGCATCAGTTCAAGTATAAGGAATTGTATATGTTTAGAGCTTAACATTTATGATTCTAATTTGTGTCTTCCATGATACTTTTATGTGTAAGAAGACAGTATGGATGGGATTAATAAGAAAAAAAAAAAGGTGGCTTAGTTTCTTGCAAACCGACCATTCATCATGGCTTCCTTCTTGGAATTGTATGCTGCTGTGAATAGCCTCTGCCTCAGAGTCCCAGAAATCTTTACGGTGTTTGTTATTCTGTGACAACCAACAGAATTAGGGACTGAGCGATCATAGGAAATACAACTAGAGAATAAATTATGCAGCAGTCAACCATGATCGTACCCTGCATATATTCGGTTATACAAGCGAGGAACGCTGCAAAATATAGTAGATTTTAAAACAGCCAAATCATCCATCAACTTCAGATTGTCCTACAAAAATGGATTAGCATACACAAGTCAATGACGACAAATTATAACATCATTTGCCCAATACAAGGAACTAGTAAAAAATAACTACCAGTGTTTAGTTAAGTAACCCCTTGATAGAAACCAACAGCAACCCAATAATAGGCTATAACAATTTGGTTCGTTCGTTCATAAATGTGGGCCAAAGGAAGATAGGATATATAACCGTCAAGAACACATAATTTAACATAAAAATCAGAACTCAATATTGAAACAAACCAAAAGCATCGATAACAATCCAAATGTTGAATCTACATGTCTGAGGGATAAAATTTGTTCTTAACACTGAAACCAGCAACACTTGAAATCAAGTTCTGATGTGTCAACACCACTCCCTTTCAAGATAAAGAACAAAAATTAAATAAATAAATAAACATAGCCTTACAAAATAGAGATAGTCAAATCACTAAAACAATATTAGCTTCGTTGCAGGAACTGAGAAACAAATTTCAACCTTTGTCAAAGCAGAAACCATTTTGTGTAGCCTCACTTTAGCGGAGCCGTTTCGACAACTGGTCAAGTATTCACAGAGGTCAGCCATGGCTGAAGAAAAAGACGAAAGCCGAATTCGGTCGGCGGCGCTTTGATGAAGACAAAATGCGAGTCCAGCGGCTCAAACTTGGGGATGAAGGTTGAAGGATTGATGGCCATATCTGGAGAAGAAGAGAGCTACGAGACGGCGGCTGCTATGGAGGAAAAGACTGGTTAGAGCGGCGGTTATGGAGGAGAGGTGCATGTCGGAGGCCAAGTTTTACTGAAAACAAAATTGAAAGTCGGCTGCCAAGTTGGAGAAGAAGACTGTCAACTTTGTCATTGGGGCCATTTGAATTTGATATTGGGCCACTTTAATTGTTTGCGGAAAAAGATTATAAACCCAACATCAATTTGCAAACACATCATGCCAAAAATATTAGCTCTAATGAGCGGATACCACTCAGAGCTTAATGTTCATTACTCGATCATGTGCATTTATCAATGATTTCGTTCTTATCTTGTCATGTAATATAATACCAGAAAATTATTCCTACCAACTGTGAGCTACAAGTTAACGAGTTCTACAAGCTACGAGCTATGAGGTATATTAATCAATCGATCACTAGATATTTCGAGACTCATGAATCTATTCACTAAATATTATAATTTATGCAACAATTTTTTTTTTAGCCAAAAACAATTTTAAAGGCTGAGGGGGGATGTTGAATTTTTGACTTCTATTAGCTTTCCTAACTGTGCTATAACACTCATGTATGAATAAGTTAAATAAATGGGTTGATATTTGAGTCAATGTCATTCTTAAACACTTGGTAAGGGGTTGTTTGTTTTTTCCACTTAAGACTTAATAGTATTGAATTGCACCTATTAAGTTGTTTCCATTTATTTTTTTAAGTGGTCAAACAAGTTAAAACTATAAAAAAACAACTGAAAAAATTAAGTAAGAATTTTTAATTTTTCACTTAATTGAAAATCACTTGATGACATTTAAAACTTTTTATTCCAAATCTATCCTCCCAAAATAAAATAATTTCAAATTTATCCTAATTTTATATTATTCAAATTTTCTTTTCTTTTTTTCTCCTTGATACTTACAAAATATATATATTTGAAAAATAAAATCTAAATACATCTCATCTTAAATTATCTTGGAATTAAACTAATATATTTTAATTTACAATTTAAACATTCATTTTTAAAATTTTTTTTCTTACATATATTAATATATTTAAATATATAAATGTGGTTAATACTTGTAAGCCCTTATTTCCCTTCTTTGAACTTCCTAGTATTGAAGGGTAGATTAGGTGGTGAAAATATTAAATTTCCTAAATAATCTTAGTAGAAGGGAGAATACAATGTAATAAAAGTTAAGAAATTAATTTAACCCACAATGAATGCAATTAAACTAAAGAAAGGGCAAAAGGGTCATTTTGCCAAACGAAGAGTCCTATATGTAAATAGAAGTAATTAGAATAAATTAGTTGTGGGGATTATGAAAATTCATAAAAGTTAATAGGATGTTATGAGATTGGTATAAAAGAAGGGGACATTTTGATAAATTTTAAGTAATGGCATGAGTTGTAAATAAGTGAAAGTCAATATATATATAAATATAAATATATATATATATATATATATAAGTGTTAGTCATAACACTTAGCCAATTTTTTGAAGAAACAATAGGAAATTGCCGTGAAGGTGAGGGAGTGGAGAGTGTGTGTGTGGACGGCAACAAGAGGAGATAAGAGAGCTTTTTCCCATCCATTTTTTCAAGACTCAAATCACAACTTTAGGGTGTTTTCAAGCTAAATTAACAACCCTAAATAAGATTAAGGTAAGCTATCATCCTCTCTCTCAACTTTGATAATAGTTGGAATGTTATGGGTATGATGATAGTGTGTTGTTGTAGTAGTTTGTGATGGGTATTTTACACTTAAAACAAGTGTAGAACCCTAAGTGTGTAATATGGAAGCTTAGATGACATGTTTTAGTGTATGGATGTTAGACTAGGGTTTGTAAATGGAAAATCTTAAATGATGATTTGAGGAAGTAAAATGTCAAATAGGTTACACATATGTTGTTTGTTGAAATATCTAAGAGAGTAACTTAGTAAAAATAGTGAAAATAAAATGAAATTAAGTGTTGGATGAGAATGTGTGAGTGTCATGGCATATGTGCAATGTGTAATATCATTGTGTTTTGATCCAAATAAGCTTAGATTGCCACATAATAAAGGTTAGAAAAACTTATAGAAGTGATAAAATTATCAAATGAATAGTTTTGAGCTAAGTTGAGAATCTCGAAGCTCAATGAAGAGGCTGTGATGACCTGCACTCTTCGAGCTTATTCGGGATTGTTATAGACCTCAAAACATGCCTAGGGGTCATAGTAAACCATAAAAATTGAAAGGGAACGATTCCGATAAAAATTGAACAAGTTATGGCCAAAATAGTGTATTCAGAGAGTCGTAAAGTAAATTGTGGATGCAAATGCATTCCTCGATGCATGAAATGATTATATTTGATTATAATTAGGTAAAAGAACCTTAGATATGAAAGAAATGACATCATCGCTTGTTCGATGCGAAAATGTGCATTAAAAAGTGTCGAAAAGTAGTCGTTTTTCATAGGTTTCAACCCCATATACTTAGAATTTTTCAAAATCGTTTTACGGATGACCTAAGCACGAGTTAGAGAGATGATTAGAGTGAAAACAGAGTGAAGAAAATCACTAGGATGGGCCCTAGCATAGCCTCGGGTTTTGGGGGGGGGGGGGGGGGGGGGGGGGGGGTTCAAAAACGACGATTTTGAACCCGAGCTTTCGGTGACCATTTTAAGCATTCTGGAGTGTCCCTAAGTGATAATAAATAAGGCCCGTGTAAAGAAATCAGAATTAGAGAGTCTCGGTTGATTTAGAATCGAGTTTGGAAGGTTATAGTGTAAATGGTTGTTAATAGAGAAAATGTTGTTGGAAATGTCACTTTAAGTTTTGAGTTATGCAATTGAGCAAGTGATGATAAAAAATTTACATGTAGGTGACCAGAGAGCAAGCCAGGCATGAGAGGCTCATTGAGGCACTTGACTTGAGCACTACGCAAATTGAGGTAAGTGTTACAGTGCTTACATTATTTAAATTTAAATTTAAATTATAACTTGTTGTGGATTTCAAGTTTTATAAAATGATTTTTAAAATGTGAGTTCAATTCGAGTAAAAGATCCTCCATGGGATCAAGAAATAGGAATTTAAAAGTAGAAGTTGTTATTATAAAGTTTGACGTAAATTTAAATTAAAAACGCTTTAAGCTAAGCGATTTCATACTTATTGCATTTAGAATGAAAAAGTGTTTTAAAAACAATGTGTAACCCCTCAGAGTTCAGAGTATCTAGCACTACGTTGCGACGTAGAAAATTTCGCACGTAGTTGTCTAGATTAGAGTATTGGCGCTATGTTACGATGTATAAAATTCTGCTTGTAGCTGTCTAGAATTATAGCTTCTTGCAATATGCTGCGATGTAGAAAATTTCGCTCATAGTTACGAGGGTTGTTGAGCAGTTGCACTGTAGTATGCGATGTAGAAAATTCCGCATGTAGTTGCAAAAAGTTTCAGGTTGTTAGCACTATAATTGCGATGTAGAAAATTTCGTATTATAGTTGCTCAGAGTTGTCACAGTTTTACTCTACGTTGCGATGTAGTGAATTACGTAAGTAGTGGTCAAGATATTTCAATAGTATCATGGTTGGTGTTAGTTGAAAACCGTCATGTGATAGTTAGAATATTTTAGGGGTACACATGGTAAAATTAGAAAGAAAGGTTTTCAAAACCAACATTCTTAAGGTCTAAGAAGCTTATGA
The DNA here is from genome assembly GCA_019925255.1 of Litchi chinensis. Taxonomy (NCBI): domain Eukaryota; kingdom Viridiplantae; phylum Streptophyta; class Magnoliopsida; order Sapindales; family Sapindaceae; genus Litchi; species Litchi chinensis. Next base: position 29,605,659 of record CM034466.1, read on the forward strand.
ACCGCTATGTAATTATATGATTAGTATGCTTATTAAGTTCGAACTAACATTTTAAATTTTCGTGTAGCGTGTATATGTATATTGTGCAGGTGATTTTGCATAGTGAGGAACCATTACTACAATTCTAGGTGGGAAATTCAAAGATTTCATTACACTAATGCACATATCTATTTTGTGGAATTTGACACTTGGAAAATATATGTTATATTGATATCTTTTGGCAAATATTGAGTTTGTATCACATATTTTGGGTATTATGAATGAATCCTTAAACTCTATATAACATATATATATCGATACATATGATCAACATTTGAAAGGTTATGAAAATATATGATTGTGGAAAAATATGTTGTGAACTTTCATGTGTGATATATATATACATCCTATTGTCGATTCATGCATACTGATTGTGAAAAGTATGGAGAAAATGCATGTTTGTGGATAAAAGTAGTTGGGTGGAAATGAAAAATAGTCAAAGTGTATTTTATTGCAGGTAAAAATTTTGAAAACCTTGGAAATACAGTTGTTATGCTGTCGAAATTTTTATAAAATCATCTTAAAGGGAATTGTGAAAAATTTACACCAACCCATCTATTTTATAAAGAAAGAGAAACCTTTAAGTTTAAGCAAGTAAACGGGGCTGAGAAATTCAGGAATTCGCTTATCAGATTTCTTCAATCCGACAAGTCGGATTAGGAAGTCTGCCTAAGTGTCCGGCGGGACCCTCCAGACAAGAGTTTAAAGAAGGTCTAGGACGGATCTTGTCAATACTACTATATTTTTTTATCATATTTTAATTATAAATAACATATTATTAATATCTACATAAAAAATGTTTTGGAATTTATTAAATTATTTATTTTCAAATATTTATATTATATTAATTAAAATTACATAGCAACAAATAGTAAAAAGAGTATAAATGTCAATTTACTAGTTTTTAGACAATTTTAAATTTAAAAAACAAATAAATTTATAACATATTCAGAGGTAATGGAAAAAAATATATATATATATATGTTATTCAGATTTCAGATTTTAGTCACTATACAATTTCAGTTTTTAGCAGCATTGTTCAGTCTTCAAATAAAAAAACAAACGACCTCTAAATCTTGATATAAATAGGTTTCAATAGCGCATCTTCATACTTTCTATACTTGTCTCCATTCATTATCTTCATAGTTTCTATATTTGTCTCCATTCATATATGAGCAAGTTAAATAAATGAGTAATGCATCACTACATAAAAATTTGCCAAAATTTATTACCTAAATATTGTGATAAACTTATGTGTAACACATCATTCCAAAATTAATGTGGTGTGTACAAATCAACTTGCCACATCATTTAGACAAAATTTTTAGATAAAGTTTTAGAAAGTGAAGTATTATTATAAATAAATGGATTGATAATTGAGTCAGTGTCATTCTTAAACTCTTGTTAAGTCTTGATATAAATGAATTTCAATAGCCCATCTTCATAGTCTCAATACTTGTCAAGTCAATTTTAATCTCTACATATTTTCCTTTTTTTGTTTCTTTTTTAGTTTTTTTTTTCCTTTTGAGGTCTATAATGCATATTTTCGAAGTGTCCATATCCATTATAAATCATGATAAATACCTATCTCATTGCACTAGAAACAAAGTAAAAAAGTTAGAACGACCCCACAAAACTATTTTTAAATAAAGATTTTTAGTATTTTTTTATTAAAAATACTATATTAGAGCATTTAATTGAAATCAGCTAGTTTAGAACAGTTTGGTTTTTTTGTTGAATTGAGAATTAAAATGATAAACTAGATTTTTGAGTTTAGCAAGATCTTGTGTGTGGATTAGTAGCATTTTGATGGTTTTTAATTGTTTTAATCTTCGGGTTTTCGCGGTTGTGTATCGTCACTAAATTTGAACTGGGATATTTTTTGTTTTGACTGCAGAATCCAATTGTTACCATATGTTCTCATTGACTGGTAATTTATTGTCTGTTTTCGTTGCAAAGTGAGTTCATCTATGTATGTTACATGAGGAAGGCTTATATATCTGGATTTACTGGTGGTGCCGGCACTGCTGTTATCACCAAGGATAAAGCAGCTCTTTGGACGGATGGTCGTTACTTTCTCCAGGTTTTGAAAAGATGAGACCTTAAGCTCACTGTTCTTCGCTTCATTTCGTGCCTTTGCATGGTCCTTTTGTTACGCGCAGCTACTGTATCTTTTTGTGCTGAAATTATGTTTTAATAGTTTTCTTTAGAAGTGGACTTGGTGTAATTAAATCGTCTGGTTTGATGAGTTGTTACTAATTGTTTCTCTTTGTTAATAATTAGGCTGAGAAGCAGTTGAGTTGTTAATAATGGCTCAATGATGCTTTGGCTTTTGGAGGCCGAGTTGGCATTGATCCGGTGAGCGATTTCTCAACCTCTAAAATTTGGCAGTTCATTTGTTTTTTCTTTTTTTGTCTTTTTCTTTTTCTTGCAGAGCATATCATCATCTTATTGAAGTGTGATTTTTCTATTCCCTGTTTCCAACATTATTTGAAGGCATCTGCTGAAATTATCACAATGCAAATCATTCTACATGAATAATATCATTGGCTTACAATTATGAATTAGTTTCCTTATGCTTGGCTTGCTTGCTTGATACATTTTGTCTGGTAGTATATTTTCATAGATAATTTGTGTTCTGTTGTATGGATTTTTCGGACTCATGAAATGGGCTGGTAAAAGCCCAACTTAAGCCCAGCTCAGCCCCGATAAAAGGCCCAATAAAGTCAATCCCAGTCAAGACCCATCAGACGAGGCCCAAATAGCTCTAAGCCCAGCGAGCTCTGCAACTCGCTCAAGTAATTTCTTCAGTTTGCAATAACAAGCTCATAATCACAGCCAGATTATAGCTCGCATCATGTATAGCTCGTCTCTTAACGAGCTCGAGGTCGCGAACCGCTATAGACAACAGCTCGCTCAGGAGCGTACTTAATTCAGTATCTTCCAGAATAGGCAGTTACCTAATCCAACTAGGATTCTCTCTCCAAAAACGGAAGCTTATTCAAATTCAAACTCAATCAACCTTATCTCGAGATAATTATGGCAGTTTCCTGATTATATTTAAACAAATTAGGAAGTGTAATTAATTTACAATTTTTTCTTTAATTTTCCTGATTATTCGGGAAGTGTAATTAATTCGGGATTCTTTTCCTGATTTGCTGCAACCAGAATTGTAACGCCTCTTTCCCCTATAAATAGGGGTTAAATCTCATTGTATGAGATCATCAGAAAATTAATAATATACTGTCACTCTGCAGAGATTAAGAGATAGACAGTCAAGCTTTGTGTTCCTGATTTTATTCTCGGTTCTTGTTTGTGTTCTTTCTCGGTTTTTGTGCTTTCTCACATTAATTGCAAGTATTGGGCATTGATTACTCGTCAACTGAAATTCAACGTCGACATGTTCGTTTCTTTTTCTACCTCTTGAATTCTTTTAGACATCATGTAATAGGTTTTTGGTTCTTCTTTTTGTTTTTTGGATTGATGTGTGTAACTATCCCTTTACCTTCATGTGTCTGATGCACCATCTCTTTGATAATGTGAAGGCAGCAGTTTCTTTTTTCTTCTGATGCTGCAGAAGAATTGAAGGAGGCCATATCTAAGAAGAATCATAAGTTGGTATACTTGTATGATCTGAATCTTGTGGGTATTATATGGAAGGAATCAAGGCCAAAGCCTCCAAACAAACCGATTTGAGTACATGACTTGAAATATGCTGGATTGGATGTGGCATCGAAACTTTCTTCCCTTAGAGCTGAATTTGTTGATGCTGGTTCATCTGCAATTATGATCTCTACACTTGATGAAGTAGCCTGGCTGCTAAATGCAGTACCATTTTAATATTCTCTTTCAGAACAGCCCTGGTAATTCTTACATAGCTGGAAACAGAATGCTTATAAACATGTACACCAAATATTTTGGGAGGTTGGGTATTTTTTAGAACCCCAGAAGGATGGTGATACCTAATTATCGCCCTTATGAGTTCAGTGGGAGTCACATTTACAAATTTTGTTCTGCAGAGAGGAAGTGATGTCCCACATTCGCCTGTCACGTATGCCTACTTAATTGTAGAGATTGATAAAGCAAAATAGTTCATAGATGATGCTAAAGTCACTCCAGATGTGATGAATCACTTGAAGAACGCCTGAGTAGAGTTGAAGCCATATGATTCCATCCTTTCTAAAATAAAAAGGCAAGTCTGGGAGCTTAAATATATTTGCTCTACTGTGGAGAAGATATGTGTTCTTTTGTTGTTCATAGGCTTAATATGTTAGTTCTGAAAACTCATTTGACAATCCCTAAAGACTGATATATGGCATCTTTATCCAGTTTGGCAGCTCAAGGTGCTCAGCTTTGGTTAGATCCGTATTCTGTTAATGCTGCTATTATGCACATGTATAAACTTTGCAGTGATAAATATCTTGGTAGTATTGGGAATAATAAAAGGAAACATAAGGCTAAAATCTATGGTGATTCCAATGGTCAGTCCAGGGGAGCTGCAGGCGTGGACAAGCAATCCCCTCTCTCTCTGGCGGAGGCAGTGAAGAATTCTTAGGAGTTAGAAGGAATGCAGAATTCTCACATCAGGTATTGATATTTAGTTGTATTGCACATCATTAAATGGTATCAAGTACTGTATTGGTTTTAATGAGCATGGGTTGGGACAACAGTCTGAATTAATCAAGCTGCAGGGTTAAAATGCAGTTATTTGTTGGTAACCATACAAAAGCAGCTATGAGCTATGTATGAGATCTGTCAAGAAATTACTTTCGCTATGTCATTGTTTTGGTTGGATGGATTTGATGTTTTTACATACCTGTCAATGTGAAGTTGATTCTTTAGAGATTTCCTTGGTTTTGATTTATCAGAAAATGTCATTTTTGTGCGACATCATGATTTGTTTTGATTATTAGAAAATGTCATTTGTGTGATCTCGTGATTTAAATTTAATTAAGTTTTTTTTAGTAAAGTTTTCCTGAGAAAAATATTTTGTAACATTCTTCTGGCAATAGTTCTTTAACAATAAAAGAGCTTATGAACAATAATGATCAGTATCCACAAACATGCATGAGACTATCTTCTCCTGGGTATAATTAATTATTTTCATTAAAAGAAACTCTAGAGTTGATGTTTGTGAGATAGATCAGTTTCAGGAACTTTAAGAAATAAGTCTATCATGTTGTTTCCATTCAGGGATGCTGCAGCTTTGGCACAGTTTTTGGTCTGGCTGGAAGAGGAACTTCATAATGATGTGAAACTAACAGAGGTGGATGTTGCAGACAAGCTTCTTGAATTCCGTTCAAACCAGTCTGGTTTCATAGATACAAGCTTCAATACCATTAGTGGTATGCTGACATCAAAATTTGTTGATTAGTTGTCTTCCATTTCTAGAGCTTTCAGTTTAAATCTGGTTTACATACACTTTCTTCCTTCTAATACCATATGTTCACCATTTATTCAATTATCTACCTTAATAATCTTTAAAGTTTAAAGTTTTGCTTTTTTGCCTTTCCTCTTGCTAAAAAAAGTTGCATTGCCCAGAATAGTTATAATTGCTTATGAACTGAAGTCCTTTTTGTACATATTTAACAATTAGTTACTTACAAAATTTAAGCTTGAATTGTCTACTTGGGAAATTGCTGTTATTGTAGAAACTTAATATGACAAATGTTATTTCATTGCTTACAGGTTCTGGTGCAAATGGCGCTATCATACACTACAAACCAGAACCAGAAAATTGTAGCGTTGTGGATCCAAAAAAGCTTTTCCTCTTGGACAGTGGAGCTCAATATGTTGATGGGACAACTGACATAACGATGACAGTGCATTTTGGTGAGCCTACAGCACAACAAAAAGAATGCTTCACCCGAGTTTTGCAGGTACAATCTCTTTTTTGCCTGTTTGCATCCATATTACATGAAGAAGACCTTGCAGTATGTCATACAAGAATTCTCAGACAATTATTTCAAGCTTTTAAAGGAAGGGAATAGATAATGTTACATTGGTGACTACAAAACTGCTGTGTTATACTTGTTATACTCCCTCAATTATTTTTAGTTTCTGTGTCATTGTGTCCTTTAATCTAGACAACTAATACTGTATTTAAGCAGCTGGTGGGTATATTCCTGATTCTAAGGTGTCTAATTTCAGGGTCATATAGCTCTTGATCAAGCAGTATTCCCTGAAAATACGCCTGGTTTTGTATTGGATGCATTTGCCCGTTCTTCTCTTTGGAAGATTGGACTTGATTATCGTCATGGTATTTATCCTTTCTTTCGGTTGACCTAATGCTTGTTCAGGAATTTCATTGTCGCGAGTTTACAATTTGATCAAAATGGAAATGATGGTTAAATGTATTGTTCCCCCTTTCATGTATTAGGGACGGGGCATGGTGTAGGAGCTGCACTAAATGTTCATGAAGGCCCCCAAAGTATTAGCTACCAATATGGCAATATGACTCCCCTAGCGGAAGGCATGATTGTTAGCAATGAACCTGGCTACTACGAAGACCATGCTTTTGGCATTCGGATTGAGGTACGATACTCATTCAGCTGTAGTTCTATAATTTAGTATATTGTAAATCACAAGGATTTTGAGATATCTCACTGCAGCACTTATATTCTGATTTTTGGTGTATAGTTATCTATTCTTCTCTCTTGCATACTTTTTTTGGTATTACTTTTACTTAATTGATGAATAAATTCATTCCAAGATCTTAGAACTTTTAGTTTGTGATTGAGAAACATGTTTCATTTTTCTTTTTGTTCTTCTAAGGATTGGATGAGTGCACAGCAAAAAAATACGACAAATTAAAAAAAAAAAAAAAACTGTAGCTTTAGTAAACTTCTTAGGTGATGACTACTACGTATAGAAATCTTTTTCAGGTTCTTACATATTCATTGCTAATAACATATAGCTGACCGAGAAGACTTTCAGCTCTGCGTGTGTGTGCAGACAGGTGGTGTTGTATGATAATTTTCTTGTTTAGACAAATAACTTGAGCTGATGGATTAAATGCATTTTTCATGCTAATTTTGATGAACTGACTTTCTTGCCAAGTGTTTGATATCTAAAATTTTTTCTGCTCACTTTGCTTTTGTTCTCTTATAAGATGGTAATCTAAGTTCTTTTTGTATTGCAGAATCTACTCTATGTGAAAGAGGTTGATACACCAAATTGTTTTGGAGGAATTTCATATCTAGGATTTGAAAAACTCACATTTGTTCCAATTCAGGTATGCTTGTGATTGTCATTAACTATTTGACATGTCATGAATAGGATCATGGTGAAGTCATTATGGAAATCAGAACAAAATTTGATTAGGCTTGCATACTTTTGGTTGCAGCACAACGTAGCTTGTAGGATAAAAAAATTTGTATAATGAGTGTTGTTTTATCATTTAGATCTCTGTGCCCTTTAAATAGCTTCTTCTGGACTGAGTTATGTTTTCAGTCATGTTTTGTTTGGTTGTTTTCATTCTGTGGTGTTCTTATTTATATTTCAATATGCACACTTTGCAGACTAAATTGGTTGACTCATCTTTGCTCACTGAGGCAGAGATTGATTGGCTTAACAATTACCATTCACAAGTTTGGGACAAGGTTAGTGCCGTGAAGTATGAAGCAACATTACTAGATACCTCTGTAGTTTGTACTTGTTTTGGTACAAATGTTCGTGCAGACATGTCTTTCCCTAATTTGACCAACCGTTAACATGATGTTAAATATTTCAAATGCTCCGAAATATGCTAATGCAGTCAGCATTTATCGACCCAAAATGTGGTTATCCACAATCTATATCTTTAAAGAAATAAGTTTACTATGCAAGACTTGTGGCTTGAAAGATCCTGTGGGTCGAAAGATCCTGGAGTCTTGCATTTTAGTTTTTTCCGTATCTTGATAAATGGGTTGTGATTCTTATATGTGATTTTAAAATAATGACTATTGACTTGACATCTAACAGGTCTCGCCATTACTGGATGGTTCTGCACGCCAATGGCTTTGGAACAACACGCGGCCACTTATCAAAGAATGATCCCCAAAGTTTTTCCTCATTTACTTCAAATTCCAAGTTCTAAAGGCTTGACTTCTGTATTGGCTTCATGTATATATGCTATAGATATTATTCAATTACAGTATTGACACTGTAGAAATATTTGTACAGATCATTACATTTCAGGGAGCATGATGTGAAATCTTATTTAGAGATTTTTACTATTTTTATTTGTTTATTATTTATTTATTATTATTATTATTTGTTTTGATGGTAGCACCTTTAAATTGGCAGATTTGAAATTTTTGTTTGGATAATTTATTCTCTTAAGACATCATTTAAGTTGCAAAAACAATAAGATTATATGATTTTATTTAGCAAACCATGACCAATGAGATGGATGCTTATTTCTTGTACTGCAAATATGAACCTATCAATTGTAATACGAAGATTAAGGGCTTGTTCGCTAACATTTTGTAAATATATTTTGTATTTTTTGAAAATGAAAATTAATGAAAATGTGTTTGTCAATCATGATTTTTAGGTGGGAAAAAAAATAGAGAAAACACGTCTTTTACCTTTTTCCACGTTTTCATTGTTTTTGGCTCTCAATTTTCAGTTGGATAAAAACCATATGAAACTTATTAAATGATGCTTTATCTATTAAAAATAAAATTACTAAAGCTTATATATATATATATGTATATATATACACTCAGGATTTTTTAATTAATAAAATTAATTTAACTGCATATACCTATAATATGCTAAGAATATATTTTCAAAATAATTACAAAAAGGGCATATTGAATATCGATCTTTTTTTGAACTGATATTTTTTTCTTATATTTTTAAACGTGTGATTGATTATTGTAAAAGTAAAAGTCAAAAACATCTCCACTTTTATTTACTATAATGCTAAACAACCACATCTCCACTTTTATTTACTGCAATGTTGATATGTTATGAAATTATGATAAATCAAGAAAAATATCAGCTTAGTAGAGGATCCAAATTCATGCATATGATAGTAGTATTACTTAATATACATTTTTTAGAATCTTGTTTTCAATTATTGTTACCTGACGCATTTGCAACTCCTAAAAATAAGAAAATTATAATGAAAACCGAAAACAGTACCTAACAAATAAATCTTTAGGCTTTCTTTAAATTCAAAAAAGCAATATAATAATAATAGTAGTAATAAAAATAATTATAATAAAATATAAAAAATAATAGTTATAAACATAAACATTTAGATTTTGACGGTTAAAAGTCTATATTCTACAAACAAGTCCATAAATTTATCTATATAAATCTAACAATAACTTAAAAGAAAATTAATGTAAAGAATAAATCAACTTGATTAGCACCTTATATAGATATCTAGAACCAACGAAGTTAAGTAATTATTTTTGACAATGTTCTTTTAACACAACACAACCATTGAAATAGTCATAGAAGTTTAAGAAAACGAGTGCCACTGCAACACTTGAAAAGCAATATCATACAAATGAAAGCTAAAGCACAACACTGAACTGAAGATATAGAAGAAGCAACTCCCACATCTGATTTCAACGTGTGAAAATATAAGCAAGTTATAATGTCTAACAAATCACACAAAAGATGTCTTCACTCCATATGCTGACTAGAAGAACAACCTTGGTCGATTTTTGTGGAATACTGGGCATTGTAAACAAACAAAACTTATTAAAGTGACAGAACGAATTGTATAAAAAATAAAAAACAGAAGAAAAGAAAATACGAAATTGCTTAGTTTAGTGAATCAAAGCATACCCTTTCTTCATGGAATTGTTGTATGATTGTGTTAAGGTTAGTATCTGGACATAATTCAAAATCTTCCAATTCAATCATGACGTACTTTAATCTTGGCATGGTCAAGTCTCCCTGAGAGAAAGTCTTCATATTCCTGCAGCTGCGCACTTCTAAATTTTTTAAAGATGGGAATTCCAAGGTAAAATTACATGAGCAAAAACTTGTGAGATTGTCCACTTCTATGAGTTCCAAAGTCTTCAAGTTGCTGAAAATGATTTTCTCTGTTACTTCACCATGATTTTGTATTACTTCAGTAATATTTGGACAGTGGGATATACACATTGTTTCGAGCTTCATCAAACTTTTGGCCATGGAGGATGTGACTATGGTTTCCAAACTATTACAATTCCTAACATTTAGAACTGTAAGATTTTGGAAGGAAGCTGAAGGCGGCATTAGATTGACCAAACTGTTACACGAATCTACTGTAAGAACTTCAAGATTTTGAAAAATTAAGTCCCATATGGAGTCTTGTTCCCACATGTACTTCATATCCTGAAGATGTTGAAGAACTAATGTTTTCATTTTTGCAAGTGGTGCTGCCTGTGTTTGATCCTCTCCACGGGAAAATATAGGTCCAGTAAATAAAAGCTTTTCCAGATTCTGACAACTTTGAATGATACCAGGTGGAAAAAATGTTGATTCATATTCCCGGACATTAAGAATTTTAAGTTTGTGAAAGAGATATTCTGGAACCTGGACCTTCCCCATCATCGTAAGCTGTTTTCCAGTTAATTTCAATTCCTCCAAGCACGGGAAAACCAGCTAGCAACCAATCATATAAAAAGTAGGTGTTAGGTTCCTTCAAACAATGTCATAGATCATACATAAAACAATTTCATATAGATTTAAATAGAAGGAAAAATATTTAACCAATTTACTTGGCAAGAAATACTGAATAGTCAAACTAAAATCCTGTTAGAATTGAAAGAAAAAATCTGTCGTGACCATAGAGCATTGATATGCTTAATGTCATATGAACTACTATCAATTGAAAAAGAAGTACAGCAAGAAGAAATTCTACATACCTGTTGGACCAAGTAGAGAGGTTGCTGCGTTTGGCCCTCCTCGTCAGTGTAATGGATGCCACAATCATAAAGCTCCAACCTTTTCAGGATAGGCCCTTCCACTGTATGTTTACCAGGGTAGAACGTTCCAAGTTTTGGAAGGTGCTTAAGTTTCAAGGAGGTCAATTTTGGAAAGACAAACTTAGCAGGCACTTCTTTGGCCGCTACTCCTTCCTTTGCAAAGATATATTTCAGACTTGGACATCCTAAAACTTTCAATTCTTGTAGGTTCATAAAGGGGACATGCTCATACTCCTCAGAATTTATCCCCTGGATATCACATAGTTGTACTAGAGAGTAACAATCATCAACATTTAGAGACTCCAAGCTCAACAACCTTCCACACATGTTCGATGGAAACACAGTCAATAGCTTATGACACATTGTAACTTCCAATGATTTTAACTTGGAAAATGAATCCTTAGTACATTTGTTGTGCCATATCATCTTGAAGTTATTCATGTCGAAAATTCTTAGTTCCTTTAATTTAGGAACTTTAACCTGTAGTTTAAATGGTTTTGAGTAGATGAAAAAAATTTCTAATTATAACTTAAAAAAATTAAAAAACACTTATCCAAAAAATTAAAAATAGTAAACTAGAGTCTAACTAAAAGGAGAAAAGGTAAATTTAAATTAAGAAGATTACTAAGGTTATATAATAGTAAAACTAAGAAAAACATAAACAAGGAGAATATGTATGGTGATCTACGTACCGTCTCATCAAAAATGAATTCCTTGAGTTGAGGACAACTTTGTATCTTGAATTCTTTCAATGACGGAAATTCGATATTATATCCAGAGCACAATCTTGTCAGCTTCGTAAGGTCTCCCATCTCTAGGCAATTTAATTTAGGGAACACTATTGTATCCCTCCTTTCTTTTCCTCGCGACTCTTCCGAGATTGCCGTAGAAGATGAAATGAGCGCTTTTAAATTATCACATCTATACACTCTCAATTTAGTTAAATTTTGAATGCAAGAAGACAATGGTGAAAGTAAGCTGTGCCAAATTTGTTCGATCTGTGGAATTGTATCAACACTTAGGTCCTGCAAGTTGGGGGTCGCAACCTGTAGATAGAGTTGTTTCAATCTTCTTTGTATGGAGAAGTGACAATTACTTATCACGTGTACTAGGCATGAAATAAGTTTTGAAATGTTTTATGCTACGAAAGAAGTAAACATCCAAAATCTTTATATACCAATTGCATGGCCAAAATGTAGCTTTAAAATGAAGACTACAAAACTGTGACTTGGAACTATAAAGTAACAGCATGGTTGGTGATGCTTCCATTGCATCCGTTATCAACATCCAAGAAATAATATTGGTGTTGCAAATTTAATTAACTAGATGGGAGCCATGTACTGATCAATTCAATAAACAGTTTAATCTGTGATAGCTAAAATAAAAATATATCTTCAATCACTTATATGAGAGCTAATTTGGCTAAATTTTGTTTTTCCTTCAATGAAACCAATTATATTTAATTTATCGATTATATATATTATTTTATATTCATGCTATTGTCTATGTCCCTTGTACTAATTGAACCATGAAAGGTTTCTTATTGTTGTATGAAGAGATATTAGTTCACTCCCCTTACACTAAGGGATCGTTTATTTTTTTTTTCCAACACTTAATAATTCTAATCGGATAGAATTCTAATAGTTTGCAATGATTTTAAGTTGATGAGAATTATTTCTTATTATAATTTAAAATAATTAAAAAACTTTTATCCAAAGGATTAAAAGACAGTAACTCAGAGTCTATCTAACTAAAATGTGAAAAGGTAAATTTAAATTAAGAAGATCACTAAGCTTGTATACTAGGAAAGCTAAGAAAAACATAGGCAAAGAGAATGCTCAATCTTGTCAGCTTTGTTAGGTTATCCACGTTTAAAATGCTCAGTTCCATTAGGCTAGGAACTTTAAATTGTAGTTTGCATGGTTTTGAGTTGATGACGATTATTTCTAATTCTAACCAAAAATAATTGAAAAACATTTATCCAAAAAATTAAAAAATAGTAAGTCAAAGTCTAAAAAATGGAGAAAATGTAAATTTAAATTAAGGAGATTACTAAGCTTGTATAATAGGAAAACTAAGAAAAACATAAACAAGGAGAATATGTATGGTGATCTACGTACCGTCTCATCAAAAATGAATTCCTTGAGTTGAGGACAACTTGTTATGTCGAATTCTTTCAATGACGGAAATTCGATATTATATCCAGAGCACAATCTTGTCAGCTTCGTAAGGTCTCCCATCTCTAGGCAATGTAATTTAGGGAACACTATCGTATCCCTCCTTTCTTTTCCTCGCGACTCTTCCGAGATTGCCGTAGAAGATGAAACGAGCGCTTTTAAATTATCACATCTATACACTCTCAATTTAGTTAAATTTTGAACGCAAGAAGACAATGGTGAAAGTAAGCTGTGCCAAATTTGTTCGATCTGTGGAATTCTATCAACACTTATGTCCTGCAAGTTGGGGGTCGCAACCTGTAGATAGAGTTGTTTCAATCTTCTTTGTATGGAGAAGTGACAATTACTTATCACGTGTACTAGGCATGAAATAAGTTTTGAAATGTTTTATGCCGCGAAAGAAGTAAACATCCAAAATCTTTATATACCAATTGCATGGCCAAAATGTAGCTTTAAAATGAAGACTACAAAACTGTAACTTGGAACTATAAAGTAACAGCATGGTTGGTGATGCTTCCATTGCATCCGTTATCAACATCCAAGAAATAATATTGGTGTTGCAAATTTAATTAACTAGATGGGAGCCATGTACTGATCAATTCAATAAACAGTTTAATCTGTGATAGCTAAAATAAAAATATATCTTCAATCACTTATATGAGAGCTAATTTGGCTAAATTTTGTTTTTCCTTCAATGAAACCAATTATATTTAATTTATCGATTATATATATTATTTTATATTCATGCGATTGTCTATGTCCCTTGTACTAATTGAATCCATGAAAGGTTTCTTATTGTTGTATGAAGAGATATTAGCTCACTCCCCTTACACTAAGGGATCGTTTATTTTTTTTTTCCAACACTTAATAATTCTAATCGGATAGAATTCTAATAGTTTGCAATGATTTTGAGTTGATGAGAATTATTTCTTATTATAATTTAAAATAATTAAAAAACTTTTATCCAAAAAATTAAAAGACAGTAACTCAGAGTCTATCTAACTAAAATGTGAAAAGGTAAATTTAAATTAAGAAGATCACTAAGCTTGTATACTAGGAAAGCTAAGAAAAACATAGGCAAAGAGAATGCTCAATCTTGTCAGCTTTGTTAGGTTATCCACGTTTAAAATGCTCAGTTCCATTAGGCTAGGAACTTTAAATTGTAGTTTGCATGGTTTTGAGTTGATGACGATTATTTCTAATTCTAACCAAAAATAATTGAAAAACATTTATCCAAAAATTAAAAAATAGTAAGTCAAAGTCTAAAAAATGGAGAAAATGTAAATTTAAATTAAGGAGATTACTAAGCTTGTATAATAGGAAAACTAAGAAAAACATAAACAAGGAGAATATGTATGGTGATCTACGTACCGTCTCATCAAAAATGAATTCCTTGAGTTGAGGACAGCTTGTTATGTCGAATTCTTTCAATGACGGAAATTCGATATTATATCCAGAGCACAATCCTGTCAGCTTCGTAAGGTCTCTCATCTCTAGGCAATGTAATTTAGGGAACACTATCGTATCCCTCTTTTTTTTTCCTCGCGACTCTTCCGAGATTGCCGTAGAAGATGAAATGAGCGCTTTTAAATTATCACATCCATACACTCTCAATTTAGTTAAATTTTGAACGCAAGAAGACAATGGTGAAAGTAAGCTGTGCCAAATTTGTTCGATCTGTGGAATTCTATCAACACTTATGTCCTGCAAGTTGGGGGTCGCAACCTGTAGATAAAGTTGTTTCAATCTTCTTTGTATGGAGAAGTGACAATTACTTATCACGTGTACTAGGCATGAAATAAGTTTTGAAATGTTTTATGCTACGAAAGAAGTAAACATCCAAAATCTTTATATACCAATTGCATGGCCAAAATGTAGCTTTAAAATGAAGACTACAAAACTATGACTTGGAACTATAAAGTAACAGCATGGTTGGTGATGCTTCCATTGCATCCGTTATCAACATCCAAGAAATAATATTGGTGTTGCAAATTTAATTAACTAGATGGGAGCCATGTACTGATCAATTCAATAAACAGTTTAATCTGTGATAGCTAAAATAAAAATATATCTTCAATCACTTATATGAGAGCTAATTTGGCTAAATTTTGTTTTTCCTTCAATGAAACCAATTATATTTAATTTATCGATTATATATATTATTTTATATTCATGCTATTGTCTATGTCCCTTGTACTAATTGAATCCATGAAAGGTTTCTTATTGTTGTATGAAGAGATATTAGCTCACTCCCCATACACTAAGGGATCGTTTATTTTTTTTTTCAACACTTAATAATTCTAATCGGATAGAATTCTAATAGTTTGCAATGTTTTGAGTTGATGAGAATTATTTCTTATTATAATTTAAAATAATTAAAAAACTTTTATCCAAAAGATTAAAAGACAGTAACTCAGAGTCTATCTAACTAAAATGTGAAAAGGTAAATTTAAATTAAGAAGATCACTAAGCTTGTATACTAGGAAAGCTAAGAAAAACATAGGCAAAGAGAATGCTCAATCTTGTCAGCTTTGTTAGGTTATCCACGTTTAAAATGCTCAGTTCCATTAGGCTAGGAACTTTAAATTGTAGTTTGCATGGTTTTGAGTTGATGACGATTATTTCTAATTCTAACCAAAAATAATTGAAAAACATTTATCCAAAAAATTAAAAAATAGTAAGTCAAAGTCTAAAAAATGGAGAAAATGTAAATTTAAATTAAGGAGATTACTAAGCTTGTATAATAGGAAAACTAAGAAAAACATAAACAAGGAGAATATGTATGGTGATCTACGTACCGTCTCATCAAAAATGAATTCCTTGAGTTGAGGACAGCTTGTTATGTCGAATTCTTTCAATGACGGAAATTCGATATTATATCCAGAGCACAATCTTGTCAGCTTCGTAAGGTCTCCCATCTCTAGGCAATGTAATTTAGGGAACACTATCGTATCCCTCCTTTCTTTTCCTCGCGACTCTTCCGAGATTGCCGTAGAAGATGAAATGAGCGCTTTTAAATTATCACATCCATACACTCTCAATTTAGTTAAATTTTGAACGCAAGAAGACAATGGTGAAAGTAAGTTGTGCCAAATTTGTTCGATCTGTGGAATTGTATCAACACTTATGTCCTGCAAGTTGGGGGTCGCAACCTGTAGATAAAGTTGTTTCAATCTTCTTTGTATGGAGAAGTGACAATTACTTATCACGTGTACTAGGCATGAAATAAGTTTTGAAATGTTTTATGCTACGAAAGAAGTAAACATCCAAAATCTTTATATACCAATTGCATGGCCAAAATGTAGCTTTAAAATGAAGACTACAAAACTGTGACTTGGAACTATAAAGTAACAGCATGGTTGGTGATGCTTCCATTGCATCCGTTATCAACATCCAAGAAATAATATTGGTGTTGCAAATTTAATTAACTAGATGGGAGCCATGTACTGATCAATTCAATAAACAGTTTAATCTGTGATAGCTAAAATAAAAATATATCTTCAATCACTTATATGAGAGCTAATTTGGCTAAATTTTGTTTTTCCTTCAATGAAACCAATTATATTTAATTTATCGATTATATATATTATTTTATATTCATGCTATTGTCTATGTCCCTTGTACTAATTGAATCCATGAAAGGTTTCTTATTGTTGTATGAAGAGATATTAGCTCACTCCCCTTACACTAAGGGATCGTTTATTTTTTTTTCCAACACTTAATAATTCTAATCGGATAGAATTCTAATAGTTTGCAATGATTTTGAGTTGATGAGAATTATTTCTTATTATATTTTAAAATAATTAAAAAACTTTTATCCAAAAGATTAAAAGACAGTAACTCAGAGTCTATCTAACTAAAATGTGAAAAGGTAAATTTAAATTAAGAAGATCACTAAGCTTGTATACTAGGAAAGCTAAGAAAAACATAGGCAAAGAGAATGCTCAATCTTGTCAGCTTTGTTAGGTTATCCACGTTTAAAATGCTCAGTTCCATTAGGCTAGGAACTTTAAATTGTAGTTTGCATGGTTTTGAGTTGATGACGATTATTTCTAATTCTAACCAAAAGTAATTGAAAAACATTTATCCAAAAAATTAAAAAATAGTAAGTCAAAGTCTAAAAAATGGAGAAAATGTAAATTTAAATTAAGGAGATTACTAAGCTTGTATAATAGGAAAACTAAGAAAAACATAAACAAGGAGAATATGTATGGTGATCTACGTACCGTCTCATCAAAAATGAATTCCTTGAGTTGAGGACAGCTTGTTATGTCGAATTCTTTCAATGACGGAAATTCGATATTATATCCAGAGCACAATCCTGTCAGCTTCGTAAGGTCTTCCATCTCTAGGCAATGTAATTTAGGGAACACTATCGTATCCCTCCTTTCTTTTCCTCGCGACTCTTCCGAGATTGCCGTAGAAGATGAAATGAGCGCTTTTAAATTATCACATCCATACACTCTCAATTTAGTTAAATTTTGAACGCAAGAAGACAATGGTGAAAGTAAGTTGTGCCAAATTTGTTCGATCTGTGGAATTCTATCAACACTTATGTCCTGCAAGTTGGGGGTCGCAACCTGTAGATAAAGTTGTTTCAATCTTCTTTGTATGGAGAAGTGACAATTACTTATCACGTGTACTAGGCATGAAATAAGTTTTGAAATGTTTTATGCTACGAAAGAAGTAAACATCCAAAATCTTTATATACCAATTGCATGGCCAAAATGTAGCTTTAAAATGAAGACTACAAAACTGTGACTTGGAACTATAAAGTAACAGCATGGTTGGTGATGCTTCCATTGCATCCATTATCAACATCCAAGAAATAATATTGGTGTTGCAAATTTAATTAACTAGATGGGAGCCATGTACTGATCAATTCAATAAACAGTTTAATCTGTGATAGCTAAAATAAAAATATATCTTCAATCACTTATATGAGAGCTAATTTGGCTAAATTTTGTTTTTCCTTCAATGAAACCAATTATATTTAATTTATCGATTATATATATTATTTTATATTGATGCTATTGTCTATGTCCCTTGTACTAATTGAACCATGAAAGGTTTCTTATTGTTGTATGAAGAGATATTAGCTCACTCCCCATACACTAAGGGATCGTTTTTTTTTTTTTTCCAACACTTAATAATTCTAATTGGATAGAATTCTAATAGTTTGCAATGATTTTAAGTTGATGAGAATTATTTCTTATTATATTTTAAAATAATTAAAAAACTTTTATCCAAAAGATTAAAAGACAGTAACTCAGAGTCTATCTAACTAAAATGTGAAAAGGTAAATTTAAATTAAGAAGATCACTCAGAGTCTATGTCCCTTGTACTAATTGAATCCATGTACGGTTTCTTATTGTTGTATGTGGAGATATTAGTTCATTCTAAGGGATTGTTTTTTTTTTTTTTTTTTTCCAACACTTAATAATTCTAATTGGATCCAATTCTAATAGTTTGTATGATTTTGAGTTGATAAGAATTATTTCTAATTATAATTTAAAATAATTAAAAAAACATTTATCCAAAAAATTAAAAAATAGTAAGTCAAATCTAACTAAATGGAGAAAAGGTAAATTTAAATTAAAAAGATTACTAAGCTTGTATAATAAGAAAGCTAAGAAAAACATAAACAAAGAGAAGATGTACAGTCTCATCAAAAATGGATGTCTTCAATTGAGAACAAGTTTTTAGATAATTTAAGCTTGTAAAGCTTGTATTTTAGAAAATTTTGAATATTAATACTTTTAGATTATTTTCTTTAAAAATTATCCTCTTAAATATTAATATATCTCCTTTTTTAACCTAAGCTTATATGGATCAAATTTTGTTTTTATTAACCAAATACATGTGATAAACAACTTGAAAAATATTCATATTGTATGATGTTAATGTTTTCACTTTCAATGAAATCTTTAAATTCAATTTTTTTCTTATATTTTTATTAAAGAAATCAAACATTTAAATTAATGAAAATCAAGACTATAACTACTACTTACAAATTTGTCTCGATGTCAATATCAGTTAATTGTATTCATGATAGATGAAAACTTATAATTGTATGATGAGATTTTGGAATAATTGAAGGAAACTAATAAAATTATGAGGACACATGAAGGGAAAAATATGATAGAGAAAGTACCTTCTCATTGAAAAGCGATGAGTGATTATTAAGCTCTTTCGCGGAAGATATTTGGCTGGCCGATGTATAGCTTGCCAATTGCAATGGGGAAGCTGTCTTTGCTTTGCGGCAGAAACTTTTGAGCTTTGGAAGATTTCTCAGTCTCAGATAGCTTAACTGACTGAACTTAATGTCATGAACCACTTCAGTGCTGTTGCCGTCATCTTGTTCCTCAATAGCAAAAATCTCTTCCACATTCTCGCACTTAAAAACCTTAAGATCTGTAAGATTTGGAAGGACTCTGACAATGGAGAAGAAGCAGAAGATATTACTCAATTTGTTGCAGTTGTCCACGTGTATAGTTTTTAAATTGAGGAAAGAGTCTGCTCCAAGTGGACTGTTACATATCTTCTCCAAGCTTCCCATACGTTCAACCATCAACGACTCCAAAGAAGGTAAGACAGCACAAGACACGGAGTTTACAATACATACACAGTGATTATTAGCTGAAACATGGAGATACATCAATCGAGGGAAACCATTTCTATCTAAATCATCAAGAAGATTCACAGCACCTACCACGTCACCCTCCAATTCTAGTTCTTCAACCCCTGGCAACTGCGAGATAATCCAATCCTCCTTGGTATCAAGCTCAAGTCTCAAGAACCTTCTCGATATATTAGAATAAGGTTTCCGATGCTTCCAATCATATGTAACATCTCCTATACAAATATTGTATCTTTTAGGCTCCGAAGAGATCAAGCCTCTAAACATTTTAGATTCTGGAATATGTATCTCTAATGTGGTCAGACGACGCAAATGCTTCAACTCATCAATGCTGGGTCTTGCGTCCTCCCATTTGATAGAAGTGTTATTCATATACAGTGCTTCTATTCCAGTTAAGCTTGACATGACTTTCGAGGGAATAACACTCAGATCGGAACAATCCGTCAAATCTAACAACCTTAGTTTAGTCAATTGACACATCTCTTTAGGCAGCATCGTAATATCAGAACCACATAAACTAAGGACTTCAAGTTTGTTCATGTCTCCAATAGCAACTACGTCTCCCAATACACAATGATCCAGACACAATGCTTGAAGATTTACAAGACAACTAAGTGATGACGGTAGTGGCTTTAAATCAATTTCAATCAAGTGTAAAACTTGAAGACTCGACATCCCTATAAAGAAATTATCAGGGATTGTCAAATATGAATTCTTTGGTTTCACATAGAGAAACTTAATATTTGGACATACCAACTCTAGATCTTTAGAAAGCTCATCAATATTATATAAGGTGATTGAAGTGCAATTTTTTAATGTATTCTCATTTGTCAAGGACCGCGGGACATGACCATCTATCACGGTAAAAACATGTCGATCTTTAGATGCAATTGATCTAGCTACATCACAAATAACATCATGTATCGCAAATCTTTCCCAGATAGTAGGATGAGAGAATTTGTCAGGAGCATCAAGCAACAAAGAAGCGGCCTTGAGTTGGTTGACTGATGCATACACATTACATAGTGCATCTTCCACCGTGTCAAAATCGTCAAAGTAGCCCAAACCGAGTCCATATCTGAACAAGTCTTGAACAGAAGCATCATAGGTGCATCCCATGCGACTACAGAGCAAGAAAATCTCCTTGAGTTTCCTCATCTAGATAATCATAACTCAACTTTATGCTATTGTAGACCTCCTTTGTGATTCCTTCAAAGCTCTCCGAAGAAGGATGGTTCAATCTTCGCAAGGCGTCGTTCCATTCTTCTTGTGACTTGTCCTTCAATGCCTTTGCCACGGTAACAATGGCAAGGGGCATACCTCCACATTTTTTAGCTACTTCATGTGCTACAGAGTTCAAATGAGGGAGGTCAAACACGCGTACCTGCTGTACTCTTGAAAAGAATCCAAGCATCTGCTTCACTTAAAGCCTCGACGTGAAAATTATGTTGTGAATTCATCTCTATTGTTAGCACATCGTGGCTTCTTGCTGTTAGCAATAATTTTAATCCCTTACAATCATTTCCAAAAGGAATTCCTACCTCCTCCAATTTGATTCCCTCCCAAAGATTATCTAAAATTATGAGAATCTTCTTCTCCCTTTTATTCTCCTCCTTCTTCTCCTCATCTCTTCTTTTTTCTTTCTCTTCATTCTTCTTTCTTCTCCTCTTCTTCTTCAATACATTATACAGTTTTCTTGCTCTTCCAGGTATAGTCTCTTCGTTGAATTTCAAATGCAAGTCATCAGCGATCACTCCTTGAATATTTCTTATGTCAGGTGACTGAGACACTTCTACAAAAACTATCTTATCAAAGAGCTTATCTTGTATTGCTTGATCTCCAACTTTCTTGGCTAGAGTTGTTTTACCGACGCCACCCATGCCGTAAATTCCGACCATGTTGACATCAGCCTTTCTCAATGCTGCAATGATATCCTTTAAAATCGACATTCTTGATTCAGAAAACTCCTGCTGTATGCTAGGTTGAAAGCATGTCTGCTCTGGAATGGGCCGGTATGAAACGTTTGGAAGCTGCGGCTCTTCTTGCAAGAGTTGAGCAACATGCTTCAACATCCGATTAACTTGCTCAGGATTATGTTCACTAGTAAGCCCTGAGACCTCATCGATGATCTTCTTGACTTTATCCTGCCAATCCTTAACATATGGCAGAGGCTCTTCCCCAACTTTAATTAAACATTGCACATTCTCTATTTTAAGCTTCAGCGTCGCCACATCCTTGTTCAGATTCTCAAGGTTGATCTTGTACCGTGTCTCCTCTGAAATGGTGGAAACTCTACTAAACTGCGCCTCTTGTTGTAGGAGTTGTTCAACCTCTGTCAACTTGCAATCAACATTATCTTCATGCGTGAGCCGTGAGACCTCATCGATGATGCTGTTGACTTTATCTTGCCAACGCTTAACTTTCGACAGAGGCTCTTCCCCAGCTTTAATTGAACATTGCACACCTCTCTTTTATCCTTCAGCTTCTCCACTTCCTTCTTCAGATTCTCAAGGTTGCTCTTGTCCTCCCACAAACGTATGGATCTCTCAGCATCTTGAAAGTGTTGAGCAACATCCTTCAACTTGCGAGCAACATTGTTCCTATGTTGATAGCATTCCTTCAAATTAGAACAAGTACACCCCTCGCAGCATCCCCTCTCAGGATTATCTTGATTAATAAGCTCCGAGACCTCATTGATGATGTTGGTGGCTTTATCCAGCCAATCCTTAACATCCGGCAGAGGCTCTACCCCATCATTAGTTAAACCTTGCACGATTACTCTTTTAGCCTCCAGATTCTTCACTTCCTTCTTCAGATTCTCAAGGTTGCTCTTGTATTCCCACAAATTTATGAACGGACGTGCTATGGGACGCACTATGGGACACACTATGTGACGTAATATAGGACGAACCATGTATTCAGCAACCTTTGCAGCAACACTAATAACAATTTCCATTTCCACTTGCTTTTTTTTTTTGGGTAAATTTTTGAAGAAAAAGAGGAGAATCAAAGCAGAATACTGAGAGCAGAAAAAAGCAGAATAAACAGAGAGAAAAAAAGGCAGAGTAAAACAGAGAACACAATAAAGCAAAGAGGGATCAGATGTTTGATCGCAAAGTAACAAACTTTAAGATCAAAACCACTAAACTGATTAATTGAATGTCTAGAAGTAATGGATTGAAAACTGAAAGAAAGAAAACTGACAACTAAAATTGAAAATTTAGAAGCAACCGAGTGAACTGATTACTGTAAAACAGAGAAGAACACAAGGAAGCAAAGAGAAAGTAGAAGTTAGATCGCAAAGCAACAAAGTTTGAGATCAAAATGACCAAACTGAGAAATGGGTTTCTTCACTTGGTAGAGAAGAGAAATCAAAGAAAAGAAAACTGAAATTGTATGTGAAGGAGCAATCAAGTGAGCTGGTTACCTCAAAACAGAGAACACATTCAACACAAGATAGCAAAGCAAAACACCAATAACAATCTCCATTTCCACTTGTTTTTTTTTTTTTTTTTTAAGTTTTTCAAGAAAAGGAGAAGAGAACCAAAGCAAAACACAAAGGGCAGAAAAAGCAGAGTGAAACAGAGAACACAAAAACGCAAAAAGGGAGCAGATGTTAGATCTTAAAGCAACAAACTTTAAAGATCAAAACCATTAAACTGATCAATCAAGTGAAAACTGAAATAAAGAAAACTGTGAACTAAAAAACTGAATGAGTAGAAGCAACCGAGTGAACTGACCGCTGTTAAACACAGAGAGCACGAGACTGCAGATAGGGAGCAAAAGTTGATATGTAAGAAAAAGAGACCTGAGATCAAAACGACCAAACTGAGATTACAACTTCGAAGTTGTTGAGATCAAAACAACCAAAAGGAGAGACCGAAACGTGTAGTATCAGGCGTACAATTAGCAAGCTTAATGTTTCCATGACACCAAGTCGTGTTAGTCAACTAAGAGGACAAAACATCAAAAGAAACAAGTCACTTTATTGGAATTTGTAAAGTAAAATTTAGGATTAAAGTTATGCAAGTAGCCAACAAAAGAAACTACCTAGCATTATCCTACTTTAATAAAGCTGCCTTTGAAATTATTGTGATCAAATTTGAATACGAAGAATTAATTTAAGAAGATAACCACTTTACAATAATTTATATTGAAGTGCCAATTGAAAAAAACTAGGCTAGCCTCCCCTCAAATTGAAGATTCACATTTCCATTACCTTAATGCTTCAATTGACCATCCGCTGATTACAATCTCTATGAAATCTCACTTTTTTGAAGTAATTAATTAAGAATATTAATTTAAGTTGTTAGTGGTCAACAAAAGGAGCTGCCTTATTAATATATATATGTATATATAACTTAAAGCCACTTTTTCAACATTAATGAAGGAGCTCACTAATTCCATCAGACTTTGGCCTTTTTTTTTTCCCTCAAATGTTATCTACCTTAATAATTGTCTACCAGACCTCGAATAGTCTCCTCTTTGAGTTTGCTTTTTTCTTGGTATTATATTAGGTAGAGTAATGGTGGTTAGTAGTTCAAACATAAATTTATATCAAGTGAACTGAGAAATGGTTTTCTTGACTTGATAGAAGCGAGAAATCAAAGAAAAGAATCTGAAATTGTATGTGAGGGAGCAATCAAGTGAGCTGGTTACCACAAAACAGAGAACACAAGAATGAAAATAGGGAGCAGAAGTTGATTTGGAAGCAAAAGTGCTTTGAGATCAAAATGACCAAAATGAGATTGGAATTTTTTGGTAAGCTAAATAGGAGAAGACAGACCAAAAAGTGTAGTATATCAGCGTACAAATACAAAGTTTTATGTTCCAATGAGACATCAAAACAAGCAACTTAATTACATTATTAAAGATTAAAATAAATGGAGTCGTCACATGGACAGTCTCATTGCTAAGAGCACTTCTCATCAAAGCTTTGATACTTCTGGATGTGTAAATCCCATTAACAGTTTTATATCATATTATGAGAATACTTTACATGATTGTTTATTTATATCACATAATCTGATATAAGATGTATTTTTTTGTTCAAACATGAAAAAGAAAAAAAAAACTATTGTTATTACAACATTATGAAACTAACTTTAAAATGTTATAATAATGAAATTTATTTTTATAAAGTTATAAAATCAATAGTTATGATCTTTTTTAAGAATATCTTGATAAAAGAATTATTAGGCTCAACATCTATATTTGTGCACTAAAATGTTAAGCATAATTTGTTAGGATAGCTCCTTCACCTTAATAATTACTTTTTATGTTATATTGTAAGATAATATAATTATCACTACTTTGGATTTTTGGTTTTAAACCAACACTATGATAACATTCTACTGCAAAATGTGTCAACAA
Source organism: Litchi chinensis (assembly GCA_019925255.1). Lineage (NCBI taxonomy): Eukaryota > Viridiplantae > Streptophyta > Magnoliopsida > Sapindales > Sapindaceae > Litchi > Litchi chinensis. The sequence goes on from CM034466.1 coordinate 29,630,804, forward strand.
TTATTTAGACTAAACAGTGTAAACATAGTTTAGATAATTATGTCTACAAAACTTTATAACAAATAAAGTGATAAGTGATGACAGAGGAATGATTTACAAGTTCCGATCCCACATGGTGTTAGTCAGCTACAACGACAAGACATCAAAAGCAACACGCCATCTACTTACAGTACTAACAATTAACATATTCAAAGAACTTGATACAGATTGAACTATTATTAATTAATTATTAAATGAATTAAATAGCTATAAACAACATGCCACTTTAACATTAAAAACTACTGGAGAATAATAAGAATCAAATCTAGTATCCAAGACGTGTTAGATATAACACAGTCCAAAATTAAATTTATATAATACAAATATAAATTAAATGTTTAATAAAATTGAGTTGTGATCAAGTGTATCACATCACTTGTCATGAAGTAATGCTTATTTTATCTCTTTATGCAAGCAATTAGGTTATTACCTAAGAATATTGTTTTTAAGCTTCTCAAATACCATATTATACCATATCAATTAAATTGCTTGCACATTATTTTGTTGCAAGCATCAATACTCTGTAAATCTTGTTAACAACAATGTTGTTCTTATATCTTTACATTATAAAAGAATTTTAAGTGGAATAGAAAAGATAGATTTATATCAAATATCTTACAAGCAGCACTATATATATATATATATATATATATTTCAAATATCATAAATTAAACCATTACTTTTGTACTTATACATTTATACCATGATCTTACAACTTACAAGAGAGTTTGATCATTTTTAGGTCCCATATCTACTAAAACTTGTGTAATCTTTTTCTCAATAACCACAAATTATATGGTTTTAATTGAGATAATTAAAAATGATCTTAATATAAATTTGAATGTGATACGCTTTTCCCTGGCAGGTTCAAAGTGACATGGTATACTCTCTTTCGTATCTAATAGGAGTGATTTTGCTTCTGTTACTTGTTTATCAAGCATATCAAATGATAATAATATTGTAAGCAATTAAAATAAGACAAGGCTGAATTATGTCTTGTTATGTGCGCACATACAAAAATTAAATGAAAACGATGTATTATCTGCAAATTATTAAAAAATTGAAGAACCAGGGAATCAAACAAAACAGAAGAAAACAAAACAGAACACAACAAGCTAGGTAATGAGTCATCTGGTTGATGAAATCACATTTTTGAGATCTGATGAACCAAAATGACAAAAAGGTTTTGTTCATTCAGTAGAGAAAAGTAAAGAGAAGATCAAAAAGTCTAGTAATGACTCCACCAGTTGGTTACCGTATGAAACTAATGTAAAGCAAATACAAGGAAAAGCAATAGGAGAAAAAGTGTCTCTAATGCTAGGATATCTGTTTTACTTTATTAAAAGCAATTTGTCAGCTTTGTTGGTGGAAATGATGATGATTTTTACTTTTTTTTTGACAAAAAGCAGACATAATTAGAAAAAAGTGGGTTGAAGGAGAAGACTTGCATGTGCTTTCAAAGATACCCTCTCTTCAATATGTAACTTTCAATTGCAAGTCTCCTCTTCTTATTTCTAATTATATATTTGGATATGTTAACGTGTGCTCTGTTCTGAATTTTTAGTTTTTCTGATTTTAAATTATGAATTGAACTTGATTAGAGGTGTTTCCATATTTTTTTTATTTGAATTTAATATAATAACCCATGCCTACAAGCATGCATTTATAGTAATAAAATTTGTCATAATAATGTTTTTTTTTTATATATATATTATGGTGGAGAGGAAGATTAAAATCATAAAAAATTAATCACTTTTTATGTTTTAGGATAAGAACAAGATTTATACCCTTACTTCTATTAAAGAGTGGTGTGCATCATAATAATATTATTTTGTTTTTATTTTATAGATTATCAATACAAGTATGAAGGAACCAATTAATAAAAGGCAACTAGATCTGACTCCTGAGTTTAAAACAAAGTTTTTTATAATACAATCTCAAGCATAATCCATGAACATAACCAGAAATTTCCTAGAAGGATATAACTTGGAAAAGTGAGCTAAAAGTTAAGTTCAATGTGTGAAAACATAAAAGGGTGTGGAATTTTCAACCTCTCAAAAAGTAAATTACAAATAGACGTTGCCAATTGAGCAACAAAAGAAACTAGCTATTACCCATGTTAACTAAAGTCACTTTTTCAATATTATTGATGGACTTAGATCATAATTCATGACTCATAATGATATATTTGGAAGAAAAAAAAAACGACTGAATTTAATAATCATTCAAATATTTATATATCATTTACAATTGCACAGCTCTTTCTCTCTCTCTAGCTCACACCGTGTTATTCTTTATTATTATTCCCCTTCTTGCATTATAATGTATCATATAATTATTACTATTCTGAATTTGTTTTAAATTAACTCAAATTTTGTAAAATATGTTTAAAATTTACGTAGATTAAACATTATAAACACAGTTTAATTAATATTATTATTTGTTCTTCATTCGGAAGAGTAGTAAGAAAAAAGATTGATAAGTCTGCTACAAATCAAGTGATTCCTGTGTAAAATTTAATTAAAAGTAAATATATAACAAATATAATGAGAGAGAAAAATGGCTTATGAGTTATGACTTTATATTTTGTTGGGTAGGTAGAATGCAAAACAATCAAATGACAATAATATTGAATGCAATTAAAATAAGATGAGTATGAATTATTTACTGTTATGTATCTATATACGTACAAATACTAAATAAAAAGAGTATTATCTGCAAACTATTAATTCAATTATTAAAATTGAAGAAACGGAGATGGGAATCTAACAAAACAGAACACAACAAACTAGGAAATGAGTTCTCTGGTAGATGAAATCACATTTTTTTTAATATGATAAACCAAAATGACAAAAAGGGTTTCTTCATTCAGTAGAGAAAAGTAGGGATAGCCATTTACATGTTCGGTGTGGTTCCTATTGGAATTGAACCGAACCGAATTTTATCTATCCTGAAACATAAGGACCGAACATGTTAAAATGGAGGTTTGAAACCAAGGAGAACCAAACATGGTTAGCTCGATTTGGGTCGGTTCAGTTCAACAAAAGAAAGAAGAACTAGAGGAAAATAACAAAACAAAGTTCCTCGAACAATGGCAAAACTGGAGCCAAATAGAGGAAAATAACAAAAATACAAAATGACTTCAAGAATCAGAGTTTGAAAACTGGAACTAACCTTTAAGACTCAGAAACTGGAACCTTTAAAACTCAGAAATAGGAAGTAAAAATAAAAATAGAAACAAAAACAAAAAAAACTAGAAGCAGAAAAGGCGATAGGGTTCGTTGATAGCAGGAGGCAACAACAGTCGAGAAAGGGTTCGTCGAAAGGGGCTATCGGTGAAGGGAGCTCAAAAGTCAAGATAGAGGTTCGGCCAAGGGCTGTCAGCAAAGAAGAAAATGGAAAAATGAAAATGAAAGATGAAAGATTGGTTCAGGTGTGCAAATTAGGGTTAAATGGATGAATTTACGCATATACCCTTAATGGTTTTTCAAAATTTAAATAACCCTCAAGAACACATACATAAATTTGGTATGTAAATAAGATAGCACATGCATAAATTTGATATATATATATATCTATATAATCGATTCTGATTCAGGTCTCAAGTTTGCAGATCCAGGACCAAATTCAAATCAAACACGACTCGGTTCTTCAATGTGAGAATTGAACACCCTACGTATATTTACACGAACCAACCCCAACACTCAATTTTCGGTTCGATTTCGGGACTCTTCGTGTTTCCTTGCCCAACCCTGATAAAAGTAAAGAGAATATCAAAAAGTCTAGTAATGAGTCCATTAGTTGGTTACTGTGTGAAGTTATTGTAAAGCAAATACAAGGACAAGTAGTGAGAGAAAAAGTGACTCTAACACCAAGGATACCTCCTTTGCTTTATTAAAGCCAATTTTTCAACACGATTGGTGGACATGATGATGATTTCTTTTTTTTTTTGACAAAAAGCAGACTTAATTTAAAAAAATAGGTTGAAGGAGAAGACTTGCATGTCCTTCCAAAGATATCCTCTGTTCAATATCTTAGTTTCAATTGTAAATCTCTTCTTATTTCTAATTATATATGTGGATATGTTAACATATCCTCCCTTATGAATTTTTTATTTTTCTGATTTTAAATTTATGTGTTGAACTTGATTTGAGGTGCTTTCATACTTTTATTATTTTAATTTAATATAACATCCTCTTGTCAAAAATAAATAAATAAATAATCTCCCATGTCTATAAATATGTATTTATAGTAATAGAATTTGTCACATTATTTTGTTTATATTTTACTGATTGTCAATACAAGTATCAAGAGACCAACTAATGAAAGGCAATTAGGACTGACTCTCCTGAATTTGAAAGAGAGCTTTGTATAATACAATATGAAGCAGAATTCATGAATATAACTAGAAATTTCTTGGAAGAACAGAATTCAGAAAAATGACCAAAAAATTAAGTTCAATGTGAAAATACAAAGGAGTGCGGAATGTTCATCCTCTCGAAAGCAACATGCCACCTACTTACAGTACAATTAACATATACAAAGAATGTGAGAATGGGTTATGAGTCTTGACAATGATTTATGAGTCCTGACCCATATAGGTCCCGATCAAAAGCAACATGCCACCTACTTAATGTACTAACAATAAACAGATACAAAAACGTGGAAGTGATTTATAAATACTGATCCCATATGGTGTTTAGTCTACAATAATAAATCATTGAAAGCAACATACCACCTATTTACAGTACTAACAATTAACATAACAAACAACGTAGTATAGATTGAACTATTATGTATTGAACTTTTTTTTTTTTTTGGAGAAAATATTATGTATTGAACTTGATTTGAGGTGTTTCCATACATTTCTATTATTTTAACTTAATATAATATCCCCTTGTCAAAAAATATATATATATATATAATATCTCATATCTATAAATATGTATTTGCAGCAATAGAATTCATCACAATAATTTTAATTTGGCTATATTTTACTAATTATCAATACAAGTATTAAGGGATCAATTAATGAAAGGTAACTACACCTGACTTCTGAGTTTAAAACAGAGCTTTGTATAATACAATCTCAAGCAGAATTCATGAATATAATCAAAAATGTCATGGAAGGACGGAATATGGGAAAATAAGGAAAAAGTTAAGTTTAACGTGTGAAAATATAAAAGAGCGTAGAATTTTCAGCCTCTCAGAAGTACGAATAGATGTTGTCAGTGACCAATAAAAGAAACTATCTTTATATATTTCCCTTATTAATTAAAGTCACTTTTTCAACATTATTGATAGACATAAATAGTGATTGATGATGATACATTTGAAAGAAAGTAAACTCAAATTAATAATTACAAACAGATGTTGCCAATGAGCAACAAAAGAAATTGCCTTTGTGTATTTCCCTTGTTAATTAAATTCATTTTTTCAAAATTATTTTTTCAGATACTTTTTCAACATTATTGATGGACATAAATCATGATTCATAATGATATCTTTGAAAGAAAGGTTGATACAATTTAATAATTAATAATTATTTTGGTCTGCCGATATTTATGTACCAGTTTTCAATCGCAAAAATCTCTCTCCCTCTCTACCTCACACACTGCTACTTTTTAATATTATTTCTATTCTTATGTTTTATTACATTATCTTACAATTATTACTATTATGAATTTATTTTAAATTAACATTACTGTCAGATTCTATAAAATACATTGAAATTTACTTAAATTAAACACTACAAACACAGTTAAACTAATGTTTTATTCATTCTTTACTCAAAAGAGTAGAATAAAAGAACTAATAAGTCTAACACATTGCAAGTCAAGTGACTGCCATGCTAACTTTATTTATTTAAAAGTAAGTCCATCAAAAAATAATGAGAGAAAAGGATGACTTATGAGTTATGATTTCTTATCTTGTTAGCTAGGTAGAAGGCAAAACACCTAAAGAAATACGTCACCTTCTTATAGATTTCTACAAGAAATTTTCTCTCATTCTATTTCCTCAAATCAATACTTTTATTCTTATACATGTTTAATAAAAGTAATTCCAACTTTGGTTTTACTTTTACTAGTTTTTTGTTTTTTTAGCTGACAGCTTTTAAAAGTCAGAGGATTATCAAGACTGATCCAAATAACACTCTAGTAGCACAGTTTGAATGATTTCTCTCAGACATCAGAAAAGGTCTATCTACACTTCTGTGACTATTAATTCAGAGGGTAAGACTAGGAGGATTCAAACATACTACTTGAAATAACAGGTGAAGTTAATTAATCACTATGCCACCTCATATGTAAGTACTTTTACTAGTTTATTAAATTATATCAAATGACGGTAATATTGCAAAGTAATCAATAATGCAAGGTGAATCATGTAATACTTGCTAATACACACAGTTAACTTTTGTTTGTAAAATTTTGCACAATTTTTCATATAAAATCCTAAAATGAACAAATTTGAAAGCTATAAACCTAAATATTTCTCTCTATGTACATCCATAATTTCACAAAATCTAGGAATTTCAACCTCTCAAAAATAGGATATGAGTTTTTTTTTTTTTTTTTTTTTTTTTTTAGTAGTAGTAGTTTGTACAAACTAATAGAGTTGCTATTGACCCACAAAGGAAAATGCCTTGTGTATTCATTTACTTTATGAAAGCCACTTTTACAAAAAATTTTGTCAACATTTTGATGACTTCGATGGAGAGTGTTGTTTCTCTTTGCAAGAAATCCTCTTTTTTAACATCAAATAATGATCTAACGTCTGAAAGCTTTATTCTTCTCCGCAGGTTGGAGTACAAAATTAAAGTCAAAAAAATGGGAGATTTTGCTAATGAATGACTTTACAATGTATGTATATTGTGAAGTGTGAACGGTAGACAAACTATTAATATATTTCTTCAATTACTATTGTTAAAAAATGAGAAAAATAGAAATCCAATAAGGATCTGAATCCAAATTGAATTCAACGTTATCTTCAAAATATGAATATAATGTGACACCCCAAATTCGACCTATATCAAACTAGACTAATATTAAATCTGATTATTCAATTATTAAAAGAGATACCCAATTTTGCCAATAAAACATAGATCAAATCCTTACAATTACACCATGAAACCAATCTGAAGAAATAATTGAAACACAAAGTATACAAGTCTTTATCTTCTAAGTGAAATTTGTTAATATCTCTCTCAAGCATAAAGATATATTATGAAGTAGGAAAATAATCATAATGTGTAAAAATACTAATCATGTAATAATCTGAACAATTAAAAATATATCAAGAGGTTAGGAATTCATTATATATTACTTCATTAATTATTTATTAAATAGTTCTTGGACATTAGTATTTCAATAACCACTCCAAAAGTGTCAGGAAAATTCTATGACAAGTTGTAGACAATCAAATGTGTCTTGTAAAAATAAAATTATTTAAAAACAAATAATAAGACAAGTTGAGATTCATCTAGTTGTATGTGTCTCATGCTCACATCTTTGAGGTTATAAGTTTAAGTCATGTCTCTTTCTCCTAACCTTGAACTAATTGTAAAAAACTAAATCTCAATCATTGATAACATATGTCACCAAATTTATCATGCTTAGCACAAGATATCAGCAGTGATCCTAATTCTACTTAAAAACAAAGAATCGAACAATAACTTTTACAAAATATTGACAAATTAAAGAAAGCTCGTAGTTATAGTGCCAAGGCAATATTGTCAGATCATAGTACCAACAGAATTTGCCATGATCTAAACATTATAATAACAGAATTGGCACAAAGGAACATGATTAAAAATAAATCAATATTGTTATAATAATTCATAGTTGATGCCCCATTAGTTTTAAAAAAACAAATCACAGCGATGAGTGAAAAACAAATTGTAAAATCAGACGCAAGGAACTTTTATTGACAACTTTATATAAAGCATATTCCAAAGACTCAAAACTGTATGTTCCAACCCAACTTAAATGGCCCAATCCATAATATTAAAACCCAAGTTTTATAGGCCCGGTCTATTGTCTTGGTCAACCAAGCAGCAGAGCTATTGAAGAAGCATGTCCACACAAGATGTTGCCACCCTTTTGTGCAATTAACAATACTAATGTCTAATCACTTATTCAAATCTAAACAGTCTTTTTTTTTTTTTTGACATAGTACATTACAGATAACACATACAAGTATTACAATTCGAAGTCTCTTCATGGAATACTTGAGGAGCAGCCCGGAACTTGGAGCTTCCAGAGGAGGAAGAGGCGAGAGGGAGCAGCAAGGGGGAGACACCTCACTCAAAGGGGGTCATGGGGTTCAAACCCAACATGCCAAATGAGATGGGTCTAGCTTATCACTCAACCAGGCCACAATTCTCTTCTTTCTCTTTTATTTTTTATATTTAAATTTCTTCATATTTCATATTTTCAAAGTCAGACAGTATAGCAAACAATCATTATATGTTTATATTGCTATGTTATTATCTTTCAAACATTGTAATATTTTTCCATGTGATCCTGTTCGGCTAAAACTCTAGAAAAGAAAAGCTAGTTTTTCAAATATTACAATTTAAGATTGGTGATGTGATGAATTATAGAGGAGGTTTAAGGCCATTTTACGCTTTCACTGTTTCACCAATGCACTTTAAATTATAAGAGAAATATGGTATGTTTTCAATGTGATTGAAAATTATTAAATTTGCATAATTTATATCTTTTGTATTTTCTTAAGATATATTTTTTAAGAAGTGGTATATATGTTGGTTGTTTGAATAGATGCATACCACCTTTTTATGGAATTGTCGTATGGTTGTGGCAAGGTTAATGTTTGGACTTAAAAACATTTATTCAAACTCTCAATAATTTGAATTTGATAAAGAATTTCTTAGTTATCTGGTTATGTCATATCATCTTCAAGTTATCTATCATGAAAATTAGTATTTTCTCTAGTTAGGAACTTCAACTTGTAAATCAGTAAATGTATATTGTGTTTATAAGATTCTTTCAAATTATGACTGAAGATAGTTAAAAAAAAAAAAAAAAATCTATTCAAAAAATAAAGAAATAGTAAAATGAGGTCTAACTAAATGGATAAAGGTAAATTATATTCTAGAAAATTGTGAAGTTTGTGATCTATGCACCTTATATCATTGATCCTCCACTACCAAGCTTTGGTGCCACACTTGTTATACTCACATAACACTTTATATCAAGAAAAAATGAAGCAAATATTCTTTTAAAAAAAAAAAAAAAAAAAAAAAAACCAACAACTTGCTGATTCTTCAGGGGATCAGCTCCTCCCAAATTAAACTTCAGAGTTGACAATAAAACAATTCTGACACTTTGTTTTATGAAATAATATAAGGTTTAACAGTTTAAGAACAGACCAGCGGATAAGTTGGGCAGTAAAGACACACATACTGCCCTTATTATCAGGGATTAACAACTTCTAAACAAACAGAAAACAGAAAGGTGCAAGTGACTAACAGACGCACCGACTCAATATGAAGAGAGTAGGCGGATACCATGGGAAGATCTAGGATCCTCCACTGCCATTCCTCTGCATAAAACAAGCACTAACATGTAATTTGATGTCAAAGTATGAAAAAACTACTTTTTAATGTAAACTAGACTAGAATATTGAACTCTTCTTGAGATCTTCAGGGAGTGCTTTCTCAGGAAATACCCAGTTTCTTATGAACCTTAGATGACATTTCCATGGCATACTTTGCGGGGCAAACTGTCAATTCCAGCAGTCCACCAGCATTAGTGAGGATCTGTCGACCAACCGCATTTATATATACTGTATCACGGAAGTGAGGATGTAGAAGCTTCTACAAAAATAGGATGCATCACAATTAGTTGCCTGTTTGTTGCAACTACAAATGGCTCCATCACTGCATGAGTCTTCAACCTGGACAAAAATTAAAGACATTAAAGGGCATAAGCAAATTAAAAAAAAAAAAATTATATGCCTCTTATGTTTGTGTTATGAGATTCATACCAGTAGATGATGAGCTGATGATAACCAGAGTCATTTACAGTCACATAAGCTTTAGCTAGCTGCCAGATGGCATTAATGTTTCTATGACAACAAGTCAGTGTTATGTGTTAAGTAAAATTTAGGATTAAAATTATGTAAGTGCAGTGGCCAACAAAAGAAACTACCTAGCATTATTCTGCTTTAATAAAGCTACCTTTGAAATTAATGTAATCAAATTTGAAATTAATGTAACAATCACACTCTACATCATCAAAAGTATAATAGGAGACTCCCTCTATACAAGCGAAAATGATAAATCCATGAATTATATTTATAACCCTTCATCCCAAGAGAAACACTGTGCCATGATGGGTGGGCATTTATAGAATTTTAATTAACGAAAGTAGTGACTTACTAGGAGTAGAACAAACAACACGATGCTATTCATTTATTTGGCAAATGAATAAAAACCAAATCTATTTACAAATGGGTACTAGTAGTATGTTGTTTTCTAATAAAATTAAGTTACCCTTTATCTTTTTCTACTCTTTTTATGTCACTATTTCTGTTAACAAAAATTTTATAACTCTATAAATATGCATGCTTGGCTTGCCATAATTAAAAAGTAAAAAATCTCATTAAGATTTATAAGATTTCATTAGAAAAATATATATAGTTTGGACATAAAAGTCTTATAAGGATTTGCATTGATGGTAAATATATAATCCACTAGTAAACTTAAAAAAAAAAAAAAACCGAAATCAACGTAAATGAAGCTCTTGTATTTAGTGAGAATTAATTGATATATATTAAAGTCATAAATTTAAGTTGATACATATATCTTGACTCTATGTATAACGTACAATAATAATAATGGTAAATATTTTACATCAGAACGGCAAAAGGGTTGAGAAAATCTCTTTTAAACAAACACCTCTCAAAAAGATATTTAACTTACAATGGTAGTCATATTCTATAAATTTATTTAGTCATCACCCACAATCAATGAAGGTTAAGGATGATTTTTTTTAATCTCACCTACGAAGATTAACTACTACATTCTTGATGTTTTTTGCGGTGTTGGATCTGGCGTAGAAAGTTCAGTGTACATGTTTGATATTGCTCTGGCAAAGTACTCTTTAGCTTGAGGCCTCTTGATCTGATAAAAATAAATATTACATGTTAGGAATTTGCCCTGATTTGCTGTTCTAAAATGGTATAACAGATCATATAATTTCAAAGTTCTGGTAGTTTTTCAGTAGAAATTGAAGCAAACTTACTTTGAATGTGGGTGTGAGAAGGCCATTATCCATGGAGAATGGTTCGGGCACCAAAGTTACAGCTTTTGCAAATTCAAAACCTCTCAACTAAACAATTGTGTGAGAAAAAGGAAAAATAATAATAATAATAAGCCTTAGCTCTTGGATCATAGCATTTGTAGATTTGGTAGTCGAAAGCATATTTCAAGGGAAAATTTGTTACCTGGCTTTCTTTTCCAACTTTGTTCATCTCATTAAGAACAGCAGTTCTTGCTCTTGGATCATTGCACAACTGTTCTAAGTTCTCAAACTGCATTAAAGCATTACAATTTACAAATGCATCACAAGTTGACCACAAAAGTTAAAAACGCTCTAGTTCATCGCTATCAATTACTGTAGTGTTACATACACAAAATTGTCTTCTAGGCACAATATCGAAATAACAAAATCAAATATGAATCTAGTTGGGGTGGCTTGGTTATAAGCAGTAGCATCAAATTGAAATTAATTTTGCATATGAAAACAAATTGGGAAGAAGTTGCAAGGAAATAGAAATAACAAAAAAGACCTTTTTGCCTTCAGATGCTGCCCAACCTTTTAAAACATCGGGATCCACTGCGATTACAGCTACTAAATGGGACTTCATGCTATCACCTAAGAGCATATAAAGTGTTTAGTAAAAGAAAGGTTGGAAAGTTGCATATACAACATAAGCTCTGTCTCTGTACCATAGATAAAACACTGGCCGACAAACTTGCACTTTGCATATACATTCTCGATTTTTTCTGGTGCCACATACTCTCCCTGTGCCAACTTAAATATGTTCTTTTTCCTGTCAAATGTCAAATATAGTGTTAAAACAATATTAAATAACTCATTGCTCCAAATAACGTGATTCAGATATTGGAGCCATATTTTTCAAAGATTATAATTAAATGAAAGATTGACAAAACAATTTTGCATTAATTATATGAATCATACCTATCTATGATCTTAAGGCGACCTCCAGGTAACCATAACCCAATATCTCCACTATGTAGCCAACCATCATCATCAAATACTTCTCTTCTGTTTAATTAATGAAGTCAGAACATTTGCAAATTCATTTCAGTAACAATGTCTAAAAGCATACGAAGGTTAACTACGTTTGAACTTCATCTTTGTAGTAGCCTCGGAAGACATTGAAACCCCTTACGCAAACTTCACCTCGAGGATAGGGCTGATCTTCAGATGTGTAATTCATTTCAGGAACATCCACAAGTTTCACTTCTAAAAGAAGAAAGACAAAAGACACATTATCACACACAAGACAAAAAAAGAAATTTGTTTTTTCTAGCATCTCATCACATTGATACAGGTTACTTTTTGTTTAGTATGCATGATGAATTGCATTCGTCTTCTCCAATTCTCGGATTCATTCAGAAAATTACATAGTTACCTATCATTTAAAATTACACATTAACAGAGTTTGTCTCTCAAAAAGAGGTAAAAATTTTGAAGGAAGTAGAAATTTTCCATTCATGCAGTAACGCATATGTAGCGGGGCAAAACTCATAATTGAAGTAGTCAGTTGACTTCCAAGTTTTCGAAAACAACTTACCACAAGCAGGATTAGGAGACCCCACATGACCAGTTAAGTCGTCACCCTCATCTATACCACATGTCATACCAGAAGTCTCAGTCAAACCGTATCCTTCCATTATGCGACATCCAAAGCAACTATGAAAATTTTTATACATGTGCAACAACAAAGTACACCAGTAAGATACAAAGACAGATATAAGGGTGAGATAGGGAGAAATACAATTTCACTCACGAATCAACTTACACCTTCAAAAAATCCATTACATCTGGGGACAATGGCGAAGCAGCTGAAGCCATGAAACGAACTTGTCCTCCAAGCTTGTCCTTCATCTTATTAAACACCAATCTGTCCCACATCAATGATGAGTTTTGGCCTGAAAAATCATTTTTATATAATTAACAAAAACACAAAAGAGTAAAAGTTCAAGTAGTATAAGGAATAGTAAATGTTTAGAGCTAACATTTATGATTCTAATTTGTGTCTTCCATAATACTTTTATGTGTTAAGAAGATGGTATGGATGGGGTTAATAAGGAAAAAAAGATGGCTTAGTTTCTTGCAAACCAACCATTCATCATTGCTTCCTTCTTGGAATTGTATGCTGCTGTGAATAGCCTCTGCCTCAGAGTCCCAGAAATCTTTACGGTGTTTGTTATTCTGTGACAACTAACAGATTTAGGGACTGAGTGACAATAGGAAAAACAACTAGAGAATAAATTATGCAGCAGTCAACCATGATCATACCCTGCATATATTCGGTTATATAAGCGAGGAACGCTGCAAAATATAGTAGGTTTTAGAACAGCCAAATCATCCATCAACTTCATATTGTCCTAGAAAAATGGATTAGCATACACAAGTCAATGAAGATAAATTATAACACCCTTCAACCAATACAAGGAACTAGAAAAAAATAACTACAAATATTTAGTTAAGTAACACACCCCTTGATAGAAACCAACGGCAACCCCATAATAGGCTATAACAATTTGGTTAGTTCGTTCATAAATGTGGGCCGATGGAAGATATGATATATAACTGTCAAGAACACATAATTCAACATAAAAATCAGAACTCAATATTGAAACAAAACAAAAGCATCTATAACAATCCAAATAACCCACATGTCTGAGGGATAAAATTTGTTCTTAATACTGAATCCAGCAACACTTGAAATCAAGTTCTGATGTGTCAACACCACTCCCTTTCAAGATAAAGAACAAAAATTAAATAAATAAATAAAAATAGCATTACAAATATAGATAGTCAAATCACTAAAACAATATTAGTTTAGCTTCAGGACCTGAGAAACAAATTTCAAATTCTCTTACCTTAGGTGTTCCAGTAGTACCACTGGTATAGCATATAGTTGCAATATCCTCAGGCTTTGGAGGGAAAAAGGGTTGCAGATCACTGTGACCCTAGAATAAGACCACATAAATAAGGGGATGAGACATTAACACTTACATATGTTATTATTTACTAACTGAAAAAAGAATGAAATAGGACTAAAAAATCGCATTTTAGGATTGGTGATTCATCTTATTCAATTAGAGATTGTAAATGACCATAAAGAAACTATTTAGTAATCATATTAACTGAAATGTTTGTCCATGTATAGATTTGACTGAGATGCAATAGAAATCATGTCTGTGGTAATTCCTTTTCTTGTCCTATAGACTTCTCATTGTGCTTATACATTGCTTTCCCCAGAAACATGCACAAATTTATTGATAAGAAAAATTACGCAAAATTAACAATCACCTGACTTAGCAGTTTTTGATATGATAAAAGCTTCACCCTGGATATTGAGGGAAGTGAAGGTAAGTGTTCATCCGCCCCTCCCACCACCTGTGTTAGAAAGAGGGTAAATATCAATAACAAGCACTATGCATTCTTTTACTTCACTTACTAAACCAACAAAGGTATTCCATAAGCACACACCACTATAAGCTGAACAGATGGAATCTCAGAAATGAAGCTCAGCAGCTGCACATTCCACATCAAAGACATCAGATACGATACATATCCAGTTAGACTTTAGAACAATAATGACTTCCTGGGAACCAAAATGATAAACAATTTACAGGAGGTTGCTCAAATGGAAACACAAATAACAAGTTTGCAGTAGTGTAATGACTAGTTCAGGCAATCTCACCAGTTAGCCACAGTTGTTTGAATAAAAGAAGTAGAGAGCAATCTCACCGTGTTTAAAGTTTCCGGAACACAAAAAATAGCCTGTATAGCAGCATGATTCACGACATACTTAACAGCATCTGGACCTGAACAAAGAATAAAATAGTATTAGGAAAGGCCTGCGCAAACTAGCGAAGATTTGTATGAATACAAAAACACACCAAGAGTGTCATATAAAGGAACCGAGATATAAGAATATGCTGAGCAGGCATGATCCACAATCACCCACTCTGGTCTGTTTATAAAATAAAGTCCAATGCAAACCCCCTGGTCCAGCAAAAGATGCAATCAATTTTCATTTCCAACATCAAAGCAGGTAACATGGAGCAGCTACAGTTCAAGTTCTCTAGAGACAGTCTCACTTTTGATAATCCATGATATTGAAGGCCAGAACCAATTGCTTCCCGAGCAGTGCTTGCTTCTCCATACGTCATCCATCTGTACCTGTAAGAGCATGAACAAGTGACACAGTATAATATCCAAATCACTTTTCAATGTTCAACTAACTTGAAATACAAACATTATCAACCAATAACAAACTCACTCTCCGACTGTTCTATCCTCCCTAATTCGCGTGCCCAAGTACTTACGATCTTGAAAAGTTTTAACCGCATGACTGTATTCAAAAAATTATAAAACAACTTATCAGTCAAAATCACGAAGTCGCAATAAAATATAAAATCTAAACACAAAGACTATGCCACTAAAAGTTATTATTATTATGAGTTTTAACCAAAAAACAATGTTATTCAACGGATTCTCACATAAAGTTATCATGCAACGTCCCAATCTCAGGATGATCAGGAAATCCACTCATGAGCTTCAACGGTGAATGTGCAGATCTACCATCCAAAACACAACAAAAATAAAATAAAATACCATTACTACATAAATGCACATCACATCACTTAAGTTAAATGTTAATACAAATCATGCTTAGACACATCATATATAATTTGAAACACATACTCTATTTACTGTCTATAAGTAACCAATACAGAATATTAAGGCACAAAAATCAAACCTATACACATTCCATTTCCCTGTCCGCAATTTTTCCGGTAGAATCACACCGTAAGCTTGTCCTAGTCAAAATTTGAATCAATCACCAAATTAATTCACATTAACACATAATTCACTTGTGAAGATACATATATACATACCTTCATACATACACACATGTATACATATAATTTTGAAGTGCAAATACTAAATTGATCAATTAAGTAGTGATCAAACGAAATTAAGTTATACACCAATCAAAATACGACACCTGATCAGACCAAATTAAGCTACCAACCAATCAAAATACGACACGCATGCTAATGACATATGATTCACTTGTTTAAAATGCATACATACATACCTATGTAGGCACGTACGGACATACGGACATACATACATACATTCATACACACATACGTACATATGATTTTGAAGTATTATAAGCAGTAAAATTAACCAAAATTAAGTAGTGATCACATCACATTAAGCTACTGGCCAATCAGAAAACGAGACGCATGATGATAATATGTAACTAACTCGTTCAATTGAATACATACATAAATCCACAATGTAAACAGTAAAATTAATAAATTAAGAAAATATTAGCCAATCAGAAAACAACACGCGTGCGGATACACATGAATGCAAATACATGTACGTAGAGATTGAAGAATTAAAGAGAGAGAGTGTGTGTACTGTGAAAGAAGTGTGAGGAAGTGAGGTGGTGTTGGATCGGAGGCGGAGATTGGAGAAGGTTGCTGGCATCGATGAGGTGGCGGTGGACGGCTTCGAGCCGACGAAGCTGAGCTGGAGAATTTTCCATGGAAAATCAGGATTTTCTCGGGAAAATTTGTGGTGTTTGGTGAGGAATTTTGGTTAGGTGGGAAAAATGAGAGGGAAAGGTGTAGGTGAAGTTAGAGCAGCGTCTTTTTTTAAAAATAATAAATTAATTAATAAATGATGAAAAATAAATAATAATAATGGGACCGTTTTAATTAAGTGAGAGATCATTGTGACAATGACCTGCTAGAAATGAAAAAAATCTTGGTCAAGGAGCAAAAGTGTAACTGTGATATTTTATAAATTGGGTAATTTTATCCGTCGATTATAATTATTGATTTGACTTTATTAATTACTCTACAACTTATCAAATTGATGGATAAATTTACCCACAAACCCATATTATAAAATTTATATGTATTAAACTTCACTTTTTTTATTTAATTATATTTGATCTTTTATGAATTTTCATGTTTTCATTGATTGAACACGGTAATAATGAGATCATCTCATTTAAAATTTGACTTAACACATATTAATTGGCAACATGAAGATTGTTTGTTATCTCGGTGTTTTATGTGATGGCTTTTTTGAGTGATAATATTGTAAGAAATTATGATATTTTACATAAACCAATTTACTCAAAACATTATGGAATGAATATTTTGTTTTGATTTATTATAATAAATTCTTTAGAGACGTACTACAATCTAAATCTCATATTGTCATAGTTAAATTAATATTATACTTAATACAAAGTCAATATTTTTTTTCCCTTTTCGAAGAAAATGTAGTTGCATATCCACTCGTAATATGTGCATGAGAAGATTTTGGTGAAATAAGATATAAACACAAATATTTTTACCATGTTATAAGATTACTACATCAAATGTAAGTGCGTTTTGCTAAGTTCAAGACTTTTCAATGTATATGATAATATTTAGTTGGAAACATGAGTATTTTTACCACATCATAAGATTACTACAACGAATGTAAGTGCGTTTTGCTAAATTTGAGTATTTTCAATATATATGATAATTTTTAAAATTGGAAATGGGTTTAAATAGAAAATCATATTTAGTATTTTGTGTATATTACTGTAGATGTTATGTTCTATCATTGCCGATGTAGAACGTCTGTTCTACTATTAACTTATAGGGTTAATATCAACCTATCAAAAATAATATAAGGATGAACGTGGTATACTTTAACATCAGAATAATGCCGACCAAAAACACTTCAATATTCACATTAGTTTATATATCAATTAAAGTAGATAGATAAAAGTTGAAATACTACATGTAAGAATGATAGCATAAATAGAGTGAATTGATCGGTAGATTGCATTTGAGGTACCTTTTATTGTCATTTGGCGCTTTTGATTGGACAGTGACGAGCGCACTATCAAGATGAGGTCCAGAAGATAAGAACGTCTGAGTGATTATATGAATTGCTAGAATTTCCTTTCATCTGGCTCCTTTCGAGTGTTTATACTCAAACATGTGATTGTTGAAATTGGGTCGTAGGACCCCGATTCTAGGGAATCCTCCCGCATCTAACTTCAATATAGTCTAGTCAGTTGCACTCAGTCAATGGACTTAGTGAAACCGCTACATAATCTGTCTACGTGATGGGCTCATTGATTTGGGCTGTAAACAGTGGCCTCCAAATAACAATTGGGTTTATTCATACAACAGTGAAACCTTTTTTCAATTATGGGCTCAGATTCGACCACTACAGTTACATTAACTACATAACACACAAAACCTATGTTTATGATTTTTTTTGTTTTTTAAAATCATTTTTATTGAAAGTAATTATATTATTTAAAAAATATTTTTGATGATTTTTGTTTTGTTAAAAACAACTTATCATCTTTTTATTTAATTCTAAAGCTGAATTATTGTAATTATATTGAATTAATTCCATGACGCTTACATACAATCCAATATAGTTGAATTTAATTCAATCAGATCATCCAGACATAGCTTAATTATTGAACTACACTAGCATATGAGTTTGTCAATACGTGGCAGGTTATAAGTGAGAAGTGTAGGATCATTTGGTACACCCATCGCATGCAATTTTTCTCTTGACACGAATCCGGAATCGGGATAGCCCCACTTAGTAGGTTCGCTGTTGTTTAGCTGCTAAGTTGGCGACTTATAAATGGGCATTTACAAACTTTGTGTTAACGTGGCTGGTACGTATGTGCGCACCATAAAACACCTCACGTGTCTATGATAATCCTTTCCGTGCTTTTTTTTTTTTTGGACATATCATTTTTGTGCTATCTATTTAAAAAAAAAAAAAAAAAAAATCCTTTGCGTGCTATCTACAGCAAAAAATCGAGCTTTCTTTTTTTAGTTTTTTTTTTTTTTTTTTTTTTTTTTTATGGATGATAAAGAAATCAATAAAGATTAAATGAGATTTGATTATAGAACACGATCCAAGGAGTAACTTTCATATTGAAGAAAATATCTCATACAAAGTTTGGGAGAACCCACACATTAAATGGCAGGAATACTTATTTTAAATGTAGAATTCATACATCATGGCACAGTAACCAAGCCACGATGGTTCTGTTGGTTATTTTATTTATGAATTTTGACCCATGCAGTTTAATATTTATTTTTCATAGTTTATTTTAATTGAAAAGGTTAGAAAAATATCATCACAAATAGTATTTAATTACTATAGGCACGACAGGTTTTAGTTATTAATGTTAAAAAATAAGGTAAGAAATTATATGGAAACAATAATTGTTATATTCTTGATATTTATCTTATTTTAAGTAATTAATATAAAGATATTTGTGAATATTTTCAATACTTTAAGAATATTATCATATTTTTAACTACTTCATTGATGATTTTATCATAAGTTTTGACCCTAAAAATTTTTGCTAATACTAATAAATAAAACCTTAAGTAAGGATTAAACTATTTTAACTTAATTTGTGATTTAACGTTTTATTTCAATATGTAGTCGTCATATGTTTTCAATTTAATAGTTGAGATAATTATTGAGATGATATTTACCTTCTGCTCTTTTAGTAAATGAAAATGAGGTGTTGATACTAAAATTAAAATTCTAGGTCATATATTTAAACTGGTTTAACGTAACCCTATGGGTAACTATAAAAAATATTTACTCTTGGTTGGTCAAAGAGACCTTTAATAATTTTTCAAAGTTCATAAACCCCTAATAATTAATGTCATTAATAACTCTAAAAATTTATTTTTATGGAGAAAATTTGATGGCCAACTACCTCCTTTTATATGAACCACTTATTTCAAATAAATCATGAAGTTTTTATTGCAATACCATTTGCTTTTGTCTGGTGACAAAAGAAAAAAAAATACCAATCTTTATTAATTCGAAGAATTCATGTTTTATTATTTTTTTTTTCTCGAATAATGAAGAATTCATGTTTTGAACTTTTGATTACTAACATTGACACCTAAATTTACATGCATAAAACTTTTTTAGAAGTCCATAGCTTTTTGTGCAAACATATCTTAAATTTAAGATTCAGATTTCACATACCCAACATAAAATACCAGTCCTTTAACAAGATCGTAACAAAATTCTTTAGGGATCCTTTAATTTTTTAGCATTTTGTTTTTTTTTTTTTTAATCTCTACGTCACCTAATTAATTGAGTTTGACCGAAATTTGTGCACGAATAACATAAATAAGTGTTATTTTTCTTTCGAAAGTTATTTTATCTCAGTAAAAAATGTAACATCAACAGGAGCTAAGATCCTTTTTTAGCTGTTCTTGTTGTTCATTTAGCTCAAACTTATAAAAGGATTATAATTAATGATGTTTTAAATAATTATTCATGTTGTAATGTTAAGGCACTGACATCAAACTGTAATTAAGTGTAAACATATGGTAAATAATTAAATCCTCTCCCCTTATTAAGAACTTTTAATTAGTAAACCTTACGCATAGACATACTAGGGTATAATGATCTTATTTGCAGTAAAAATCAACAAATTAAAAAAATTAACCGCCGGCATTAGCCGTAGAGACCTCCGTCAGAACTGACCAACAAACAGAAGCCACGTGTTCCAATACACGCATGCAGCCCCCCGTCCCGTCACACCCACGCTGCTCTGTGTTTTCTTGTCGTTATATATATCCACGAGAGAGAAAAAAGGAGCGTGACTTCACTCCACGCAAAACCAGCGACTCGCTTGTCGGTGATACTGTTTTTGCCAGCTCAGCGCTCACTCTACTCGGTCAGTACTGAGTCCACCGCCGAGTCAACAAAAATGGGGGCGACAACATTGACGGCGGAGATTGGCAAGACGAAGCTCGACTCCGGCTGGCTCGCTGCCAGATCCACGGAGGTCGAACTCACCGGGACTCAGCTCACCACCACTCATCCTCCCTCCGCTGCCACCGCTCCCTGGATGGACGCCGTCGTCCCTGGAACGTAATTCAGTATATATATATATATATATATATATATAATTTTAATTTTATTTCAATTCAATCACGTTTTTCACGTGTTTATTTAATTTAATTCATTGTTTTATTGATTTAAATATCGAAATTGGTCGAAAAGTTTAGAGTTTATCTTCTTTGAAGATGATTTGGATTCTATGATAAATTTGAACAGTTTAGGTGTTCCCTGTGTCACTTGATTTGGATGATTTGAAATCAAAGGTGGTGATTTCATGATTTTGGGGTTCTGGGTTCTGATTTCGATCAGAGGAGGTTTTTAAAATGTGAGATTTCGATTTGCTTTTCAGGTTGAGATGTTAGATACTAGATAGCATGACATGAAGACGTGACAAATTTTACGGTAGAGTAGCTGCATTGTAATCTTTAATTGGAATCTGTTACTCGTATTGAGGATGTAATATTACTAGTATATGGAATTTGTATGAACAGTTGATTATGAGTAGAGTGTGGGATAAGTTGAATTAGATATATGTTCAGGAGGTTTTTGAAATGTGAGATTTTGGTTTGCTTTATGAGTTGAGATGTTATGTGGCATGATGTGAAGATGTGATGGATTGTAATCTTTAATTGGGTTCAATTGCTTTACTTGATATTCCTTGCATATGAAAATTGTATGAACGGTTGAATATGACTGGCCTTGTGGATAAAGGTTGTGATTTATTATACTTTGGATTGAAAGGTTTTTGAAATGTGAGATTTTGATAATAGTTGAATTGTAATCTTTAATTGGATTCAATTAATCGACGATGTGATATTAGGGAAATTGTATGAATGGTTGTAGAAGAATAAGCATTAGTTTGGTTGTAAGATTTTGAGGCTGACGTACTAATGGATGGTGTATGTACATGTTGATACTGTAAATGCAGAATCATAGATGTGTTTAGCTGTGTTCTCCTGTCTAGGTTTTCATTCTCTTTTTGTAATACTCATCTGTCTTTATTACAACAGTCTATATGAGACGATGGAAGGTTTTTATCTCTTAGAATGGTTATTGTTGATTTAAATGACAGTGTTTTGGCAACCTTGGTGAAGAACAAAGTTGTGCCTGATCCATTTTATGGTTTGGAGAATGAGACAATCATAGATATTGCAGATTCTGGGAGGGAATATTATACATTCTGGTTCTTAACAACATTTCAGTGCAAGCTGGTGTGTAACTCATTGCCACAATATACTATACTTGAATAAATATAGCATATTATCTTATAAAAACAATAAAATTTAATTTTTTCTTGTTTCCCATTAACTGTTTTATGACTTCAACTTATGAATTTATTGTAATTTGCTGGATGCTGAGGATCGCAACAATATCTGTTGAATATCAGTCTCCATTTTCATTTTTCAGCTGTGGCTAACCATTTCTAATTATTTGATATTTTGCAGTCAGGCACTCAGCACTTGGATTTAAACTTTCGTGGAATTAATTACTCTGCTGAAGTATACCTAAATGGTCACAAAATGATCCTACCAAAAGGGATGTTTCGAAGACATTCACTCAATGTTACTGATATTGTGCATCCTGACGGTCAAAATTTGTTGGCTGTTCTTGTATACCCTCCAGATCATCCTGGGACAATTCCTCCCACTGGGGGGCAAGGTGGGGATCATGAGGTAAGCATGTCTTTTTGCAAAATCACAGTAATACGTCTGTAACTCTGGCAATCAGTAGTTGAATATAAGCACAGTGTGTAATATTTCACACAATTCCTTTTCCTATTAGATTGGGAAAGATGTCACCACACAATATGTGGAAGGCTGGGATTGGATAGCTCCTATAAGGTGACTATTTTAACAGTTTTGAGACTAAAGAGTGTGATATTTAGTTTACAATTGAGTGCATAAAAAATCTGTTTCTGTGTGCATCTAGTTTCTGTTATGTATTATATAAATGGCTTGTCATAGTTGCAACCTAGATATATGTTGAAGCAAAAGAAATTTGACATCTAATGTTTTTGACTGTTATATCATCCCAGGGATAGGAACACTGGCATATGGGATGAAGTTTCAATTTCTGTCACTGGGGTGAGTTTAGTCTAATACTTAAAGTTTCCTTCTTTATCGTTTATGTGAAGTACAAAAGATATATGAGCATTCTTCATTACTGCATTCAATTTCTTCCACTCTCTTGGAAGAAAACAAACACAATGGGCTACATGGACTGTCTTGATATATTGTCGATGTCATCTATAGTCATGTTTCTTTTCTTGTCAGTACATTCTAAACCATTTGACTTATATCAAACTAGTAAACAGAAAAAAAATGATTTATCTCCTATGCTGATACTTTGTGCAAGTGACAGACTTTGTCAAGAGATTCTTTCAAATTTAAGTTGGCAATTGCTGATGGTGTTTCCCTTCATTGACTAGATGTATCAGATGTTTGTTTTTGTCAACTGATGCATAACCATTTCCTGCAGCCTGTGAAAATAATAGATCCCCACTTGGTTTCATCATTTTTTGACAATTACAAGAGGGTATACTTGCATGCTACAACTGAATTGGAAAACAGAAGTGCATGGGCAGCAGAGTGTTCTTTAAATATCCAAGTGTCTACAGAACTTGAGGGGGGTTTTTGCTTATTAGAGCATCTTCAGACTCAAAATCTGTCAGTTCCTGCTGGAGCACGTGTACAATGTACTTTTCCTGAGGTCAGTTGTAGTATATGAATTAATTGATCTTAGTGGACAAGAGGATGTTATAATGTCCCTGTTTCAGATCAAAGTGAAGTTTTCTATTTAGTTATTACCTTTTTTTCAATGGAAAGGTAGTTTTCTGTTTTTAATGAATTCTGTAGTAACATTTAGGAAATCCATGCTTGTCGCATATAGATAACAGGAGCTTCCCTGCATTAGGTGTCTAATTTATTTTTCTCATACTTATTAGTAAATGAAAACTTTCCAGCATATTCTAGTAACACAAGCAACTAAATGATTAGTTAAATTTCCATATCTTGGGTGCTAATGTATCTTAGTCCTAACATTGAAGTGCAGTTGTAATAGCACAATGTCACACACAAAGGGATCCCTTATGTTTTTCATCTTTGTTTTTCTTCCTTTCCTTGATCTTATATTGTCTGCTGCAGGAATTGCTTTTATCTCCACTTACATTTTATGCTTCTCTGTCTCATATCATTATGTTAACTTCAGTGTTTGACCTTCAGCTGTAATTCATTTTTTGTCATATTATGTACTTAAGATAGCAGAGTCTATGCCAATGTTTTTCGTATCAGATGTCCTAAGATGCTATAATTTTCAGTTCTAATTTTCCTTGTGACCTATAATATCCATGGTACTCCATTTTCCAAGACAATGTATAACTTATCAGTTGGGAGAGAATAGAGATGTTGGAGAAATATGGGAATTTTTCTTAAGACTTTTCAAAATATAATTTGTACTTATGATTTAACTACAGGCTATGGAATCGATGCTGCTTATATTTTTGTACTTCTGCCAAATTTCTTGTTCTGTGATTTTGAAGTATAAATTTATAGCTACCATCCATTATATACTTGCATAAATTTTTGTTTATAGAAATTTGAATATGTATAATAATGAATATTCAGTTTTTTGGAGCTTCCATTTATCTCAGATTTAAAAGGTGCATTGATATTCTTCTGGCCTCCGATATTTCAATTAATGTTCTAAAACTGTGAATTTGCAGCTCTTTTTCTACAAACCCAATTTATGGTGGCCAAATGGCATGGGAAAACAATCACTATATCATGTCAATATTAGTGTTGATGTCAAGGGACATGGAGAGTCGGATTTATGGAGCCATCTGTTTGGGTTCCGTAAAATTGACAGCCATATTGACGATGCTACTGGTGGCAGGCAAGATTCATCCACCGGCATTACCAATGAATTTTGTTCTATCTAATTGTCAAGTCCTAAAACCATGTTTTGTAATCGATACATCCTCACTTTGCAGATTGTTCAAAGTCAATGGGCAACCTATTTTCATTCGTGGTGGTAATTGGATTTTGTCTGATGGATTACTACGTCTTTCTAAGAAGCGCTACCAAACTGACATCAAGTTTCATGCGGATATGAACCTTAATATGATCCGTTGTTGGGGTGGCGGCCTCGCTGAAAGACCAGAGTTTTATCATTATTGTGACATTTATGGTTTGCTGGTAAGCTATGTCCCTCTCTGTGTGTCAACACTTGTTCTCCATTTTGTTTGCTTCTGTAGTTGGGTGGGGGGAAGGGGGTGACTTGAGTGAACCTGATGAATTCTGCAATATTAAAGATAATGAGTGATTGGAGTTATTTACCGTTTTTATTTTGATCTTTTGGGTTAATTGCTGCATCTATATCAAATGCTTCATTACAAATCCAATCTTGGATGGCTGGACCATTCTACCAAAGTTAATGAGCAATTAAATAACCATGGAAGAAATTGATTCATATATGTGCTCTAATTTTGTAGGTATGGCAAGAGTTTTGGATTACAGGAGATGTTGATGGAAGAGGTGACCCAGTGTCAAATCCTGATGGTCCCCTCGACCATGACCTGTTTATGTTTTGTGCAAGAGATACTGTCAAGCTTTTGAGGAACCATCCCAGTCTTGCTCTTTGGGTAGGTGGAAATGAACAAGTTCCACCAAAAGACATCAATGAAGCTTTAAAGAACGATCTGAAACTTCATCCCCATTTCATGAATTCTAATGAAATTGGGAACTCTAAGGAAGACATGTCCCTGTCGAATATGGATCCGAGTCAATATCTTGACGGTACACGTATTTATATTCAAGGTTCCATGTGGGATGGCTTTGCAGATGGCAAGGGCAACTTCACTGATGGTCCTTATGAAATCCAATATCCTGAAGACTTCTTTAAGGACACTTTCTATAAATTCGGATTCAATCCTGAGGTTGGTTCTGTTGGAATGCCTGTTGCAGCAACCATCAGAGCAACCATGCCTCCAGAAGGGTGGCAAATTCCATTGTTTAAAAAGCTTCCTAATGGTTACATAGAAGAAGTTCCAAATCCCATTTGGGATTACCATAAATATATTCCTTATTCGAAACCTGGCAAGGTCCATGATCAGATTGAACCATACGGGATCCCGAAGGACCTTGATGATTTTTGTTTAAAGGTATTACCAAATTTTCATTTATCTTGTTAGTTGGCTTTTATCAAAATTTTGATTCTACTACTTATTTGGAACAACCTCCTCAGGCTCAACTTGTCAACTACATCCAGTATCGAGCTCTACTAGAGGGCTGGACTTCCCGCATGTGGACCAAATACACTGGTGTTTTGATTTGGAAGAATCAGAATCCATGGACTGGTCTTAGAGGTCAATTTTATGATCACCTTCTTGACCAAACAGCAGGGTTTTATGGCTGTCGATGTGCTGCAGAGCCAATTCATGTCCAGCTGAACCTTGCTTCATATTTTATAGAGGTATCGTACCGTACAGTATTAACAGTTGAAGCGAATGATTTGAATTGTCCATTATATTGAACTCCTATTATAAGCTCAATACCATTTGGAGCCTTATTGTCAACCTTGAATATGCAAAGTTGATTCAAAGATGCATATAAGAGCATACTAAAGTTTCAATATGTTGCTTTTTTTTTATAGGTTGTAAATACTATGTCGGACGAACTCTCTGATGTTGCTATAGAAGCATCAGTGTGGGATCTGGAAGGAACCTGCCCGTATTACAAAGTTATTGAAAAGCTCTCTGTGCCATCCAAAAAAGTAGTACCTATTGTTGAAATGAAGTATCCGAAGTCCAAGAACCCAAAGCCAGTCTACTTTCTTCTTCTCAAGCTCTATCATATGTCGGATTACAAAATTATATCTAGGAACTTCTACTGGTTGCATCTGCCTGGTGGAGATTACAAGCTGTTGGAGCCATACAGGAAGAAGAAGATACCTATCAAATTAACATCGAAGATCTTTATCAAAGGCTCCACCTATGAAATTGAAATGCATGTGCATAACAGATCAAAGAAACCGGACTCTAAAAGTTTGATGTATAAGAACAATTTCACCGCTCAACAAGGTGATGGTGATTTCGATATGGCTTCTACAGAAACTAGACATACCGGGAACAAAGAAGCACATGAAGCTGGTTTATTCAGTAGAATATGCAGACGTTTTACAAAGGACACTGATGACAGCTTGAAGGTTGCGGAACTGAACGGGGTTGATACAGGAGTTGCATTCTTCCTTCATTTCTCCGTCCATGCTTCGAGAGTAGATCACAAGGAAGGAGAAGACACGAGAATCCTTCCCGTTCATTATTCAGACAACTATTTTTCACTCGTGCCTGGCGAGGTCATGCCTATCAAGATCTCTTTCGAAGTCCCTTCTGGTGCCACCCCAAGAGTAACGCTTCGTGGCTGGAACTACCATGTCGGGCATACTGTACTATAAACCCAAATAGGATTCTTCCACAATGTTTGTAGCTTTTGATCTTTCGGATCAATCAACATTGTAAGTTAAATATAGAGTATTATTTGTGCACTAGACTAGTGTGGAAATAAAGCAGCAATGCCAATGGAGAGAACATTCAGGTATTTTGTGCTTGTTTAAGGCAAAATTTTCTACATATAGAGCATGTATGCATTTGTGTTTTCTTGTTTCCAACTGTGAATAAATTATGCAAGTGAGCAGCATTGATCAGTTAACAAGTGCATACTCAAAACAAATGGTTAATTAATTGTACAAGCAGACCCTGTATTTATCCCTTTTTCACAAAAAATGGGTAAGTTCAAAAAATTTGACACTGATTTACCCCATTGTTAAAGTTAAACAGATAATTTTATTCGAAGGCAAATTTGCTCCACATCATTCAAAATATATATATTCATTATTTTTAGAGGGATGCTATTAAATTAAATTTTTTTCTTTAAAATAAATATCAAGCTCAAATCTTTCCTCTTCATCATCATCACCATGAAGCTCAGTCTCTCACCGTTTACTTGAACTCTTCAAGCAACCAACAAATTGTATTAAGCATTATCTACCATCGAATGTTGGCAGTCTCCCATTGATTAGTAACTAGTAAGTTTTGCCTATTTATAATTTATTGTATGTAAATTTATCCCCATGAATGAGAAAATTCACTCCTGACCTCTACTTATCTTTCTCCGCACTTCCATAATTTATAGTGGTTTTGTTTTTAAGAGGACACCGAAAAATGGTTGTTTTCAATTACCATGACTAATCGTCATTTACATATTTAAATATCTATTTTTATAATTGAGAGATAATCATTCCGATAATAAATAAATAAATAAATTTATCTACATAAAACTTATAAAATATATAATTTGAACCTCCTGTATTGAACTGATTAAAAAGATATATAACCACATATATTAGGAGGGAAAATGTTTATTAGTTTTGGGTTTTACTTGTCCAGTTAATTAAAAATTTTAACAAATAAAAAGTAATTATTATGGAAAGTCACTTCCATGAAAAAAAGCTTTTATACCAACAAGGCCCCAACTAATTCAAATATTTAATTCAAACTAATCTATTCTATTAACAATTTCAAAAAACCGTTGGTTCTTCACATTCAAAAAACAGTTGGTTTCCCTCTATCTCTCTTTCACTTTCATGGATGACATCCAAATGGGTGTTTCACAGACTCACCTCCCACCAACATGTTTCCTTCTCTCTCATCTCTCAATTCAAATCGCAAATCCCTCAAAACCCTTCAAAAATAGTCCTCAATCATGTCCAAATCAGCCACCTCTTGTCTATTTCCACAAGAGAAGGTAATCTCCATCTGGGTTCTTCTCTTCACGCCTCCTTCATCAAAACCCACATCAATGTCACCGTTATCTGGAACTCTCTTCTGTCACTGTATTTGAAATGTGGTCGAATTGGCTACGCAGTTAAGCTGTTTGATGAAATGCCTGTGAGAGACACGGTGTCATGGAACACGATGGTTTCTGGGTTCTTAAGGGATGCGGATTTCAATACGGGTTTTGGTTTGTTTCAAAAGCTGTTAGAATTGGGTTTTGGTTGCTTGGATCGAGCAAGTTTTACTACTGTTTTGTCGGCTTGTGATAGACCAGAGCTTGGTCGTGTCAACAGAATGATTCATGGTTTGGTGTTTTTAGGTGGGCATGACAGAGAAATAACAGTTGGTAATGCTTTGATGACGTCGTATTTTAAATGTGGGTGTGCAGATTTAGGGAGGCAGGTTTTCGATGAGATGAGTGAGAGGAATGTGATCACTTGGACAGCTGTTGTTTCTGGGTTGGTGCAAAATCGGTTGTATGAAGATGGTTTGAGATTCTTTGTAAAAATGCATCGCAGATTGGTTAATCCGAATGGTTTGATGTATTTGAGTTCGCTGATGGCATGTTC